>JAVHZT010000077.1:0-320372 GCA_035079005.1 Fraxinus americana | reverse complement strand
TTGCATATGGATGATATAATGCAACCAGGAAACCAAATCATAATTATTGAATATAGAGTCTTATATACGTTCACCAACTCTAATTATGGAAATATATATTCTAATAAACCTACATAGAACTTCATAAGGAATGTAAAGATATTAGTAAAATTATAGAATCTCATAAGCAGGTAAATTTAATTTCAAAGGAATATAAATTTAGGATATCAACAGATAAACTTGAAATAATAGATTCAAGAGAAGAAGAATATCCTGATAATTATATGATATTTAAAGATGGAAAATTAATTAGAAGATCAAAAAGTCTTAGAATACCTAATAGAAAATTGTTAGAAGGAACTAGTCATACAAAATAAATAAAATTTCAAAGGAATACAGGAAATATGAAAATTAATGGAGAATATTTTAATGGAAGAGAATATATATTAGGACCAAACATATTAATAGTTACATGAGCTAGTGAATGTTCTATAGTTTCAATAAGAAATAAATGGAGAATATTTTAATGGAGAGAATATATATTAGGACCAAACATATTAATAGTTACATGAGCTAGTGAATGTTCTATAGTTTCAATAAGAAATAAATGATTAATGCCTCATAAAACCAAACCATACAAGTATGTCAACTTTGATGGGAAAATGCATACTACAGAACTAGAAGTGAAAGTACTTATAAAAATAGGAGAAACTGATCTTATAGTACCATGTTATATAGATGAAAGCATGAATATAAACCCACATATATTATTAGGAATGAGTTTCTTAAATGGATTTGAAAATTATAGTATAAAAATAGAAGGATTATATATATTTCATAATGGTCAGACTATATTATGTAACAAAGAAGAAAATGAATAATCAAATAAGTTTTCCATTAGCTGTATATATACAAGTAACTATTATAGAATTAGATATAACAATTTGTGTTTTAATAGACACAGGAAGTGATATAATTATATTTAAGAAATTCTTAATAAAGTCATGAGATAACAAAAGTAAGATAAAAATAACAGGAGTTACTGGAGAAGATACCCAAATAATAAATAGTACTAATAAAATCAGTATTATTCTTGGAAGCAAACAAATAATAATAAATAAGATATATAGTTATGATAAGTTAGAATGTGATATATTATTAAGAAATGATTTTATACAACAGTTTCAATATTATAAACAAAATAATTATATGATAATGTTACAAACCCCTTGTGGTTATTTGTTAAAAATATCAAGAGAATTTAGACCATATAGAGTTCAGCCAGCCCAACGTGGTGATAGATGAAAGAAAAAATCAATTATTTATAATGATATAAAAAATAAAAGGACAATGTATAAAAAAGTCCTAAAAACAGAAGTATAAATAAGTATAGAAAGAATTATATAACAATTAGAAAAAGTATATGTAGAAAATCTATTAATATTTTGGAAATCATAACATTCTAGAGTAAAAATAGAATTAACAGAAAATGTAATTATAAGAATTAGACCAATGATGTATACTATACATGATACACAAGAATTCAAAGTTCAAATAAAAGAATTATTAGAACAAAAACTTATTAGACCAAGCAATATACCCCATAGTAGTCCAGCTTTTATGGTAATGTAACATTCTGAGCAAGTAAGAGGAAAAAACAGAATGGTGATAAACTATAAAGAATTAAATAAGTATACTAGATTTGATGGATACTTTTTATCAAACAAAAAAGTTCTAATAAACCTTGTAAAAGGAAAACAATACTACTCTAAATTTGATTGTAAATCAGGATTTTGGCAGATAAAGATAGAAGAAGATAGTATACAATACACATCTTTTAGTACACCTCAAGGTAAATATGAATGATTAGTAATGCTATTTGAATTAGAAAATGCACCTCAAATATATCAGAAGAAAATGGATAATATATTTAGAAAATTTAATAAATTTTTGATAGTATATGTTAATGACATATTAATATGTTCTGATAATAAGGAAGAACATAGAAATCATTTAATACAATTAATAAATGAATGTAAAAAAGAAGAAATTGTCATTTCTAAAAAGAAAGCTATCATAAAAAAATATGAAATTGATTTTCTTGGATTAACTATAGATAGAAGGGGAATAAAATTAAGAACTCATATATCTAAAAAGATAGATAGTTTTCCAAACAAATTAGAATCTAAAGAAAAAATAAAAAAGTTCTTAGGATGTCTAAATTATGCAGAAGGATTTATTAAAAATCTTTCAAAAGAAGAGACATAAAATACATATTTTACTTCGGAAAACGAATACTAAGGGATGGAATGATGAACATACAGAAATTGTTAAATCATTAAAAGAAGAATGTAAAAATCTACCAAAATTAAGATTATCAGATGAAAAATATAATTTAGTTGTTAATACAGATGCCTCGGATAAATATTGGGCAGTCATATTGAAAACTGATTTGAATGAAATTTGTAGATATTCAAGTGGAACCTTCAATCAAGTAGAAATAAATTATACCACTCATGAAAAAGAACTGTTAGCAATAATTAGATGAATAAAAAAGTTTTCATTATTCCTATTATCTAAAAAATTTATTGTTGAAATTGACAATTCTCAAGTTGAAGGGTTAGTCAGGAATAAGTTACCAATGGAACCTCAATATAGGAGATTGCACAGATGACAATCATATTTATCTTTCTATAATTTTGAAATTATTCATATTAAATGTGTGAATAATTATCTTACAGATTTCCTTAGCAGGAACATAGAATTTGTTGATGGATAAAAACAAGATCATGGAATTATATCAGTTTGTCCTTCATATACAAAAGATGACTGATTTCCTCAAAGAAAAAGTTGAGAACATAAATATTGGTGCAACATCGATTTCAGAAGAATTCAATTCAAATATAAAAACATTGTTGGAAATAACTTCTGAACAATATAAAAATTTCATAGAACTTAAAAATCAGGTTGATGCTAGTGCAGCAAAACTGAAAAATATAATGTCTGAGACAGAAATACCAATTAGCCTAGAAATGGGTCTTCAAATTCAATACCAAACAGGTACAACAGGAAGCAACAATGGATCCAGAAGGGACAATATACCAACAGGAGATGCTTTTTCAGTCACGACAAATAAAAAAGTGGCGATAAGAGCAGATAAAAGTAATTCCAAAACAATCAGCATCATGGACTCGGAGGATAAAATCCATTTGGAACAAAATGAAGAAAAATATGCCATGATAATCCAAATGGTTTATGAAATGAAAATGTGTGATATATATTTCATCTCTCTAGGACAGAATGTTTATCCAGAGTCACGACAATGGAGGGAGGTGATCACGTCTTCATAAAAACAGTTGAAGATTATGAATTCTTGGATTTGATATATCCAGGAAAAAATTTAGCAGAATTAGCAAAATTTGATGAAATGCTTATACAAGAAGTATCAAAATTTGCTAGAGGACGAAGAGTATACATAAAATTTTACTCAATTAGTCCAGAATTTGATGGAGTTGTCTACTATCCAACTAATCATATAATCTTAATTCGATAAGTTGCATCCAACTTCAACATAGATGTCATGGAGAATGAAAAAAGAATGCCAAAAATTATCAAGTCATGGATAAGACATAGAAAAGCACTTGGAATTAAGGCAATATACAATATTGCAAAAAATATATATGATAAAAATTTCTCATGTCTTTGCCAATATGAAAATTGGATGCTGGTAACTAATGAAAGATATGGAAAGTCCGAAATACTAAATAACTACATTACAAAATTTAACATACATCAATTCCCAGGATGTCCTACCACCATAAAAGAATCTTGTCAGTTGCGGAAATGTCTAAGGTGCATGTGAAGATGTAGGACCGGAAGGACACAAGATAGAAGTGTGGAGCCCTAAATAAAGAAGATGTTAAATAAAGTTATTTTTTAACGTAATAATAGAGCCACGATAATTTAGTGGTTTAAACTTTTGATAAAGCTCCATAATTGGAGAATGATGTAATCATTGATGTAAGAAGGCAATAATATTGCCTTATTTGCTTGTATAAATAGAGGCCTTCAGGCTAGATGAAATGCAGAATCATTTGAGCACTCAAACTATGAGAAGGTCAAAAGCAGTTCTGTCTTCACAAAAATCGTGTATCAATTTTATAAATTTGAAATAGATCATTCACATTCCAAACCTCTTGAAAAAGATATGAATTTCTAAATCTTTACTTCCATAGATTCTTGAAGGGTTTAGTAGAAAATCTTCCTTCTTATTTTAGCATCAAATAGAATTTTTCTTTAACCCAAGTCTAGGGAATTGTTCTTAGAGGTGATACAGTGAGAGCAAAAAGCTGGAATAGAAAGGATCCCATTAGGCAGAAAGCCATTGAAGGGAAAAATTTGCATATTCAAAGCTTAAAGTTCACTCAGTTCTAAGGACAGTGAACCAAATCAAAGTTAAGGTAAAACTATCATTTCTTGCTAAAAGTAGAACGAATTTTTCTGAAGATCTTAAAGAATCGCAGGGATCAATATGATGATGTTGTTATTACAATCATGTCCATTTACAGTAAATGATTAGATAATTTGTTAGATAGAATATTAGATGAAATAAAATTTACTTCTCAATTAGGTTCTCAATTAGAAAATATAAACACATCGACTGAAAAATTTGATAGGATTGAAGAAAAGTTAAAAAGATATGTTGAAAATTATTCTAACATATTACAACTTAGAATGAAATTATATAATAAAATTCAAGAAAGAAGAGATACTAACCTTTAAAATTATTTATGATGATTAAACTACTATTGTTTTATTATATTATCTAAAAAATGCCAAAATATACAGTAAACTAATTTATTAGACCAAAGAATGGATTTGATTATTAAAAATCTTAAACAAAAGAGACTAATCTCTAAAGCTATAAGAGAAGGATATTTTTTGCAATAAATGAAAACCTATATCATTAAGGGTAAAATAGACACTTCTATAAAAAGATTAAAATGCTTGGTCAACTAGGCCAATTAGAATAATGTCCCCTTGCAGTATAAGTTCATGTTTGGAATGTAAGTCACATAGGTGCTTAAAAGCGCCTCTAAGATTAGCCAAACCTGCTACCTATTCTCACTCTTTCAGCACGTTATTGCAACTATTTCAAATATGTTAGTATTGCACCTTTAATGTTTATTCTATATAGTAATTGTTGGTTAACCATTTATTCAATTTTTTTTGTAATTTGCGTGGGACCACATTTGCGCCACCTAGGAATCAAAGGCCATGTAAGCTAATGTCAACTTGCCACGTAACCTTTCTTTCCACAGGCTTCACTAGACAGCTGCGATGCAACGGAATTTGTTAATTGATCTCCCGTGACAACATCATTCGTGTTAGCCTACATATGTAATTAAATGTGTATTAAATATTTTATTAAGGCGAATCCTTGTTTAAAGTGATGTAGAGAAAATTACCTTATAGCCTACTATTTAATTTTACATTTCAAAAATTCACCAAATCACCCTACCAGACACCTCCCACATCCTGCACCCGCACCCCGTTAAAATACAAAACATATAGGTGATGTATAACCGACAATGACAAGTTGATGATCAGCAAGAAGCTGATGATCAACAAGAGAAAAGTCATCAAATAAAGCATGATAAAGGATTGTAGAAACGTTACTGCAAAGGAAGAAAACTGGGGACCATTTTTCTATTAGATTTCTGTTGTATAGATTTTTCTTTCAACCAATTAGTTTCATTTTGTGTAGTAGGCATAGTTTTATAGATTTTTCTTATTCATTGATATATATACGTGTGACGTTGAACAATTGCAATCATCATAAGAAAGAAAATGCATATATAGTTTTCTCTTAATATTGCTCTGCAATTCCATTTTCTCTATTGTTCTATTGTTGAGCTTTTCTTTTACTTTTTCTTATATGGTATCACAGCCATAGCTATGGCTGACAATCAAAGCACTACTGTGAATACAACAAATCCGAATGCAAGCACTGAGCAAAATGTTAACACCAACCCAATGCCAAACATTAATCATACTTCAAATTCTAATGATCCTACTCATCCCTGCAGTCCCTACCATATTGGGGGAAATGAAAATTCAGAATACTAGTCACTCATGTGCTTAACAATACCAACTATTATGCTTGGGCGATGTCCATAAAAAGAGCTCTTCGAATTAAGAACAAACTCGTGTGAGCCTGCAGATTCCAACAATTTTCTGATGGAACACTGGCTACGTTGCAATGATATAGTAATTGCTCGGTTGCAAAACACCATGTCCATTAATATTAAGTCTTGTACACTTTATGCTGACATAGCTCTTGAGCTCTGGTTGGACCTGGAACATCAATTAGGATAGCAGAACGCTCCCATGAATTTATGAAGTAAAACAGTCCATTGCTACCTTAATGCAAAATGAAGATATTGTAAGTATATACTTCTCAAAATATAAGACACTCCTTGATGAATTGATAAACTATAAGTTAATTCCTACCTGCACTTGTGGATGATTCAAATCTCTCATTGAGAATTAACAAAGAGACTGGGTAATGAGGTTTTTGATGGGGCTGAATTACTCATATAAGGCAATCAAGGTTCAAATCCTGCTGATCAAGCCCTTTCCTAGTAGTCTCAATGAGGTATATTCTATAATTCAACAAGAGTAGAAAAGAAGACAAATCTCAACAGATACTTCTATACCAGATTTTATTGCACTTGCAACTAGAGGAAGCTTCTATAATACAAGAAGGCAGAATGGAATGAAACAGAGAAAAAGATGCACTAAGGCCAACCCTAACAAATCGACTTGTGGCCACTATCATACGACGTGACACTCAATGGACAAATGCTATAAGATGCATTGATACCCTCCTGGACAGTTATATGGAAGGGGAAGGGCCTATGCTAATATGGTTCCTTTGCAGGGACAAGGAGATATTGACAATGACAATTAGGTGACATTTACTTAGGAGCAACATGTACAACATTTGGCTTTATTACAGTCACAAAATGGAAAATGCCTCACTAGTACAACCCCTGTAGACACACAAGTTTCCAAACTATCTGGTATCTCATCTTGCTTATCTGCCTATGGAACCAAACCTAGTAAGGAACCTAACACACCATGGATAATAGACACAGGAGCAACAGACTACATGGTCTGCTGCACTTCATTTTATAGCACCATTTAAGCCAAAGTATCTTATTCAGTCTCCCTTCCAAATGGTGCTCTAGTTGATGTCAAGCACACAGGAACTATAAATCATAGAGAAGTTAATTCTGAATAATGTACTTTGTGTTCCATCCTTTGCATTCAGTTTGATATCTGCTAGAAAGTTAACACAAAGCACTACCTCTAAATGCTGTCTAATATTCTTCCCTGAAAAAGGTATTGTGTAGGACCTTTCAACTTGGAAAACGACTGGAATGGATGAAGTGGGGCAAGGATTATATCATCTGCTGCAATCTCAAATCTATCCTTTAGCCTTGATGGAAACTTTTTCTCTTATTCCCCACAGAACTTCTATGTCAGCAACCACCTCTAGCAACAATAAGGATTTTGATCTCTGGCACTGTAGGATGAGACATCCATCTCTGGATTAGATTTGTTGAATATCAATTACATTCCTAAGCTTGCCAATGAACCTTGTCTTGTCTGCCCTATGGCTAAAATGCATAGATTACGATTCTCTATTAGTTATCACAAATCTAAGAAAGTCTTTGATCTCATAAATTGTGACCTCTGGGGGTCCTTACACTGAGACTAGTTATGATGGATCCAAATTTTCCTATCCACAATTGATGATTTTAGTAAGTGTACACAGGTCTATATGTTAAAAAGATAAATCGGATGCTACTGCAGCTTTGCAAGGTTTTTGTGCCTTAATAAAAACTTAATTTCAGTCAAAAGTAAAGGTGATTAGAACAAACAATGAGGGGAATTTGAAATGAAAGAAACTACCATAAAAAGGGAATCATACACAAAAAAAGGTGTTAAAACACCACCCCAAAATGTAATAGTAAAAAGAAAACATCAACATATTCTTAATTTTCCAAGAGCCCTAAAAATCCAAAGTGCTATCCCCATGAGGTACTGGAATGACAGCATTCTTAATGTAGTATATCTCATAAATAGAATACCCTCACCTTTGCTTGAAAACAAACCTCATTTTGAAATCCTATTCAAATATAAGCTAAGCTACTCACATTTTAAAATATTTGGATGCCTTGCTTTTGCTTCAACCTTGGCTAGCTATAGTACTAAGTTTGAGTCAAGAGCCAAGAGATGCATATTTTTAGGATATCCTTTTGGAATAAAAGGATATAAACTTCTTGATCTTGAATCCAAAAGAGTTTTTATCTCAAGGAATGTAGTGTTTCATGAAGACCAATTCCTTTACAAAAAAAAAAAAAAACAGTACATCTGAAAATTTTAACACAATATCCCAACCTATCCTCACTAACATCGACACAGAATACTATATCCCTTTTTTCTCCTACAAACAATACTGATGAAGCAACAGATAAAATTGAAATTGGTCGTGAAAACTCTCCCTCACTTCATAAGCCAGACAACTATTTCAAGGTCGTGCCCCTCACCAAACTTTCAAGGTCATGCCCCTCATCAACCAACACGTAGATCTTCAAGAATAAAAAAAACTCCCACTTACCTTGAGGACTACATCTATCAGCAGACCTCATTTCATCCATCACAGAAGTTGGACAAGAACAAAGGTCTTCATATTCTAGGTAATGATTTCCATCTCAGTGCTACCATATCAAACCATAGACTGTCAAATAATCACAAAGCATTTATAACCTCTATAACCACTCACATTGAGCCCAACATGTATCATGAAGCACTAGCCTCACCTGATTGGTATAAAGTCATGAATGCTGAAATTGCTGCTCTAACTTTCAGGACTTTACTTGTTGTTGTAGCTATAAAGGGATGTCATTTACATCAATTTGATGTAAACAATACATTTCTACATGGGGATCTAGATGAAGAAGTGTATATGGAGATGCCTAATGGCCATCCTGATGCAGGGCATTCAAAAGTGTGCAAGTTGTTGAAGATCTTGTATGGGCTCAAACAAGCATCCCGACAATGGTATTCCAAGCTTTCAACCTTTATCATTGAACAAGGATTCACTCAATCAAAGGTTGGCTATAGCTTTTTTACAAGGTTTACTGAAAATTCTTTCACTGCCATTTTCATCCCTGTACATGTCATAATTGTGGCCAGCAGTGGTATGAACAACATTGACTCTCTCAAAGCCTTACTTGATAGGAGATTCAAGGTAAAAGATTTGGGCACACTGAAATATTTTTTTGGGAATAGAGGTAGCAAGGTCCGATAAAGGTATTCATATTTGCCAATGAAAGTATGCTTTGGACATACTATCAAACTTAGGAACAATAGGATATGTGCCAACAAGAGTACCTTTAGATCAGAATGTGAATATTTCTAAGATGGATGGAGAACTTCTTCCTGATCCTTGTATGTATAGAAGACTTGTTGGGAGATTGTTACCTTTCATACTTAGCACAATTATTAAGTCAATTCACGAGTTCTCCTCGCACTTCCCATCTGAATGTTGCTAATAAAGTGTTAAGGTACATAAAAAGAGCCGTGACAAGGATTGTTGTTCCCTTTTAAATCAGATTTACAGCTTAATGTTTATAGCGATTCAAACTGGAGAGCTTGTCCAGATTCACGAAGAAGTGTCACAGGGTATTGCGTGATGCTTGGAAGATCTCTGATGTCTTGGAAATCAAAGAAGCAAAGCATAGTATCCAGGTCTTCAGCAGAAGTAAAATATAGGGCCATGGCAAATGTATGATGTGAGCTCACTTGTTTCAAGACTTGAGAATCAATCATCCACAGGCTCATATCTTGTTATGTCACAACAAATCTCCTCTACACACAGCAGCAAACCCAATTTTCCATTAAATGACTAAATACATTGAGCTGAATTGTCCCTTCATACGGGACAAAATCCAGAAAGGAAGCGTGATTACTAAACACCTTAGTAGCAGTTCTCAGGTTGCTGACATTTTAACAAAACAAGATGGAAGTTGTTGACATCCACTCTCCATCTTGCGGGGAGTGTTAAAGTACAGAACACAAATGATGCATAACCGACAACAGTAAGTTGATGATCAGCAAGAGGAAAGTCATCAGATAAAGCATGATAAAGGAGGGTAGAAACGTCACTGCAAAGGAAGCAAACTGGGGACCATTTTTCTGTTAGATTTCTGTTGTATAGAATTTTTCTTTCAACCAATTAGTTTCATTTTGTGTAGTAGGCATATTGTTCTAGATTCATCTTATTCATTGTGTAATATATATATATATATATATATATATATATATATATATATATATATATATATATATATAGACATGTGAGGTTGAACAATTGTAATCATCGAAAGAAAGAAAACGCATATATAGTTATATCTCAATATTTCTTTGCAATTCCATTTTCTCTGTTGTTCCATTGCAGAACTTTTCTTTTACTTATTCTTATACACCACAATAAACCAAAGTACCCTTAACTAACCCTCTCAACGAAGCCCTAAATCACCACATGGTAGAATCCCAGCTCTCGATGTGGAGGAGAGGAAATATCTAGTACTTCGAGGTGGAACGTGGAAATGAACTCATGGGACTTCAGGGTTTGCCAAAATCAACGATGAGAAATGTCTTGATTTCATGTGGCAACCAAAAATTGTGAAATTTGAGCGAGAAATGATTTTCACGTGGGTAACTCTCCGGTGAATAAGGTAATGTGGGCTAGAGAATTCATCGAGTAGCCATAAGGCTTGGTGGCTTCGAGGACTAAGCTAAAAGAGAAATGTCTCAATTTCATCGACAGCCGAGACCTCGACGATGGAGGGGTAGTAGAGGGGGATTAGGGTTTGGGTTGCCATTTTTGTCTAAATTGGGGATTTCTTTAATCGGCGAGAAGGTTGTAGATGAAGGTGGTGGTTGTGGTTAAGGATTTAAGATGGTGGTTGCGGATGACTTGAGGTGGTGGTGGCTACTGTAGCCATGAGGGGGTTCGAATTAGGGATTTCTTTAACCAGAGTAATTGTGGTTAGTGATTTGAGGTGGTGGCGTCGATGAATCATCGACGGAAGAGATTTGGGTGGTAGCGGGGTGGATGCCAGAGTCTGACTTCTCAAAAACTATATTTTTTGTTGGGGGTGAAAATCACTGTGAAGAGTCCAACGCATATTGCTGAATAACCTGCGTTTGGACACAATAATACACTTGAACAATTTGTTCATCGTGAGGCACTAATTTAGTTGTCTCTGTAAAACTCAGTATTGGCATAGTGACAATAAATTCTGCAATGTAATCCATGGGGGCGGGCTAGGCCTACGTTTTGTCTTTATGATCGATACATAAGTTGTAATCAATTAATTTGATAATTTGATAGAATAATATGTGACCTAAAATAATATTATTTCGTGACTAAATTTATAATTGTGACATATAAATTGTGGTTTTGTGACTAATAAATAATACTTGACCTAAAAATATGTGATTATGACTAAATTTGTAATTGTGACCTACGATTTATGTCTTTGTGACTAATGAATAAGTTGTGATCAAATAATTTAATAATTTGTGATCATACAATGAGTTGTGACTGATTAATTTGTAAAGTTATGACCTATAAAAATGTGTAATTTGCAACTAAATTTGTAATTGTGACCTACAAATTCTATATTTGTGACTATGATTTTGTGTGGTTTACGACTAGTATGTGACTGACCATGCTTATAAATTATGTGCGATTGTGATCGCGATCTGTTTAATTAAATTATAGGTTACAAAATTTTGTAAGATGTGACAATATGGGGCACCTAATTTTTGAAAAAAATAATGATTTTGGAACTCGAGAAAGCTGCAAGAGTGATTGTGACCATTCAAAAATCAAGTGGTCATATTTGCAACCTTTGATAAATGTTGTGACGTATAACTGAAATTAAACATGTCACAATCATATGGCACATAATTTATGGATCTAATTCACAATTACACAAATATAGTCACATATGACACAATTTATGGGTCATTATTAC
The DNA here is from genome assembly GCA_035079005.1 of Fraxinus americana. Taxonomy (NCBI): domain Eukaryota; kingdom Viridiplantae; phylum Streptophyta; class Magnoliopsida; order Lamiales; family Oleaceae; genus Fraxinus; species Fraxinus americana. The sequence continues at coordinate 308,274 of JAVHZT010000077.1, read as the reverse complement.
ATATGATATCACAAATCAAATAATTAATATGTCACATGTAATTTGTTAATTACAAATTATACAATTAACTAGTTACAGTTACTAATTTTCCTTGGCACAAATCAATTAACCCGTTACGATCACTATATTTCTATTAGTCACAAATTATACCATTTTCCTTGAATTTTTAGGCCCATCTCACCAACAAATCACATAATTCCCGTTAGGGAAAAATTTACAACTCAGGTATTATCTATTCCAAAATTAAAAATCATGTCCCAAAATTTAAAATTGTAAAAATCAGGTTTTTCTTGAATTAATTAATTATATTTCAGAATTATTATATTAAATTAAACATTTAACTGTAATATAATAAAATTAACTCACCCCACCCAGCCTCCACGACCACTCCGGCGACCGGCGACCACTCCGGCGACCGGCGACTACTCCGGCCTCCGGTGATCGAAGACCACTCCGGCGACTTTTTCGAGGTCACAGATCAAAAAATTTGTAGGTCACGGATGAAAATTTTTGTAGATCGCAGATTATTTCGAGGTCACAGATTTCAAATTTTATAGGTCACAAATTTCAAATTTTATAGGTCACGGATTATCATATTAAGGTCACAGTTAGCTTAATTCAGATAACTGCTCCGATTCCGAGGTCACAGATATCGTATTAAGGTCACAGTTAGCTTAATTCAGATAACTGCTTCAATTTCGAGGTCACAGATATCTTATTAAGTTCACAGTTAACTTCATTAGTCACTCATCAAAAAAATGATAAGGTCACAGATATTTTATTGAGGTCACAGTTAGCTTAATTCAAATAACTAGTCCAATTCCGAGGTCACAGATATCTTATTAAGGTCACAGTTATATTAATTCAGATAACTGCTCCGATTCCGAGGTCACATATGTCTTGTTACGGTCACAGTTAACTTCATTAGTCACAACAATAAAAAAACGACGACTTGATTTCGGGGCCACATATGTGTTATTAAGGTCACAGTTATTAGTCACAACAATAATAAAAAACGACGACGACCAACAACAGATCCAAAATCACCAACAACATATCCAAAAATTGCCACCAACAGATTCACCAACAACAACTGCCACCAATAGATCCAAAACCACCACCAGCCACACATACAGATTCACCAATCGATTCACCAACAACCACCACCCACCAACAATAACTCCAACAACCACCATCTAAACACAACCCTGCACCACAAATACACCTCATTAAACACTTTATTCCACCGTCGATAACTCACCATTGCCAGTTAAAGACAATTAAATGGAAATACAAAAATTTGGATAAACACAAATCTGTCAATAAGCAAATCACTAACCATCTTGGGGGCTGCTGTAGTTCACATAACCATAGCCTTGGATAACTCACCATCACTGACCTTAAAATAATCTGAACAGAGCAGGGGAAGGGGGAGGGGAGGGGAAGGGGTAGCAGCGTCATTGTGACGCTGCTGCGAAGGGGGAGGTGAGGGGAAGGGGGAACGAATGGAGAGGGAGAGGGAGGGGGAGGGGGCAGCGTCGCTGCAACGCTGCTAAACGCTGCAGCAGCGTTACTGTGACGCTGCTGCGATCGCAGCAGAGGGAGGGAGGGAGGGAGGGGGGGGGGGAGAGGAGAACGGAGGAGAAAGTGGGCGGCGGAGACGGCGGTAGAAAGAGGTGGCGGTGGAGGCGGCGACCGGTTGGGAGAAATGAGAAGAGAAATGAAATGGATTAGGTTAGGGTTGTGATAGATTTTATATTTAAAATAAATTTGGTGGGGTAGGTAGTAGTGTGGGTATATATGTTATTTTAATTTTATAATATCATTATTAATTAAAAATGATAAAACCAGATTTTTGATTAAATAAAATTTAAACCTGATTTTTATAAACTTGAAAGAAAACAGCTGGTTTTATATAATTATCCCTTCCCGTTAGTCACATACCACACCATTTTCCTTGGCACAAATTTCATTAATTCTGTCACAGGATTTATATTTACTATTGAAAACGGGATTTGTATTTACCATCATGTCTAATGGAAGCAAGCTTCCATTTTTACACGGAAAAAGACTAACGTGCAATGACAAATGAAAGCACACAAATAAAAAAATTAGTCTGATACTAGTTTACTGCTCTACAAATTTTGCGAATTCTACCACCAATTCTGCTTCCCAATGCCGACAAGAGCAGCTCCATTTCCATTGATTTTGAAAGTAATATTTTCCAGTGTCAAGTAAAATTTTAGATTTCTCTGCTCCACAACTCAAACTTTCGTGGACAATTCACCAGATCCAGATTTATATTCCCAAGTTAATCTCGCTAGTCTTCAGCTACAGCTCATATCAGATTAATAGTTCAAAAAATCTACATCCAAAAAAACAATTTAAAGTTTATCAAACAGTTAAAATAGCAAACCCATATACTTGCCCAAATACATAGACATGGGCAAATGTACATGTGTTTTACAACTTGCCTTTCCATTCTTGAAGCGAGTGCATATCCTGATAATGGGTGGGTATGGTGTAGAGATTATCCTTGCCATGTGTGGGTATGGCATGGTGGGTTATCCTCACCATGGCCATGGCAATAGGAGTCGACCCTGAGGGTGCACGAATTAAGTAACTGCACAGGGTCTTAGCATTGTAGGGGCACAAATTTTTTGTATTGTGTGTGTGTAGTTATATATTTAAAATGTTTTACTAATTTTAAATTTTTAAATTTTTGTTATTACATAAATGACACAATATTTATGAAAAAAGAGTAAAAAACAATTATATTACATTAATATTTTTTTTAGGTTAACATATTATTAATAAAAATTGTTTTTCAAAATTTTAAATTATCTTACTTTAAAAAAAAGTTAATTAATTAAAATTAAACTATTTATTTTACCACCCCAATCCCAAATGTCTCATTTACTTCATTAACCAATCCAACAAGACAATAAACAACCCAAAATCCAAGTAATTAAAGAGAAAATTGAAAAGCTAACCCCAAATCGTTTTTCACTACTTCCCTCTCTCACACCCTTTAACCCATGAAAAACAATCAAACAGAAAAGAGAAGAAACTCTACCATAAGTCTGTGTTGCTTCCTCTACAATAATATAATCTATATAGTAATATCACAATTTTAATGACTGAGCACATCTTAGTGTCAGGCTTAAGGAACATTAAATGAGTAGTGTGCATATCAACAATATGACTATTTGGATTGATTTACTTGCTTGTGAAAATTTTATGAAATCTTTTACCAAAAGAAACAAATGAGGCTTTTGATATATTAACTGATTTGAAAAGATTGAATTGATTTTTGAAAACAATTTTTGCTTATAAAATACCATTGACAATTTTTTTTTACTGCTGTACTGCAAAAAGAAGTTTTCCAAAATTGAAATTATTAAAATCTTATTTGCGATCATCATGTTGCAACAATGATTGAATGGGCTAGCTTTGATATCTATTGAACAAGATTTGCTAGAACATGTTGATTACAAAAGTTTAACTAGTGAGTTTACTTCTAGAAACACGTAGAAATATTTTTACTTGATTTGTTACATTACAATGTTTACATGTATTTAATGTTTTTTATTTCAAAAATTGCCCAAATGGAATTGCACGAAGATTTTAGCAGCTTGGATGGTTTTTTGTTGATGACATATGAATTTTGATGAAGCTCGGGAGGATCTTTTGAGCTTTATTTGTACTTTTCTTATCAAGTGAAATTGCACGAGAGTTTAATGGCTTGAATTGCTAGCTTTGGAACATATTTTTTTCTTAATATATTTTTTAATTTCGTGAAATTTCAAAATGTTGCATGGGGAACCTAAAATTTCATGGCCAGCCCTGTTGGTAATTGGTGGGTACGGTGGATTTGGATATTTGTGTAGAGAGATAATTTGTGTAAATATATTATGCTGGAATTGGATTTTTATATTATTTTAATTTACAACCTGATTTTTGAAATATTTTTGTAAAGTTATTAAAAGTGAAATAGTATGTTTATAAAGTATTGTAGCTATATATTTTTCCCAATAAAGAATTTAAATTATTGGGTTTTGGATATCTAAATAAAGTGTGGGCTAAATATGTGTAAAGACCGAATTCATTAAAGGTTGTATTTTCATGATGTGCCAAAATACATATAAAAACTATAAATATGGTTATGGTCTCCAATTCATTTGTGATTTTCATTCTTTGCTTCATCTCATCAACACAAAAATACAAGAGAAAATATATTAAAGAGGAAGATTCATAATCAACAAAAGAAAATTAACAATCAAGAAAAAGGAATTAAGACAATTAAAATTATGGAGCAAGAAGTCAAAAACGAGAACAAGGATTCAAGAATTAAAAAAGCCAGCAATAAAGATTCATGATCCGGAATCAAAATCAAGTATTAAAAAATCATTCCCAATAAATTAAAGTATGTTCTGCATTTAATAATTCTCTTGATGATTCTACTGTAGGATTTTAGCAATAAAGTAATTAGGTTTTCAAGTTCTTGAAATTTAAAGTTTTTAATAAAATCTAACAAGTGGTGTCGAGTCAACTCCATGTTAAACCATTGAGAATAAAGAAATAATTTTGTTGTTGAAATTCATACATTGAATTTTATAATTTTTATAATTTGAAATTTGAATTTTAGCCATAAATTTCGAAATTCAGAATTTTTCAAGCAAGAATTTTTGGATTGAACTTCATACTTTGCATTCCTCAATTTTGAGATGTGAATTTTAACTATAAAATTCAAATTTTGAATTTTTAGGAAAAAGGGTCAAAATGGAAGCCGCCCGCGTCTGGGCGCCGCAGGGCTATCACTTTTTTTGTTACAATAAAAGAAAGAAAAATTAAAATTAAAATGTAAGGGTGCGTTTGATTGCAAGGGTGGAAAATGGGTGGAAAGAAAATATTTTACAGGAAAAAGTTTTGCCTAGAAAATGTTTTGCAGATAAAATGATTTCAAGTGTGTTTAATTGGTATAATTTTCCACCCGAAAAATTTTTAAATTTTCTATTCGTTTGGCTTTGTTTTACATGGAAATTGTCCATGAAAGTGATTTTTTTTCCACAATTGGTTATAAAATTTGTTTCCATTACCAAAAAGTAAAAAAAAAAAAGGAAAAAAAAATTGTTTCCTAAAAAATCATTTTTTTCATCAAAGTTTAGTGTTCGTTTGACTTTGTTTTACATGGAAATTGTCCATTAAAGTGAAATTTTTTTTTACAATTGGTTATGATATTTGTTTCCATTCCTAAAAAAAAAAAAAATTTTAGCAGTAGGCTGGAAAAAATTTTCTCACCAAAAAGGTGGGAAAATTTTTTCCTCAAAAACATGGAAAATGCTGACGTGGCGGGTTGGGGAGGAAAATATTTTCCGTGGAAAATTTAGGCTATCAAACAGCGCAAAAGATGGAAAACGGAAAACATTTTCCTAGTTTCATGAAAAAAGAAGCCAATCAAACAGGGCCTAAAGGGAAATCAAATTGAAATCTTGGTCTAAAGTTTCTTTTTAATTAGTAATTTTCTAAAAAGATTAATTGAAACAACATGTTAGCAAAGTAACCTCTCTTATCTAAATTTATTTATTTGAAATATCAATAAGGTTATATGTACGTAAATCATGCCGGTATTGACCGGCTCAAAGTTAAGTCAATATTTGACATAATTATCTGCACAATTATAAAGTTTTTTTTTTACGTGAACATTGAGTCGGTCCAAACATAAACTTAATTTTGACATGGTTTATTGTGAATATTTGATTACTACACTAAGAGTATCACTTACAAGTTGATATTTCTGTCCAAAAACTAAATGTTAATGTTGTGCCCAGTCTCTTGTGATTGACTCACCATTATTTGAATTTATTGATTACTCAATATGGATTCTCATGTGAACATGTTAATTAGGTTTAAATTACCTATTCAATTCCATTCACTTTTGCAATATCTGTTAACATCAATTTAATTCATGTGCTTCAATTAAAGTTTAAAGGCTAGAAAGAAAATGCTTGTATCGTTCTTGGCAACATTGATTTAGACATTGTATTAAGGATTGAACAACCCACTACTCTTACAAATAAGAATTTTGCTAATAAAAAGGGACTCGGATAAGTGGGATCGTTCAAACCGCATAAGTCTTGTGATTATGAATCGTAGAATTCCAACAACATTCAGGTTGCGTTGTGTCCGATAAGATAACTATTACCAAGGAATTTCTGAAAAAAATTGAAAAACGATTTGCAAAAGATGATAAGGTTGAAACTAGTACGCTTCTGGTGAACTTAGTTTCACTAAAATATAAGGTTAAAGAAAATATAAGGGAGTACATCGTGGATATGTCTCATCTTGCTTTAAACTAAAGGCATTAAAGTTTAAGCTATCTGATGACTTACTCGCACATTTGGTTTTGATTTCTTTTCCTGCACAATTCAGTTAATTTACGGCCAGTTACAACTATCAAAATGGGAAGTTGACTCTTAATGAGCTCATTTTATAATGCGTGCAAGAAGAAGACATGCTAAAGTAAGAAAAAATTAAAAGTACTCACTTGTCAAGCACCTCTAAGGACAAGTTAAAAAATAAAGAAGTCGTACTTGGTTCAGCTCAAAAGAAACAACAAAAACTTGAAAATGATTAATCATCTGATTGTCATTTTTGTGAAAATTTGGAACACATGAAGAGGGACTGTGCTAAATATCACATCGGCGTGTAAAAAAAAGAGTACACTTCTCACTTTGGTTTGTTCTAAGATTAATTTAGTTTTAATGTCTAGACACACTTGACAAATAAATTACAGTGCCAATACTCATATAAGTATGTCTATATGCGGTTGCCTAAATAGTAGAAAGTCAGTTGATGCTGAAAGATTCATCTTTGTAGACGAAAGCAAATCAATTAAAATTGAGGTTATAGGGACTTTTAGGTTATTATTAAAGATTGGTTAGTAATTGAATTTGAAAGAGACATTTGTGATATCGTCTTTTAGATATAATTTGATTTCTATTTCTATATTGGACAAACGATTGCTCTTATTCATTTGGAAATAATCAGTTTAATCTATTTCTTAATTCAAGTTCTTCTTAAAACAAATTTTGCATGTAAATTCACGTGGTATTAAATGTAAATTAACAAATGAGAATTTTGTTTCAGTATGGTACAATCGTTTAGGTCACTTCTCTCAAAAGAGAATGAAAGAGCTTGTATTAGAAGGAATTCTTAATCTCATTAATTTTTCAGATTTAAATGTTTATGTTAATTATATTAAGGGGAAACAAACAAATATAAGGAGATTAGGTGTCATATAAATTCGGACGTTTCAGAACTAATTCATACGAATATCCATGGGCCATTCTCTTCGACTTCTTAGAATAATCAACAGTCATTTATTACGTTCATAAATGATTTTTCTCTTTAAGGCTATAGTATGTCATTTATGAAAAATCCCAATCGCTAGACATATTCAAGGCTGATGTTGGAAATCAACTCAGTAAATGAATAAAGCACGTCGATCTAGTTGTGGTGGTGAATATTATTGCAGATATGACAGATCAGGAAACGATTGTCCATAGCCTTTTGATAAATCCCTAGAGGAACGTCGAATAATCCCACATTACACCATGCCAGGGTCCCTAGCATGAACGTGTTGACCTATGGTTGATTTCATCCTTAATGTTTTGATCATAACAAACAAGATTAATATTGTTTTTAACCATTGATTTTGAGTAATGATAGTTCAATGTTAAAATCAATCAAGTATTGTCAAAATCAACACATTATAAATCAGACTCAAAATTAAGATTGCAGTGAAAGTTTAGCATTCAAGTCAAATCATTCGAAACGAGAGTTTAAAAGATCAAAATCAAGACTGTTAAATTGGGCTCATGAAGAAGGTCAAGATCGAAATCAAACTTTAAAGCCAAATGTCAAGAAAGATCCAGAGTTTAAGAGCCAAATATGAAAGAAACTTCGAAACAAGATCAAAGACTAGGCTTTCGAAATCATATGTAAAGGTATAACACTTTGATCTTTAATAATAAATGACAGTAGCTCAAAAATTATTTTGTGCACGAATAGTTATTTCATATCACTTGCATAAAATATTTCTGATCAAAAGTAAGACTGATTTTTCAAAATGATACTTGAACTTAGATCACATCTCAAAAAAAAAAAAAAGTCAACGGTCAACCGAATGTCCCGATGAACCGGACCGTCGCACGTCCGATGGGTCATCTGGTTCGGCGGAATATTTGACAGTTTGACTACTATAAATACCAATACACTTGCCATTTATTTCAACACTTAAGAGCATTCAAATGAGATACTTTTGAGCAAAATTATATTGATTTATCATCTCATTTATTATTAACGAATCATTTAGCTTTGAAAAACTTTTGAAAATAAAAATTTTGAAATTCTACTCATCAAAGTTTTTCATTTAAAAAATATTCTTTGAAATTACATTTTTACATTCATTTTTTCATAGCAAAAACTTTGATTGTTGGATCAAACTTCTTCAATCATTTTTCTTATCAAAATTTTTCATTTCTATTTCTGCTTAATTTATCTATATCAATTTCAAAAGACATATATTTTTGAAGAAGATATTTGCACTTATATTGTCAAACTTTTTCTACTTCTTCATATTGAAACTTTGATTGAATCAAACTTGTAAACATCATATTCATCAAAATTTCTAATTTCTTTCTTAGTACTTACTTATCACAAATTATTCATTGAAAGAGAGATATATTTTTTAAGAAGATTTTTTCACTTACATTGCATAAATTTTTCTTCTTCCTCTTCTTTTTCATATTGAAACTTTGATTGATTGAACTAAACTTGTAAAATCATCATATTCATCAAAGTTTCTCATTTTCATATTGTATTTATTTCTTCATCTTCTCATTGAAACACTTAGATTCATTGAATTTAATTTTTGACATCATATTCATCAAAAAAATTTCATCTAACACTTGAGTTATCATTTATTACTATTCATTGAAGAGTTAGTCTCTCTTAGTACTTAATTTATTTGTATTATTTATCAAGAAAGGAATTTCATTGTAAAATCACTTTGATAAAGTGTGGGTCATATTGAGGTCCCGTAAAGCTCAATAGTGTAGGTCATGTTGAGGTCCCGTAAAACTCAACATTGTATAAGGATCGGTGCTCCTTGATTGTAAGTCACCGGAAGCGTTGTAAAGGGTTTGATTGCACCATAAGTCAATCAACATAGTAAAAAGGCCTTGCTCGTGCCGGAGAGTTTGGTAACGGAGGACGTAGTTCATTGCTTTAGATCGAACCTTCACAATTATATCGTTTGCATAATCTCTCCCTTTTACTTATCGCTTTTATATTTGTACTTACTATTTGAATTAATCTATTGAGTCTTTATTTGCTTGATTTAGATTAATTCTTCGAAAAAGTTTTAAAAATCAATTCACCCCTCTTTTGATAAGTTATTCTTGGGCTATCATAATGGTGTTACTGAGAGACAACAAAATACTTAAGGACATGGTAAAAAGTACGATTAGTCATTTCACCCTACTAGAATCTATCTAGAAAGAAGTACTAAAGATTACAGTTTAAATTCTCAATAAAGTTCCAAGTAAAGCAACTGTTAAAGGGTTACAAATTTTTAAAGATCCTACTATTAGATCATTTTTTCGAAACGAAAAATATTCGATTATTTGAGGGTGTGGAGTTTCCGGGGGTAGATAGAGTTTTAAGGTTAAAACATTTGTATTGAAGAAGATTATGTATATATCCATTATGTTGCAATTGATAATAATCAGGACTAAAAAAAAATTCTTACTCCAAATCTTGTTCGAAAAGTAATTTCATATCAAGACAATATTACAAAACTCTCTATACACAATCAAGAGATTGTTCTAAAAAAATAAACTCAAAAACCTCAAGAACAAATTCCGCTAAGGAAATCCTCCAAAGAAATGAGAAAATCAATTACAGATGCCTTTATAATTTATCAAAAAACATAAGGATAACATGTGATTGATGGTAGAAGATCTGATCAATAAACTTCATCAAGCCATGCAAATGAATAATTCTCAAGAGTGGATTGATATCATGAATAAAGTTATAAAGTCCATGAAAGACAATGACATTTGGAAACTCATCCCATCGCCTAATTGGTTGTAAATAGATATTTAAAACCAAGAGGGATTCGAAAGATGAAATTGAGAGATATAAGACTCGTCTTGTAGCAAATGACTTTATTCAAAATGAAGTCATTGACATTAAAGATATTTTCTCCGATTTGTACAAAAGACTCTTTTAGGACTCTTATGACACTTGTGATACATTTTGTTCTTGAGTTATATATGATAGTTTACAAATTAAAAAAAAAATTTATTTATGGGCTTAAGCAGACTTCTTGTCAATGGTATCACAAATTTCATTAAATAATAATCTCGTTTGGTTTTCAAATGAATTTAGTTGATGGTTGTATATATCATAAGTTCAGTGGGAGTAAACATATTTTCCTGATATTGTGTGTTAATGACATACTGTTTGCCTGCAATGATATAGACTTATTGCACGAAATCAAGATATTTATGTCATGGAATTTTGAAATAAAAGATTTTGGTAACATCTCTTTTATGTTAGGGACAGATACACTAGGGTTTTTATTGGGGCATTTTTGGATTATCATAAAAGGGTTATATCGATAAAGTTCTTAAGAACTTTGGGATGTAGGAAAGTAAACCAGGTGATACCCCTATTACTAAGGGAGACAACTTTAGTCTCAATCAATACACTAAGGACAAACTTAAAGAAAAATAAATACAGAAAATTCTCCGTGCTTCAACAGTTGGGAGTTTAATGTAGTTTGCATACATCCGGATATAACATTCATTGTTGGAATGCCAAACAAATATTTAAGTAACTCTAGAATGGATATTTGGAAAGCAGCCAAGCAGATTTTTCAGTATCTATAGAGAATTATGGATTACATAATCACATACAGGAAATCAGACCAATTGGAGATCATTGGATATTCTAATCATGGAATATGACTATGAAATTTTATCGCTGGACTACACATTCTAGATGGAACTGAAAGACCACTTATGTTATTTTGTGATAATAAAAGAGCAGTCTCGTATTCCATAGGAACTTAAGTTTATAGACATTAAGTTCCTAATTATTAAGCAGAAAGTTTGAAGTGATCGAGATTCTATAAAGCATATTCAGAAAAACTCTATAATCATGGATCTATAATCTTTTGATATACCACCCAAGGTCTTTCATGAGTACAATGCTCACATGGGTGTTGCATTTTTTGATAATATGTCATTTTAATGGGAGTTTGTATTTGGATGTTGTCTGTTATTGACACGTAATTTTATCCATGGTTATTCAATTATTTTAGAAATAAAGTATTCAACTCAATTTCACTTTGATTAAATTTTAGGTCTCATTAAAGAATAAGTAGGATCGGTTGAAAATAGGCATATTTGGATCACATTAAATGTAATTTTCATGCTACACATCCATAATTGATATATGTCATTTGACTGTGTTGATATACGTGACCATTGGTGGATTTAGTTATGATATTTGTAATGAAGACCGCTTTAGTCTTATATTGACATAATCAATGGACGATATTATTCAGATTTGCTCTTGGTTATGATAGCAAAAGTTTTGACATCATAATGTTATGCACATTTATATGAAACATATATGACCCAAGTGGGAGATTGTTGAATTTTTTAAATTTGTTATGTGGACCTACATATGTGATTAAGTGTGTATTAAAGGATATCTTAAGGTTTAGCACATTTAAAATGATCTAATAAAGAATTTAAGTTATTGAGTTTTAAGCATCTAAATAAAATATGTGTAAGAAGTCAAAATCAAGAACAAGAACTCAAGAATTAAAAGAGTCAATAATCAAGATTCAAGATTCGAAATCAAGATTATTAAAGAATCATTCCCAATAAATTAAGATATCTTTGGATTTAATAATTCTATTGGTGATTTGACTGGAGGATCTGGTCGATAAAGTAATTAAACTTTCAAGTTATTGAGATTTAAAGTTTTAATAAATCTAACCATTGTGCTTGCAAGTCTTCGCCTAAGTGTCACTTTGATCTAGACTCACTCCATGGCAAACCTCAAACAAGTTCAAATGATTATATTTTCAGATGAAGAAGAGGTTTCTGCGACCTTGCCCTGTATCTTACTATTTGTGGCATTCTTACCTAAGTCACAATTTTGGGCGTAAGAATTTTGTGAGATCATAGTGTAGTAGCTGGGTGGTTGGAAACAATGTGTTTTTGGCAAGACTCATCAGAAAATGTCTAAAACTCCCTAGAAAAGATGAAATAGTAGAAGAAAAGCTTGAAATGGAAGATAAAAGTACGTACCTAAATATCATATAGAATGGCTATAATTTCTTCTAGGGTACACCGAAAGAAAAGGAAACTTGAAAGATCAAAAGTTTTTTTTTCCTCAAAGTTAGTTTGGAGATGATGAAAAAGAATGAAACAAGAGACCGAATGTGCATTTTATAAGTTTTTTGATTGATAGATGTATACTATTGGATCTCAAGATTTGATCATAAGCCTTAATTAGTGGGGAAATTTGCACCCTTGAAAGCAGAGAGGGGTGAATCTCCCAATGGGCTAGATTCTTCACACGTGTGTCAACCATGCGTAACGCAAAATCTTGTGATTAATAAAACAATCATGTTATATGTACATCTTTGTTTACATTGTGCCAAGTGCTACAAATGGCCACAATTCGACAGGAAAACCAACTAATGCAATGCAGACGTGTGTAGGGCCCATCATTTGAATGGAACTAGATTTTTTTAAAGGACAAAATTTCATGTCGTCCTTGCAAACCCTATCCCTAATCCCCCTACCTATATAAATATTAAACTCGAACTTGGATGATTAATACTAAAATAGTAATTCAAGCGAGGGCAAGCTGTGCACTACCTAGGAAGTGAATGCCATGTAGGTGCCATGAGGAGGCCTCATTTGCTTCCCACATGCTCCATCAAACAGTCCCAAGGTAGTAGAATTCACCAGCCGAGCACCTGCAAGAGCACCATTCTAGCTCGTTTAGTCATCGCCTTAGAGTCACTTTGATAAAGCCTAATCCCTTTGACGAATTGAAAAGTGTATTTTATACACTTAATTAGATCGTTGAATGAAATCAATTGTAATTAATTTTTGATGATTTATGACTTAATTAGATGTTAATTTTGTTTGTTAAATAAAACTCGAGGCAAAATTGATGGAATTGGAAGAAATGAAAGAAAAACGAGCAAAAAAAAGAAACGAAATCAAAGTTTGGGGACCAAAGTGTAAACATTCAATAGTTGATTCGAACAATAAAATAATGATTGAATATCACATATGATCAATTGGATGTAATTGGTGGTCAAATGAGTGAAATATAGTTAAAGAACTTTCACAAATAATTTTTAGCCAAAAAAGTTATGCTCCAGATTTTCAGCATCAGATTGAGACCCATTTTTCGGGTAGCAAACATTCGGATTGAAAATTTCTATTTCTAAAATAATTGTATCCCTTTGACTTATTTTTCTAACATTTTGAATCACTTCAATCGGATTTCGAAAGAGAAATTTACGACCAAAATACCGAAAGTTGCTTAGGAGCGAAAACAAGCGAACTGCGCGCAAGCGAGAAATAGGCCGGCGCTGACACACTAGTTCATACGGCGTGGGGGAGCGTGGCAAATTTTCATCTACTGTTCAACTTTCCTTCTATGATTGAATCAGTTTTGGAACTCAAATTGAACGTGTTTCTTGACCTAATTTCATTTCCTATAAATACAAAACTTGAAGAAAACATTGAGAACCCCTTATTAGCTCTTCATACACAATCATATCATTAAATTCATCAATAACGAGGGGTCAATTACTATATTTTGAGAGATGATATCAAACCCTAGCAAGGATTTGAACCCAATTACATCAAGATTTTAAAGAATTCAAACTTGGAATTGAAGATCAACATCTTTTGCATTCTATCATGATACATGTTATATTTTTCTATTATTATTCTTGTAATTTATTTAAAAACACGCTAGTCTAGATCCATTTTTATAATTGATGAAGATGAACCCTATTATTTATTTGTTTTAATTTGAGACTAATAATTTAGTTTATTTCTTGCGTTTTTTTGATTAATTTTCCATACCTATTAAATTATTTAATTGTTTGATCACTAATTAGATAATTAGTTATTTGTTCTAGTGTTGAGAGACTCACAATAAGTTTAGAACGTGATGAAATTAACTTAAGTGCGATAGATGTTAGGAATAACATTTATCATGTGTGCAATCATATAAATAATCTAAAATTTAATGAATTATATTTATTCGAATTTGGACTAGGAATAGATACGGGTCATGACTAGGATATAATTAATTTGTCTTGAAAATGAAAGTTAAATATATTAGCTTTATCCATTGTCAAGAACGTATGAACGAAACTGGATTACAAATCAAGAATTGAAATAGATTACAACGGACATACTCTAAATCCAATACAATCATTAATAATTTAATACAAAAATACTTTTTACCTTTTTTTTTAGATAATTTAGTATAAAATCAAATCAAAATCTCTTTTTTTATTTAAATAATTCGAATTCCATACAAAATTAGTAAATTTAAATTGAATTTATTCTCTATGGGATGATACTCTCAACTCAATCAAATCTGTTACTTATCAACGATCTTGTACACTTGAAAGTTTCGCATGAACACGAACCTTCCACAAGTTCAATTGAGAATGACAAACCTCGAAAGGTTCATCGACAAGAGCTAGTAGACAAAACCCTTTTTCCTTGCGTATTAGTTTTTGTCTTATAACAAGTTTGGAGAGTTGGAGCGTCAATGGAATTAATTGATAGAGAAACAATCTTATCAATCCCTAAATATCTGCAAAGAGTAGTTGACAGTTAGAGAAGACCTAGAAGAACTCGGCATTAAAGTAACTTTGTCCAAGAAGGATATAAACAAAAAAATTCAATCAATGAACACGGGGACACATGTAAAATTAGGGTTGCTACATCGTTAACCTAATTTAACCTAGAAATTCATCCATAAATACACATTTGTAGTACAAAGAAAATATATGAAATTCTCAAAACCCTAGCCAAAACTATACCTGCTTGTCTCTTCCACACCTTATATTGTCCTATTCTTATATTTTTTTGTAGTTGACTTGACTGGCGAAATACCAACAATCGTCGGTCTTTCTTATCTTAAAGTGGTGATCTTAGTGCACTCATAAAGTCAATGTGCAGATAACACACATGTTGGCAAAGATGTAGCGAAGGCCTGTTGACAACAAGGTCATACAAATTTTTAAGGTCAACATAAAGTATTTTGATTAACTTATATTATATTTTTAGGTCATTTTTTTGGTACTTTCATTATCCATAACAGTTTAACTTAGAAATTCTATTCTTATTTATCTTTAACTACTTTTATTTTTACTGTAGCCGGAAGCGAATAGAGTCTCAAGAGGTGACTACTTCATTCTTAAAATGTTTGATGCTCAAAATATCAAGGACATCAAAATTTATAACTTGCTATATAGAACAGTCTGTGTACAATAATAAAAATTCGTTATTAAAAAAATATACTTATTACAAATTGCTTAGACTGATTGCCTTCGAATCATCCAGTGTCTAAAGACTAATTTTTCTACCCTAAAAATTAAGATATTAGACTAATACACTTAAAACAAATAGAATTATAATTCAAGTATTAATTATACGTCTGAAACCCTCTGAAACCCGAAAGCCCAAAGAAGCCCACAAATTATTATGTTGCTTTTTCGAGATTTTGTCAAATTTTTTAATATATGCGACTTTTAGAAACTTCTATCACTTTTCATTTAATAGTCTATCTATTTTTACAGAATTGGGAGTTAATCATACCACATATATATTGATTTAAAGGGATATGATATGTTAGTGATAATTTTTAACTGTGATATATCTCAACTCCTTTAAAAATGTGACGTACACTTTGGACTTTATAAAATTGTTGCCTAATTTAGTTTATGTGTAAGTACAAGGATACACCAATTATTTTAATGATAAAATTGCAAATTAATAATAACAAGAACTTTAGGGAAAATACTTTACCGTCATAATGATCGTTGATATTGGATTATCAAGAATATGTAAACAGAAGCGAAAGCATACCAAAATCAGACATAGTTAATGCAATGATTTAGTCCTGCGATTTTAGTCTCCAGATCAACACTTAGTTCTTTATTTCTCTCTGATGATGAGAGTCAGAACAAAATGAACAATTCACGTGTGATCTAGGGACTATAACCATATATATACTAACGGCCCATTGACCTAATTTGACCCATAATTAAATTAGGAACATACATGGTCTCTATACATAAAGACCCATACTTTAATTAGATTCTTCAAAACCCAAAAACGGGCTTAACCAAAATTGATAGCTTTTAATTTAATACACAATATTTCACATATAAGCACACATGTTCGATTAAAATCATTACAATCTCTCACTTGGGTTATATGTGTTATCTTATATTTGTACATTAAACATAACCTTATGAGTACTCAGAAGTTTGCTATTATTACCAAATGCATCCCCAAATAATCCGGTTCATCAATCATATCAACATAGGATCAAAGTGGCTTTCGCTACTTATATCGTAACTAAATCCATCAATGATCACGTATATCGATATAACTGAATGACATGGATCAAGCATGGAAGTGTAGCATGGAAATTACATGTAATATGATCTTAACATGGTTATTTCCAACAAGTCTACCTTAATACCTTAGTGAGATAATTTTCAAGTGAGTTCAAAGATAATAAACCAAAAACTTTATAACCGAAAGTAACTTTAACAATAAATCATATCCAAAATAACAGTACATGTGTCTAATATGAGATATTACACCCATATGAGCAGTGTGCTCATGAAAGAGATTGGGTATCAATCCCTTAGTAAGCGGATCCGTAACCATGGATTTTGTCCCGATATGCTCTATTGACACATGTCCACTCTGAACTCTTTCTTTAACAGCCAGGAACTTGATCTCTATATGTTTTGATTTCGTCGAGCTCCTGTTATTATTGGAATACGGCACTGCTGATTATTGTTACAAAATAACTTGAGTGGTCTTTCTATACTGTCCACAATGAGTAGCTTAACGATAAAATTGCACAGCCATATTCCATGGTTTGATACCTCATAACACGCTATAAACTCCGCTGCCATGGTGGAAATAGCTATGAGTGTCTGCTTAGCACTCTTACAGGAAATAGCACCTCCAGTAAACAGGTAGCTATAGCCTAAAGTGAATCACCTTTTGGCATCCCACGAAATCAAAATCAGAATAATCGATGCTCTCCAACTGATATGATCTCCTGTATGTAAGAATGTAGTCTTTTGTTATCTGTAAATGCTGCTTGAATCGTTTGGCTGCTTTCCAATAATCCATTCTCGGGTTACTTAAATATCTCCTAGTATCCCAACAATGTATGCTATATCTAGATACGTACAAACTTGAGCATACACCAGACTCCTTATAGCTGAAGAATAAGGAATCTTTTGCCTTTCTTTAATTTTCAAGTCATTTTTGGGGCATTGACGTAAACTGAACTTGTCTCCTTTAACCACATGGGACTCACCTAGTTTACAATCTTGCATGACATATCGTTTAAGTATCTTTTCGATATAACTCTTTTGTGATAATCCAAAAATACCCCGAGAACAATCTTCGATGTATCTGAATTCCTAATACAAAAGAAGTATCACCAAGATCTTTCATCTCAAATTTTTGCTAGAAATCTCTTTGTTTTGTGTAATAAGCCATATCATCACTGGTATGCAATATGTCATCGACGTATAAAACCAGAAAAATATACTTAACTTATGGTATATACAATCATCGACCAAATTCATCTTGAAACCATATGAGATGATCACTTGATGAAATTTGTAATACCATCGAAGAGAGGCCTGTTTGGTCTTAAATATTCATTTGTAATCAATGGGTTTCGCACCTTTAGGCAATAGAACGAGGTCCCACACGGCGTTGTCCTTTATGGACGTTATCTCTTCATTCAAGATATCGAGCCACTTTTGAGAGTTAGAACTTTCATGACTTGACGGAAGTTGATCGGATCATCTTCCACCATACCCATGTCAATTTCATGTTCTTGGAGAAATATGATGTAATCATCTGAAATCCCACTTCTTCTCTCTCTAGTGGATCTTCTTAATGGCATGGTTCTTGAGGCTGTAGAGTTTGTTCTTCTGGAACAAGTGGTTGACCTTTAGAGGGAGATACAATGACACTGTCTAGATCCGGAGTTGCTTCTTGAACAATGTCAGGGATAGAAACCTGATCATGATCATTGTCAATGGCAGTTAGAGGAATTTTAACATATTTCTCCACAAAGACAAAGTCTATAACCCTCCCACTCCCCTCGCAAACTCAACATTCTCAAAGAACTGGGCATTTTCCATCTCGAAAATAACCTTAGTTGTGGGATCATAAAACTTGTAACACCTGGACCTTTTAGAATATCCAATAAAATAGCAACTGATAGTCCTTGCATCCAGTTTCTCTTCATTTGGACTATAGGGTCTTACCTCAACTGAACATCCTCAAATGTGTAAGTACTTCAAACTAGGCATTTTGTCGATTTAAAGCTTATAAGGGGTTTTATCAGTAGCCTTAGTTGGAACTCTGTTGAGTATTTATCATGTGGTCTTTAATGCTTCACCCCAGAGTGATTCTGACAAAGTAAAATGAGTAATCATACTCCTCATACCATTCATAGTGGGTAAACCCGGCATAGTGTACTGTGGGACGATACCGCATTTCTCTAGAAATTTAGCAAATGGTCCTGGACATTGTTCACCTGAACCATCATATCTGCCATAGTATTCACCACCACTGTCAGATATAATGCTTTTAATCATTTTTCCGAGTTGATTTTCAACTTCAACTTTATTGTTTTTGAACACATCCAATGATTGTGATTTTTGAATGAGATATATATAGTCATATCTAGAAAAGTCGTCTATGAACGTTATAAAATATTGTGACCATTCCAAAAAGGCTTACGAAATGGTATCCGTCTGTATAAGTTCTAAGATATCTAAAGTCATGTTGGTTTGAAATCTCATTTTATTGGTTTGTTTTCCCTTATACAGTTCATATCATAATCTGTAAAATCAAGGAGATTGAGAATTTTGTTAGACACAAGTCTCTCAATTCACCTTTTGGAGATGTGACCTAATCTCTTGTGCCAAACGAGACAAAATTCTCGCCAGTTAATTTTCGCTTTACACATCGAGTACTTACATGCAATGATTCATGAAAAGAAGCAATTGTATCAATTAAATAAAGATTATCATAACCTAATAAAGAATCGGGACCAACCTATTTTGAATCATGAAACAAACTAAAATTTTCATTCCCGAATGAACAAGAATAATCAGATTTGTTCAAAATAGAAATAGAAATCAAAATTTGTCTAAAAGACGGTACTATAAATGTCTCAATAAGATCCAAATAAAATCTAGTCTTTTAACAATAATTTCAATTTTCCTATTGTCTCTACTTCCACCGTCTTGCCGTCGCCAACATAGATGTATCTTTCACCATTACTTAGTTTTCAGCAACTCGAGCAACCCTACATAGACACACTGATGTGAGTTGTTGTACCAGAAACTATCCACCATGAGTGTCTAGGTATCAAAGTTAAATTAACCTCAAAACAAACCAAATTAAGAAGAATACCTTTTTGACATGTCATGCGTGATAGTTGGTACAGTTCTTCTTCATATGACCTGCAGCTCCACAGAAGAAATAGCCACCCTCATTTTGTTCCTTATGCTATTTCTTTTGTGATACTGTACCCATAGCTTCCTTATTAGTTTTCTTTTCTTTGTTCCTTTTGTCCTTAGAGGTGGTGGACAAATGAGCACTTTCTATTTTGTCATGCTTCAATCTTTCCTCTTCTTGGACACAGAGTGAGATAAGCTCATTAAGGGACCATGAGTCCTTTTGACAATTGTAGCTCACATTGAATTAACTGAATTGTGCTGGAAGGGATATCAGAACCAAGTGCACTAATAAGCCTTAAGATAAATCCAACTTGAGCGCCTTTAGTTTTGAAGCAATGTGAGATATTTCCATACCTCATTGAGATAATGTTTGCCAAAAGTGTACTAGTTTTAACCTTTTCATTATTGACAAACCTCTGCTCAAGGTCCTCAAGGAAATCCTTAGCCGTAGTCACCTTATCGGACATAGTGCCCCGAAATGCTTCGGAATAGCACGTTTTATGACCATCAAACTTATGTCGTATGATCGTTCCCACTTTTCCATCTCCCTCTTGTTATCAGAGGTACTCTTATCAGCAAGTGCAGTAGGTTGATCAATCCGTAAAGCAAGGTCCAGTAGGTTGAAGTAGCGCATCAGCTTGGACTTCGATTTTTCTTGGCTTTTTCATATTTTGAACTTATGGGTCTTTGTTTCACTTTCTTGTTAACTCCCTGCCTACGAGGCGTAATAATAGTCCCGCAAATCTAGGCATTATTATTTATGTAATGTATGGACTTAATAATAATAATAAATAAGGATAAAAATAAATTTTGTAAGAGAAGTGGTTTTTCACCTTACCACAATAGTCCCCTAAGTCTAAGTATAATAATTCATGTTATGGTTAGAATTTAGAATATACCTGACTTGTTCAGACTTTATGTGAGTGTCATCCGAAGTGATTTTGAATTCGAGGCTATATTTTCAGATGTGCTCTTACATATCTGAGGCACTCACTGAAGTGTTTGATATGAAGAGGGTTAGAGCCTCATGGTGCTTCAAATGTAATAATTATGAAGCGTTTCATCTTAATAACTTTGAGAAACATGAGAAGTCATCAATCATGGCGCTTCAATGATTTGATGTCGTAGTGCGTTTCCAAGAAAATACAGCTGAATCGGTTCATCTCCCAATACAAGCAACTATCATCCTATTAAATACGCAATGATAGCTGTCTCCCACGTATTTTGGCAAGTTTTAGGCGCATGAAGGCACGTGGCGTCAACGTCCTAATTTGGGCCGTAGAAGTTGAAGCGTCAGACGTGATAAGTGGTTCAGATTAAACTTCTAAATGGACGGTTGGATGGCCCAGATCAAGATCCAACGGCTAGGGTTGATTGGGTCTGCCTATAAATGGCACAAACTTTTTAGGAGAATTTATTTTCACTTTTGCATGTATCTTTGTCTCTCTTTTTCAAAGTTTCAAAATCTTTAAGTCTTTTTGAGAACTCTTCGAGCTTTAAGTGTTCTCATTTTCTTTGAGTTTCTTTCTTCTTATTATTTCTGCGATTTCCAGTATTCCTTCCCTTTCAAGTTATTTTAGAAACTCGTAAGTATTTTACTTTTGTAATCTGTGAAAATTTTTAGATATCGTGTAAATTGAGTTAGCATATAAAATGGGGTTTCAAATTACAAACACAGCCGACCTCGCCAGGGTCGTTGAGGTAGGGCGAGGTGCCTCAATTTCTGGTGGGGGTCGAGGCAACCAAAAAATGGCTTGGGGAAAGCCAAAATCCCTTCTTCAATAGATCCGACCCACCTAGCCAACCTTAGGGACAAATATAGGATCCTATACGATATAGCGCTCATCTCCCCTTCTCCCGATGAGCGAGCCTGTTATCCGAGACAAGGCTGCGTCGCCATTAGTAAGTTCATCTTAAAGGTTGGGCTTCGCCTGCCTTTACATCCCTTTTTTTGGGTTGTCCTTAAGTTGTACGGGGTTGGCCCCCCTCCCCTCCCCTCCCCCACCCCAACTTGTCCCTAATGCCTGGGCTTAACTGGTCGGAACTTATTTCCTCTGGAATGAGAGCTCCTTGGGCGAGGACATACCCCTTCATTTATTTCAAACCGTCTTCCAAACTTGGTCGTTGGGTAAGGGGAATTCTAGGGGGTGATATTCCTTGTGCCCGTGGAGGGCACACTCTCCTTTTGTCTTACCCACCTCCATTAAAGGATGGAAGGAGATGTGGTTCTATGTTCAGGAGAAGTGGTAGGAATGTGAGGGCAACACTGTTCCCCATGTCAAAGTCTTGACCTCTTACTCCGAACTTAGTGAGTGTCACTTCTGCATTTCTTTTGCTGTAACTTGTTGGACCTAGTACTAACCTTATTTTTTTTGTTGTTGTCTTGCAGGGTCTGTTGAGCTCTTCGAACTGAGTGAGAGTGACTGGGACACCTTAAAGGGCATCTACCGTCGACCCTTTTCATTTCGTGACTTCGATCGCCTGATCCTCTCCAGACGATTTTTTTAAGAGTTTTGTCTAATGGCCAGAAGAGGTATAACCTCGTCCTTGCTACTTTTGATCTTATATTTTATACTCATTTGTGTCTGACCCCATATTTTTCCTCTATAGACAACTTTGAAAAATGAGGCACCCCACTCCCGACATGGCCACGATTCTGGCAGCCACCAGCACCTCTGGTCGTAAGGGAATGAAGCCCTCACATGTTGGAGGAAAACAGATGAGGGATGAAATTGAAAGGGTCAGCAAGGAGGCTGCCGCACAAGAGGAGGTCGGTCAAGAGGAGGGATAGCATCCCTTGGTAGACAAGGGCAAAAAGGTGATGGTGGAAGAGCCGAAAAGCTCGCGACGATTCTCATTGAACTCGTTGCTTCACAGTGACGTATGAGGGATTTTGGACGTTTGAGTTCGTTTGCTAAGTCAAAATGACACTTAATGTTTCTTACTTCATTATTTTCAGTATTTATTTATTTTTCCTAATAGGTGTCTTCACAAAATTCGAACTTTTACTCTTCCACAAACATTTGAAGATGATTAGCGTGCTGTGAGAAAAAAAAAAAAAATTCTTGGATGGGAACGAGACTATGTTGCATAAATTATGTTAATACCACAAATTTCTTACTACATGGATAAATTATTTTGGAGCTAGAAACTATATCACGCCTCTCCCTATTTTATGGAATAGAATGAAATGTCTTTAATTATTGAATTATGATGGAGACAAAGAATGAATTTTGCTTCTTTAAAATAGAACTTTTGCTGGTTGTGATAAACACTTGACTCAGATATTTCAGTAACATGTATAATTCTTATTTTTTATTTAATGTCCGATATTTACCTAGCCGATGGGTAAATACCATAACATCATTATCAATATGCGACTTGGTATTGATTAATAGTCATACACCAGTTTCAGTATATCATCTTGATGAGGCTTTAGCTTGTTGCTTCAAATATTAAATTGTTGAGACATTGTAATTTTATGTCAAAAATTGGTAAGAACATTTTCTTAAATTCCAATTTACAGGTTAACCAATCCTAATCTTTTTGCATTTGATGTCATCTGTTAGGTAAAGTGTATTTAGTATACAATTTTTTAAGTTATGAAATATTGTGTAGAAAAAATATAATTGAATGAAGGAGAATTCAACACATTTAACATGATAACATTGCCTACAAAATAACAAATCTCGTGCAATGCACGGGCAAAAACTAGTATATATAACAATTACTCCCTTCATCCCATTTATATAAGCTGACTTTTTTTTTTTTGTTCCAATTATATAGTCATGTGTCTTTATTGAGAATGTTTTGTTCTGTTCGTTTAATAATATATACCCTTATTTAATTTGTCTAGTTATAACCAATTTACTGCTAGTTGTTGATAATTAAATAAGAGTAAATTAGAAAAGTTTTTGGCAAAAATTATTTTTTCAATAACATTAAGCCCCTATTTGGTAGATATTAAAATCAGATTTTAGTATATTTTTGATAAAAATTGATAAAATATGTGGTTGAAAAATTGTGAGTTTCATGAAATGTGTGGTGAAAATTAATTATTAACATTGACTTGAAATTTTAATTGCGTTTTAATCCAAACCAAACATGGGCTAAATAAGATTTCTTAATATGTGTGAAAAGCAAAACCAACCAATATAAATGGGGTGGATGGAGTATCTTTTTATCTATTTAAAGAAAGGGGTTACACGTTCTTAGAAGGAGTCGTACGAGGCAACTTATGACTTGGTATCTTAGATGAGATGAGAACGAAACGATTTTTCAAAGTAACTAAATCCAAGAGTTAATTTTTTTCATGTGGGTGCTCGATAAAATCTGAATTGTTGAAAATAAAATTTGGGAAAAATTACACATGACCCTATTATTTAAGTTAACATTTTAAAAATTAAAATATAAATTAACTTTTTCAAAAATCAAGTATCACACCAAATTACCCTACTTGACACCATCCCAACCCTATTTGTTGTGAGGTGGCAAATGCGTTTCGTGATGCCAATAATGGTAGAGTAGTGCGGTGGTCAATGAGAATTTGTGAGAAAAATTACACCTAACCCTGTTATTTAAGTTAACATTTCAAAAATCAAAATATAAATTAACTTTTTCAAAAATCAAGTATCACACCAAATTACCCTACTTGACGCCATCCCAACCCTATTGGTGGTGAAGTGGCAGATGCGTTTCGTGATGCCGATAATGGTAGAGGAGTGCGGTGGACAAAGATAATTTGTGGGAAAAATTACACCTAACCCTATTATTTAAGTTAACATTTCAAAAATCAAAATATAAATTAACTTTTTTTTTTTCAAATATCAGGTATCACACCTAATTACCCTACTTGATGCCATCCCAACCTTATTGGTGGGGAGGTGGCAGATGCGTTTCGTGATGCCAATAATGGTAGAGTAGTGCAGTGGACAAAGAGAATTTGTGATCAATTATTTGATAACACTCATCAATAAAATGGATAATTTGTGATCCATAAATAATATGTGAGATACAAAAATACATGACTTGTGACTAAATTTATAATTGCAATTCAAAATTTATGCTTTGTGATTGTGACTGGTATGTAAGTGCGGCAATAAATTGTGCGTTAGTAACTTGACTTGTCTAATTTAATTAATAAGTCACAAAATTGATATCAAGCGATCGTATGACTTGATTTTTGAAACTTTTCCACAAATTTAAAGTATATTTTGAAATCTTTATATGTATGTATTTTTCCCTTAATTTTGTCCACTGTACTGCTCGGTAAAATCCAATCGTCATAAACAAATCTCCTCCTACATCTACATGTCCTTTTAATTGGCTAGACATCTTTGAAGTTTAGATTGTATTTTGAAATGGCAGAGGGGAGGTACAGTAAAATCCAATTCTCATAAACAAATCTCCTCCTACATCTACATGTCCTTTTAATTGGCTAGACATCTTTGAAGTTTAGATTCTATTTAGAAATGGCAGCGGGGCGGGCCCCATCCCACCACTCCCCTGCCTCTGCCTAGCCTCGCCCCGCCCCATCTTGCCTTATATGGGCGGGCCCATTTTTTTTTCCAAAATTTTTTTGTTAAAATACAAATTCAAAATTTTAAAATTTTAATCAAATAATGCTCAACTAGCTACATTAATATCCAAAGCAAGCACTCGAAACAAATAATGTCCAAAATTAAACATTTGTAGTTCATCAATTTTTTTTATTCTTCACGAACCCGCCCTAGACCCGAGACGGGGCGGCCATCCCTGCGCTGCCCTGCCAACTCGTCGGGGGCGGGGCGGATTTTTTTCACCACTAATTGTATTCGTCTCTCAATTTGGAAGGAATTGATTAACTTAATAATACTGTTGTGACAGCCATATATGTCAGGCTGTATATAGTGCTGTTTGACAGAGATTGAAATATGATATTTAACAGATTTTTATAGAAGTTAACAAAATGTATGGTTGAAAAGTGATCGATTCTAAGAAATGTACGAATAAAGTTAATTATTGATTTTTGACTTAAATAAACAAGGGCATAATATTTGCATATTTTTTTCAACAAACCAGAATTCAAATATCATTTTAGGATACGTTTGATATACAACACAGGATAGAATATAGGATTAGAAATTAGATTAAGGTGGATTTGGTCGGATTTTTCAAAGTTCGGTGGTACACCGTATTAAAAAATGTACTAGTATTAAAAAATAAAAAAATTATTACAATATGTTTTTATTTATAAATAATTTTTCTTACTTAAACGCACATTTAATCATTAGAGATTTTATTACTTATTATAAGTGAATTTTTTAGTTGTAAAGTAACTTATACTTATAAGTAATTTTTTCACTTGTTAATGTATTTTCCTTATAAGTGATGATTTTTGTTATAAGTTACTTTCTTTACATATAAATTACTGCATTTATACCATAAAGATACACTTACTTTTATTTTCACACATATTAATGGAGTCTGTCTTTATGGGATAAATGGAGTAATTTATATCCCATAACGATAAATGGAGTAATTTATATCACATCTTTATGGGATGGAGGAAGTATATTCTAACTCATGAGTACGTTTTTACTTATAAATGATTTTTACATAAATATAATTTTAACTTAATAAGTAACTTTTAAGTGATTTTTCAAGTATTAATAACTATTTTTTTACTAATAAATAATTACTCCCACTGCCCCATTTATATAGACTGACTTTTTTTATTTTCTTGTCACATTTATATAGTCTTATTTCTTTATTGAGAAAGTGTTTATTTTGTTCTCTTACTAATACTCTTATTTAATTTGTCTAATTATAACAATTTGTTTTTCACTTAATCTTGAGATTGTATAGATTTTAATTTACGTACTTAATGGAATCATCCAAATACATACACATAGTTCTTGAAGGGAGTAAAGTTGAAGTGGTTCATAGTAATTTGCCTAATCATTACCATTTTTTTCAAAAAAAACTACTTCTAGTTGAATTAGAATAATTCTTTGTAAAAATTACTTTTTCAATAACATTAAATGAAATTTCTTAATCCGTGTGAAAAATAAAATCAACCTATATAAATGGGATGGATGGTGTATTTTAGTTGTATGCAAACTTTTTAATTATAAATGAGTTTTTACTTATATATAATTATTTTACTGATAAGTAATTTTATACATGATTTTCTACTTATAAGGATACGTATTTTGTTTACTTACATGTTTGAATAACTTATTTATATTCAATTTTTTTTTTTTTTGACAAAAACTAGTTATTTGAAACATACTTATAGCTACACTATTCTTCATTTCAGCTCCGTTTGATTCGCCATATTTTTCAAATTTTGTAGTGTTTGATAGGCAAAATTTTATTCCACCTTTTTTCATTTTCCACATTTTTGAAGAAAATAAATTCTTGATGTTTTGGTGGAAAAAAATTTTCCAGTTTTTTTTTTGGGCAATTGGAAAAAGTCTATATACAATGGTAAAAATATTTATCACTTTTATTGACAATTTTCATGAAAAACAAAGTCAAACGAATGACATTTGGTATGATAATTTTTTTTTCAAATTTTTTTTTTTTTTTTTTTTTGGAATTGAAACAAATTCTAGACCCAATGGTAGAAAAAATTATCACTTTAATGGACACTTTTCATAAAAAAACGAAATCAAACGGACACCAAACTTGCAATATTTTCAATGGAAAATTATATCAATCAAACACAATTAATTATAATTTCCAGTAAAATAATTTCTAAGCAAATCAATTCTCTATAAAACATTTTATTTCCGCCCATTTTTTCTTTTGCAATTAACGGATCCTTCATTTGCTTGTTTTCACAACTCCAGGAGTAATTTTGCAAATTAATTTTAATCTTCTATATGAGATATTAAATCTCCACTTCATATATTTGCCATCAATCAGTTAATTGTCAAGAAAGAGTGGCAAACAGGTCAAACTGATGTGGACTCGAGGCTTTAGTCAGTCCATGGACAGCTCAAACTCATTTTGAGACGAGCGATGTATCGAATCAAATACACATTATTTTCACGAGCAAGCTCGTACCTCGTTGGCCACTTTGTTTATGACCACTGGCCAAACGATCATAATTTGTGACAATTTGCTTAGCGGTCCAATTTTTATTTTTATTTCTCTCTAAACGGTCATAATTTTTTTTATTTATTTTGTATATAAACTCACATTTCACTTTGCTTTTCCTTTTTCCAGAAATCTCTATATTCTCAATTAACAATTATTATAATCTCCATATTACCTCTTTCATTGTGCAATCAAAAGTTTTATTGTCTCAAAATTTTACTTATTTGACTTATTTATGTCCAATTTTAGTGTAAATTCTACTATTATACATCTTTCTTCTATATATTATTCCAAATGGATTATAAAATATGACAATAGTCAATTTATTCAAACCAATAATTAGCCTAAAATTGGTGAATTCTACCTTTAGATATGAATCCAGATCGAACTTTTTTAGTTGTTTACTGTCTTGAAGTTGAACATATCAATTGTATTCTTGGCCTCCCAAAAAATTGTGAAACTATTCTCCTTTATGTAATGTCTTACATAATCTGCATAGATGCTTCGAATAGCCTCCAAAACAACACGACTTTCAAAGATGTCATCTCTATCTTTGAACTTTGTGGAAATATATTCCATTTATTGCAGCTTGCATAGAAAGTTTACAGTATTTAAAGGTTTGGGAGAGTTTTGGATACAAAATAGTGGACAAATTAATAGCTAAAAATTTTCTTTTCATAATTTGTAAGTATTATTTTCGTTAATTTTCTTAATTGTTTTTGCCTTTTTCAAAAAATATTGTACACATAATAACTTGTTCGTGTAAAATTTTAACTTCGTATGCTTTAAAAGTAATCGATTAACAACTTCAAATAAATGAAGAGGATTTCAATTTGTTTTATTAATTTATTTACAAAAATTCGAGTCGGGTCATGGGCTCGTGGATGGCTTGGCATGGCTCAGCCCAATTGGCCCACAAGCCAGAGGCCCAAATCGAGCACAATTTGTGGACACGAGCCGAGGTTGTGTCCCATATTGTCAAGCATTCCTCGCACATTCAACTTTAATTATGAATCTTCATTTAATTTTTAAACTTTGATCAAAAACTCAAAGTGACAAATAAATAAAACCAACAAAAATTGTCTCCTAATACAATAATTCCAACAATTAGGTAAAAGTAAATGAAACATGAGAAAAGGACATTAGGAATACATGACAGGTTCTTGTTCCTAATACATAAAGATAACGCTCAATAATGTCAACTATTTCTACAATGTCAAGGTCATGCCAATGCAATTTGATCCTGCCGCCAGCATCTTACAAATATTCTAACATTTTAACAATTTTGTATTAGACCCCCTGTTGCATAAGATGATATTAAAACCATGGATCATTTTCATTAGGCCGCATGTTTGGATAAATTACATTTTTCTAAGTTCGAAAATTGCTTATTTGACAGTAAGAAATCTCCAAATATGACCAGCATAAACAAATATTTACTTTAGAACCGACTTATTGACTAAAAAGTAAATGTTTTAAGCTTAACCAAGCATTTACATTATTCCATAATGGCAGTTCTAATCTCCCACTCTCTCTTTTTCTCCCCCATTCCTCTCTGTGCTTCCATCAAGGCTCCTATCATGCATTTTCTACTTCCTACTGCTCTTCTCGTAATATCAATCTACCTTGTGAAAATCACACGCACCATCATTTATAATCCATGGAAAATTCAGAAACACTTTAAGAAACAAGGCATTATAGGTCCGTCTTACCATCTTTTACATGGAAATTTAAAGGAGATGAACCATATCAGAATAGAGGCTGAATCGAAATCAATCCCGTTCTGTCATGACATACTCGGTCGAGTATCTCCACACTACTACAGATGGTCAGCCATATATGGGAAGACATTTCTATTCTGGTTTGGATCTAAGCCTCGGCTGATATTTTCTGAACCAGACATGATCAAAGAGCTTATGGTGAACAACAATGACTCAGTGTTTAAAGATGCATTCAATCCTCTGTCTAAGCAGCTATTTGGACAGGGACTTGTTGGCTTGCAGGGTAAGAAATGGACCATTCATAGAAAGATCACAAGTCAAGCCTTCACCATGGAGAGAGTTAAGGTAATACCTCTCTCTCTTGTTGAACCACCTCATCCAAACGGTTAAGCTGCTAGAGATGCTACAGAATTATTTATTTGAATTGCCTTTGACAAACCCCCTCATGTGTAGGTTGGATTCATTTTGTGACCAAAGACCTAAAAAGAGTAAGAGTGTGTTTGGTAGAGATTTTTGGGGGAAGAATTGACTTTTGAATAGTGATATGATGGAAAATGTGTGGTTGAAAAAGAAGAAAAAAAGTATTGATGTAATGGAAAATATTATTTTATTGAATAATGTGGAGTTGAAAATGAGAATTGATTTACTGTAAAAAATGAGAATCTGTACCAAACAGACTCTAAAAAAATTTATAAATGGATAAAAAAAATTTATAAATGGATAATGGCAAAACTTGAACCTAGGATAACCACCTCATCTAAAAGCTTATGATGTTAGCTTAAATCAAGTTTCCATTTATTGGGGACTACTATTGCTGTATTGAAAAGATTTAGCATAATTTTCTGCATTATAAAAGTTGGAAATATTTCCTTGAATATGCAAGTATATATAAAATTCTTCCATCGTAAAATTTATTATGGTCATCAATTTCATATGTTTAGCAAGCATGGAAAGTTATATTCTTCATTTTCCATAAATCTTCATTTTCCATAAACTGGACATATAAGCTGCTATGTGTTGGAACTTTAATGCTTCCTATGTATACATGAATATTATGAACTAAAAGCTTAAGGTTCTTCCTATTTGTTCAAGTGTTTATTTAAACCAATTGCCTAGAAGTTTTCAGATTACTCGAACTAAGAAGTAGTATGCTCGTGGCATTTTTGGTATGTTGAAGTGGAAAGGAAAAATTTGCAAGTTTCGTGGCATGTTTCTCTACCTTAGTCCCATATATCCCACTGTACCAAACAGATCTTCCTTTTTTCATTTTTTTTGTTAGTTTTCTATGGGGGAAAGAGTAAAGGCATAACTGTTTCCAGGCTTGGGTCCCTGAAATCGTTGCTAGCACTTCAAAAGAGCTGAACAAATGGGAAGATGAAAGAGGAGGAAGAGATGAATTTGAAATTGATATTAACAAAGCACTTCATAATCTTTCAGCAGATATTGTATCTAGGACAGCATTTGGGAGTAGCTTTGAAGAGGGAAAGCGCATATTTGAACTACAAGAACAACAGACGATGCTTACTTTGCAGGCTATGCGAAGTGTTTATATTCCTGGATTAAGGTAAAAATCTTCTCACTGATTTCCAGTTGTTTTAATACTAAGCTAATCAGCATATATGATGCTAATAAAAATGCTTAACCTTTCAAAGATTATATTGTCCATTAATTTTTTTAAACAAAAATCCGTTCACTAATTCCCGTTCGTTTGCATTAAAGTAAGAAATGTTGTAGTTAGAAGTTCTAGATAGATAGTTCAGTAAATAACCTTAAGATCAAGGACATTTTGCTTAAGTAGAGATTTAATTGTCTTGAGGCATAACTCTGTAGATATCTGTCTAGTGTATTAGGAAGAAATAGATATTTTAACAAACAGAATTGGCATCAAGTCTACTGGGTCCTAACCACATTTTACTTGGCAAGCCCGAAAGTTTGTAGAGTTAATGAGGAGGTTGAGGGGTATTACTAGAGATAAAAAGAGGGGTTAATTGGAGTCTGAATGGGTAAGATATGACCATGATGATTTCTTGACCAAATAGTGTCATCCTCCTAAGTCTAAGATATAAAGGCTGAGTCACATGGTACATTTCAAACACAAATGACCAACAACTAAGGAGCATCGAAGTAACCTGATGAGCAGCTTTAGGTCACGCTGAGTGTTATATGGAGTCATCATCCAGGACTGAGAACTTCTTGGGCATGTGACTGGAAGGCCGAATTTAGCCAAGATCTCTACGTCCTGTTTGCTATGAAATTTGTGAGAAATTACCTGCGGGCAGAATTAGCTATTAAGGTAAGCACTCCAAGGACCTCGTCCTCGTGTGCTAAATCATGCATATTAGCTATAGTTTCTAGCCTTATCACAGGGATCCATCAACAAAAAAAATGCAGACGTGGTACATGACCAATTACTGAATGCCTTACATAGTTGTTAGAGGATTAACCTCTGAATTTGAATCACTCCATATCTAGCCAGAAATCGGAATTGACCCTAATTTACAAGAACAGTATACCAAAGGAACCTCAATCCCCATAGTTGAAAATATGCGAGCAGACAAACTGAGACTGGAGATGAGCAGAAAGTTACCAGCTTTAATACCACCTAGCTCGCTTTTAGGAAGTTTTATCAGCAGGAAACAAAACATTTAATGTCACGATATTTGCGAGAAAAAAAATTAATCGATGACTAAATGGTATTTTATTGATTATGACATTCATGACTGTTTTTGTCAAATCATATACAGGTTTCTACCAACTAACAGAAACAGAATCATGTGGAAACTAGAGAAGGAAATTCGGGATTCAGTAAGGATGTTGATTGTAACAAACAGCAAAATAAGAGAGAACTCAAACAATCTTCTTTCTCTGTTAATGTCTGTCAATGGTGATAATGATAAGGACAACCAGGGGTTAGGGGTGGAAGAAGTTATAGATGAATGCAAGACATTCTACTTTGCAGGGAAGGAGACAACTGCCAACCTTTTGACTTGGGTACTTCTGCTCCTAGCACACCATCAAGAATGGCAAAGCAGGGCAAGAGAAGAAGTCTTTCGGGTTTGCAAGAACGGTGAACTTCCAAATACAGAGAATCTAAACGATTTCAAGATTGTAAGTTTGATCTTTCCTCATTTCCCCATCTCTCTACAGTGTCGTTTAAATAAAAACATGTATTCTCTGACAGCTTAAGCTTATAGATAAGGTGGTAAACATTGTATTTCACTCCACCCATTTATGAAAATGTGTCTCCCGTCAGACCTTTAAGACAGTGGAGACGTGGAGTGCATGTTGTGGGATGTGTGAAGATAACATTTAAATAAATGCATGGATCTCCTCTCTAACAACTTGAGTTTAGAAATGAGATTATTAACTCCAAGTGATGGAACCTTTTTACTTTTACACCTCTTCCACTGAACTTTGCATTTCGTCCAACAGGTAGCCTGCATACTGAACGAAACACTTCGACTTTACCCTCCAGTTGTGATGTTGATGAGGCAAACATCAAACAACATTAAGCTGGGAAATCTTGACGTTCCAGCAAACACACAGTTTAATTTACCAACAGCTGTTGTCCATCATGATCCCTCAATATGGGGAGAAGATGGAAATGAATTCAATCCACTGAGATTTGCTGAACCCCGCAAGCATTTGGCCTCCTATTTCCCATTTGGCTTAGGCCCCAGAATCTGTGTTGGGGCAAAATTTAGCCATGGTGGAATCATAACTTATCCTAGCTATGATCCTCCAACAATTTTCTTTTGCAATTTCACCATCATATGTTCATGCCCCAATTCTCTCCTGGACTTTGGAGCCTCAGTATGGTGCATACATTATTGTCAGGAGGATTTCAAGCTGAAGCTTTTCGCAAAATTGCTCAATGTTCATAAATAATTATGCAATATCGTATAACGTCATCTTTCTGGTATGGATTTTCCTACTTTAATAGATTTCGTTGAGCCGTGCAGACATTTGAAGTATAATTTCCAGTATCTTACCCTTGCAGTATAAGTTCATGTTTTGGAATGTAAGTCACATTTTCTCGCTCTTTCAGCACGTTATTGCACCTATCTCAAATATGTTAGTATTGCACCTTTATGTTCTTTATAATTGTTGGTTAACCATTTATTCAGAGTGTGTTTGGTAGGGATTTTTGGGGGAAGAATTGATTTTTGAATAGTGATATGATAGGAAATGTGTGGTTGAAAAAGAAGAAAAAAGTATTGATGTGATGGAAAATATTATTTTATTGAAGAATGTGTGGTTGAAAATGAGAATTGATTTACTGTAGAAAATGAGAATCTGTACCAAACAGGCTCTCAATTTTTTTGTAATTTGTGTGGGACCACATGTGCGCCACCTAGGAAGCAAAGGCCATGTAAGCTAATGTCAACTTGCCAAGTAAGCTTTCTTTCCACAAGCTTCACTAGACATAGCGGTGGCAACGAGCCGAGCCGAGCCGGAGCCGGGAAAAAAAGCTCGGACCGAGCCCGAGCTTTTTTGGACCGATCTTTTTTCGGCCCGAGCCAAGCCGAGCCGGGCCCGGCCAAAAAAATGAGGCTCGGCCCGAGCTTTCGGGCCGAGCCGGCTCGGGTTTTTTTTTTTCTTTCTTTTTTTTTTTGTAAAAATTTATTACATGGATATTTGCTTATTCAAATGGACAGTGAACGTTGCAATTTGCATTATTTCCACCTTTAGACAATGACCTTTACATAAGAAAGTTATAAACAAAAATCTAATTGGAACGATTCTTTGAAGTTTGAACATAATATATAATGAAGTTTTAAAAATCAACATTTTAAAAAAATCTACTTTTTTGGTGGCACCCTATAGCCTAATATCGGAAAACATGTTAGATTTATAAATGACTAAATGAGTGACTATCCATTATAACAAAGTGATAAATCTTTTTTAATAATCGATTTGAAATTTCTTACAAATTTTAGTGGCCATTGCGGCATTGCCCATTGGTGAAATTAGCTCAATTTTTAAATGTAATCAAGTAATATAGATCACTAATAATTTCACTTAATAATTAATATAGAAGAATAAATGTGTGTAAATGAAAAAAAAATTTTACTTTAAATATTTAGGCACTTAGGCCTTGTATGGGAGGGATTAAAATCAGATTAAAATTGAAAATATAGCCGTTATTGTTGACTTTTATTAGACGAGTGGGACCCAATAACGGCCATATTTTCAATTTTAATTGGATTTTAATCCCTCCCGAACAGGGCCTTAGATTAATGAAATAGTAATAATGCAATAAATATTAAACAAACAAATATCACACATTTTCCAAAATAATCTAGTTGATAAATTATGAGATAAAATTGTAGCTTATAATTAGTTTATTAGTTTCATGATGAGAAGAATAAGTTGATTAAGTAAATTGTGATCATTTGTCTTAATTTAAGCCATTCATCCCCAATAATTTATGGTGTAAAATAAAAAGTGTTGGGCAAGTTTTGTTTTTTTTTTTTGTTTTTTTTTACGGGCCGGCCCGGCTCGGGCCGACTCCTCAACATGAGGCTCGGTTCCATCGAGCCCGAGCCGTCCGAGCCGTCGAGCTTTTTTGCCATCCCTAACTAGACAGCTGCGATGCAACAGAATTCGTTAATCGACCTCCTATGACAACATTATTTGTATTGGTCTGCATATATAATTAAATGTGTATTAAAGACTATCTTAAGATTAAATCCATTCAAAGTGATCTAGTAAAGAAGAGAAAATTACCTTATCGTCGCCATGGCCCAGTAATCAGAGGCAACATGAGGGTGCACGAGTTGATCAACCGTACATGATCTCAGCATTGTAGGGGCACCAAATTTTTTTTTTATTATATGTGTATGTATATGTATAGTTATATATTTAAAATGTTTTACTAATTTTAAAATTTTAAATTTTTGTTATTATGTTAAGTTAAATGGTACAATATTTATGAAAAAAGAGTAATATATAAAGGTGCACATAGGATTCGGATTTCTTTGACAAAATCTCCTACGTAATTAACGCAACCTAAAAATCTTTGAAGGCTATTTTTGTCAAGAATTTCATTTGAAAATTTGCAAGTGAAATCAAGACTTCTTTGAATTGGTGTAAGTGTTCTTAATTGAATGTTATGACCAAGGAACCTTATCTTAGTTTGACATAAAACAATCTTTTTAGTGGAGAAAGCTAAACCATTTTTTTTTATAACATGAATGAATGTATGTAAATATTTGAAATGTTTTTCAATATTTTTAGAGAAAATTAAAACATCACCAATGTAAGAAATAATAAAATCTTGAAAGGGATTGAAAATATCGTTCATGATTTTTTGAAATACAGATGGAGCATTTATTAGACCAAATAGCATAATGTTCTATTCATATTGTCCAAAAGGAACATTAAAGGCCGTTTTGTATTTGTCTTCTTCTTTAATTTGAATCTACCAGAATCCTGACTTTAAATCAAATTTAGAGAAGATGACCACTTTGAATAATCTATTTAGTAGATCTCTCTTTTGAGGTATCGGATAACGAGTCCATTGAAGAGTAGAATTGAGAGGTTTGAAATTGATAACAAGACGATGTTCGATTTCTGCTGAGTTGTTGATATAAAAAGTTGAACAGCTCCAATGCGACTTTCTTAGTCTAATGAGCTTTTTATCAAGGAGATCTTGTATTTCATTCATACAATGATCAAGAATATCTTTGTTCATTTGAATAGGACGAGATTTTGTAAGAATGTTTGATTCGTGAAAATCTGGAGAATATGGAAGAAAAACAATATGTTTTTTCTATCCCAAAATGTATTTGGTATAGTTGAACATATTTCTTTTTCAATTGTTTTTGAAAATCTGAAATTTTTTGAATGATTAAAGAATCTTGTAATCTCTCTCCAATTTTTTGAAATCAAATTTCTTATTGAAGAAATCGGATATGATTTTTTCTTGAAATTAATATTGTTAATAATTTTTGAAATGGGAGCATCTTTTAAAGTATTAATATCTTAAAAGAAGGTGGATGTAAAAATTTAAGAATCATTTTCTTTCCAAAAATTTTTGTAGTTAATCCTTTAGCATTTTCCATAAAAGGATAAATTTGTACACGAAATGGTGTACCAAGAATAATTTCTTGATCAAGATCTTTGACTAAATAAAAGATTTTTTTGAAACAAATATCTGAATGACAAACATGAGCTTTTGTTTAATGACATTTCTTACTCTTTCTGCAAAAGTTTAGGAAGTCCAGAAATGAATATTTCTTTCCAGTAAGATTGATCACAATCTCTTTGGACAAAGACACGAGTAAGAAACGTGTCTTTATACCATCGAAAGTCTTGAAGAGTAGGACAATTGAGATTCATGACACTTTGAGAATATCTTTCTTGAATATCAGTGGGGATGCCAACAAAATGATTGATAATACTGAAAATCATATGAGCAAAGCTATCATTGCTTCCATCAGTAGGTTTAATAGCATTAGCAATTTCAACTCTATCTTCTTCAAGAAGATAGTTAAACCACCAGCTTTTTAGTTGTCCTGCAAAGCCGTAGATGATATTTTTTGTTGCTAAATGGCGATCAATTCCTTTACATAAATAGGCATTAAAACAAATACCCATTTTTTCAAGTAATTGAATAATTTGATATTCAGAAAGTCCATCGATGCTCCATTCAACAATAGCATTTCCATCATAAGAAAAAGATTTTTTGATATTTTCTTCGAAAAGAAGATCTATGGGAGTTGGACGAGGATAGTATGTTGGAAGATTTGGACTTTGAAATTTTTGTCCATGAAGTTTATTGATATGCAAATCAGTTTCTTCATAAAATTGAGATTCAATATTATCAATAGCTAATTCAATGGTATTGATACTTTTTGAAGAAGTCGAAAGTTTTGCAAATTGAGAAGCAAGCTCTCTAATAACATCTTCTTTAGAGTCAAGCTTCTTTGGAGGAGGTAGATCAAGAAAATGACAAATAGAAGAAGCAAATAAATCAATTATCTTTTTCTTCTTTCCTTTGTCAGATGTTTGGGCTTCAATTTCAGAATTTATTTCAATTCTGTTGAGTTGAGTACAAATAGATTGAAGAAAAATATTTGAATAATTGTTTTGAGATAAAACACTTTTGACATCCTTGGCGATAACCATAGTATCATCAGGTCTTTCAATCTTTTTGAAAGAAGAAGCAACTACTTTAGTAGTGCCATGTTGAACAACAATTTCTTCGAGTGGAAGGTGAGCAGATTGAAGGGTTTCTCCTTCAGGGGTTTTCCAAGTCTTTTTTGAAGAAGAGTTCGTTTGAATAGTTTTTATTTTCTTTGAAGAGGAAATTCTTTTTGGAGATTTATTGAAAACTTTGAAATATGTCCATTCAAAGAAACTAACATCTTTTTGGGATTCAAAGAATTCATTATAATAAGACTCAATTTGTTCTTTTGAAAAGGATTCTTTGAACAAATGTCTGAATTTTTTGACTTCAGGAGTTTGATCAATCTTGAAATCATTTCTTCAATCAATTTTAGAAGAAATAACATTACATTGACGATCAAGTTTTTTAGATTGATGAGGAATCATATCTGAGAGAGTTGGAGAAGTAGGAGGTTCCACTTCTTCATCGTCTTTTTCTGATTCATTTTGATAAAAAGGTTTTGATATTTTTGGATTGAAATTAACTCCTTTGAGTGAAGAAGTTGAAAACCTTGCCGCTTGAAATGAATTATTTTGAGATCTATCTTCAAATCTGTAAGAAGAGGATCTTTGAAGATTATTTGAAGAAGATGGTTTATCAAAAATGACTTTGACACTTCCATCAGGAAAATGAGTGATCTGTTTAGGATTTCTCCTAACAGGTGTTGGGACTGGATTTTGAACATTTTTGAAATCCCAAAAGAGACCTCTTTCTTGAAGATTCCATAGAATTCTCTTAGGAATCATAACATTTGAATGAAATGGATTGACTTCAACTAAAAGACTCTCTTTTCTTGGAGAAGATCTAAGAGCTCTAATATTTAGTTGAGTGTATAAGAGCTTGTAATATACTCCGTATATTAATACAAAAGCTCTTGAACTATCGTCAACTTCGAAATTTTTTGTTTGAATACGAAGATTGAGAATATTCAAGATAGCTCCATCTTGAAGACTAACAAAGAAGTTTGTGTAACAGTTTGAAAAGACTGTACCACTTTCAATGTTAGACTCGAGCATGGAAAGTATTGAATGTTCGAATCTTAAGAGTCTTTTGTCTCTTAAGGTTATAAGAACAGGAATATCAAGATCAAGACGAAGCAAGGGCTTGACTGCAATTTGAACAAGTTCAATATGAGGATATTGAAACTTCTTACGATGAATACTTGAATAGATTCTTTCGAAAGCAAATTAATGGAGGTAATCTGTTCCTAAATAGGAATAGTTTGCTCCAAATTTTTGATAACATAATTTTGAGTAAAATCAAATTTGCCTATTTCATAGATAGATTTTTTGTCCACCTTTGGAATAGTCCAATTTTGAAGTTTTTGTTTAATTTGAACAATTTGATCTTCTTTTGAATTTAAATCATTTGATGCAGATGAAGATGCACAATTTTGATCAATTTCATCTTTATCATTTTGAAAATATTTTGACATGCTTTCATTTTTTGAACTAGTACTATCTTCTTTTGAACCATTTCCTTGAGTAAAGCAATTAGACATAAAAGACATATTTGAATGATATAAGAAAAATAGTAATCTTACCAATGTAGACATAATGCTACACGCTTGACCAAAGCCTGCAAACGGGACCACCCTAAACGCCTACCCCGGCAAACACGGGCTGACCAACGCTCTTAGCAAACATCCATGGTTACACACCAGTTTGACCTTTGACAAAGTAAGGATAATAGTTTGACACAGTTTTCTCACAATACTCACTTATGGCTCTGATACCAAAAAAAGGCCCAGGTTGGGACGGAGGTTTGTGGAAGATGAGTAAGAACGAAATTGAAAGTAATCAAAATTGTATTTGATAAAGATTTTTTGAAATTACAAAAAGTACCACAATATTGAAAGAAAGCAAAAAATTACAAGAATAAGGACTTTTCTTGAAGAGGAATATCTCCCGCTATTCAACTTGTGGAAAATAAATGAAGTGCTCTCCCATTTATAGCTGAAGAAATTTGAAGAATCTTGTCTTTCGATGATTTGAAGTCAGCTTTTGCTTTTGCCTACCACTTTGAATTCTGCTTTTGCTTTGCTGTCTACCACTTTGAACAATCTTTGAAAACTTTAATATCCATCCTTCCCGGCTTTTTGAAAAGCTTATGGCTTTATTAAAAGGTAATAAAGCTACTTTTATCAAATCTTCTCTTTGAGTGTCGGTAGGGCTGGTAGAAACAATTTGTTTGCTGGCAAGCATAATTTGAACATGAAATCTTTGGCCTTTTGAGAGTGAAATGTTTGGAATTCATCTAAATAACTGTGGCCATGTAGTCATTTAGTAGCTTTAATGTTTTCTTGATCAATAAGTTCATCAATATCAAACTCATAAAAATCATCTTCATTATTATAGGCATGATCTGATTCTTCATTTGAGTCATCTGCTTGTTCTGATTTTGATTTCTTAGATGTGGCTTCTGCTAAATTAGCAATTTTCTCATAAATAACTGCAAGTTCTTCTGGAGTTTTACACTGGCTTAGCATAGCCAATGATCTGATTTATCTGTAAGGAATTCAACAGTTTTCTCTTGTTCGTTTTTGGAAGGAAGGCCGATATTCCTTTGTTCTTAAATCCATGAATTGACTGCTTTTGGACAACAATTTGTTTTATGAAACTTTGTCTACCATTTTACTTTGAATCTTCTAGCAATCTTTTTGACATTGAATTCTCCAGGATTTTGAATTATTTGATAGTCCTAGCAAAGAATCTATGAAACTTTGAGATTATGAGCAAATTGAAATAAAAGATTTTCTTGAGGTTTCAAAAAAGTTTTTGCCTCTTTTTTGAAATATTCGAACCCTTGAAGAGTAAGACTAGGTAAAATAGTCTCTTCGAGTCCAAAATATTCGAACCATATTTGAAACCATTTTGGAAAATTATTTGAACGAGCCTGATTAAAAATAATAAATCAGGAATATGTTACTGGTCTAAAGAAAATGACATTAGACCATGCATCAATATAATCAAAATAATTGAAACGAGATTCAAATGAAATATTTTCAGATAAATTCATTTTCTTCTCATTCCAAGGGTTGGTCCCCCAGTCTTCGTAAGACCATACCCTTTGAATAGAGATTTTTGAAAAATCAATATGATCTCTTCTTTGAGCATTTGGTGTGTGAGTAATAATTGCTGATCCGGATTTAACAAGGATCGTTTCATAGTACTCACGGGATTTTTTTTTTATGTTTCTTGCTAAAAATTGAAAATTTTGAGGAAAAATATCTTCAAAGACATTCATCAAGGCATGAATATCTATGAATCCATGAAGTTTCCATTTCACAAATCGAAGTGTAACATGGTTTAGTGAAATATGAAAAGGTTCTTTGAGATGGATTGATTTCTAATAATTTTTCAGTTCCAATTTGAACAACTTTTTTGAAGTTTGAAGGTGGTTGAGTTTTTTGGGTAGGATGAGTTGGGATTTTTGAAGCAAGAGTGTTTTTTGTGAATTTTGAGAATTTGAGTAAGAGGATCCATGCGATTCAGAAATGTAATCATCAATTGAGAGTAATGGGATTTGAGGATTTGAACTTTTCCGTTTGTTCTTTTTCTTTTCAAAAGAACTCATTCTTAACACTCTTTTTCTCTCTGGACAAATTCCATTGTAAGAAAGTCTGCAAGAAAGTTTGAAGAACCTTGTATATAAAGAATTTGAAAATCAAAGCAAGAAATAATTGCTTGCCATCTTGCGAAAATTTGTTTGGAAACAAAGTTTTTTTACGTCTTTTTGCAAGACATCTTTTGAAACTTAACAGTCTGTTTTGAGAATAAAATTTTTATTACTCAAATCATCTTGAAATTTTGAAATGACTAGCACGATTGCCAGAATCTCCTTTTTGATAGTGGAG
Source organism: Fraxinus americana (assembly GCA_035079005.1). Taxonomy (NCBI): domain Eukaryota; kingdom Viridiplantae; phylum Streptophyta; class Magnoliopsida; order Lamiales; family Oleaceae; genus Fraxinus; species Fraxinus americana. The sequence continues at coordinate 266,569 of JAVHZT010000077.1, read as the reverse complement.
TAATTCTTTTGATGACCCGACCAGACTCCATAATGAAATCTGACCAATTGTTCTTGACTTGATTCGGAAGGAATCTGTTTAAGGACCCCGCCATACCCTAGATCTGATGCATCAGTTTCGACAATAATGGAGGCACTTGGATCAATAATAGAAAAACAAGGAATACTTTTGATGGCTTTTTTGACCTTTTGGACCGCTAAAGTACAGTCATGACTCCATGGGTTAGGGTGCTTTTTCAAGCTTTTGAATAAAGGTGCACATAGGATTCGGATTTCTTTGACAAAATCTCCTACGTAATTAGCGCAACCTAAAAATTTTTGAAGGCAATTTTTGTCAAGAATTTCGTCTAAAAATTTGCAAGTGAAATCAAGACTTCTTTGAATTGGTGTAAGTGTTCCTATTTGAATGTTATGACTAAGGAACCTTATCTTAGTTTGACATAAAACAATCTTTTTAGCGGAGACAACTAAACCATTTTGTTTTATAACATAGATGAATGTATGCAAATGTTATATATATATTATTAAAAAAATTGTTTTTTTCAAATTTTAAACTATCTTACTTTCAAATAGATAAAATTAATTAATTAATTAAAATTAAACTATCTATTTTATCACCCTAATCCCAAATATCCTATTTACTTCATTAACCAATTACCAATTCAACAAGACAATAAACAACCCAAAATCCAAATAATTAAAGTGAAGAGTTAAAAACTAACCCCAAATCATATTTTCACTATTTCCCTCTCTCACAACATTTAACCCACGAAGAACAATCAAACAAAAAAGAGAAGAAACCCTACCATAAGTCTTTGTATCTTGCCCTACAGTAATATAATCTATATAGTAATATCACCATTTTAATGACTGAGCACATCTTAGTGTGAGGTTTAAGGAACATGAAATGAGTAGTGTGCATATCAACAACATGACTATTTTGATTGATTTACGTATTAGTGAAATTTTATGAAATCTTTTACCAAAAGAAACAAAGGAGGCTTTTGATATATTAACTTATTTGAAAAGATTGGGATGATTTTCGAAAACATTTTTTGCTTACAAAATACTATTGACAATTTTTTTTACTGTTATATTTGTCGAAAGAAGTTTTTCAAAATTAAAATCTTATTTGCGATCAACATGTTACAAGAACGATTGAATGAGCTAGCTTTGATATCTATTGAACAAGATTTGCTAAAACATAGTGTTTACGAAAGTTTAATACTGAGTTTACTTTTAGAAATACGAAGAAATATTTTTACTTGATTTGTTGCATTACAAGGTTTGCACGTTGTATTTAATGTTTCTGATTTCAAAAATTGCTCAAATGGAATTGCACGAAGAGTTTAGCGGCTTGGATGGTTCTTTGACATATGAATTTTGATGAAGGTCCGGAGGATCTTTTGATCTTTACTTATACTTTTCTTATCAAATGGAATTGCACGAGAGTTTAATGGCTTGTTTTGAAACATATTTTTATTCTTAATATATTTTTTAATTTCGTGAAACGGCCTTGCTGGTGATTGGTGGGTATGGTGGATTTGGATATTTGTGTAGAGATAGAGTTTTTGTAAATAGATTATGGTGGAATTGGATTTCTACATTATTTTAATTTACCACCCGATTTTTGAATATTTTTGTAAGTTTATTAAATGTGAAATAGTATTTTTAAAGTATGATTGTTATGTACTTTCCCCAATAAACAATTTAAGTTATTGGGTTTTGGATATCTAAACAAAGTATGAGCTAAATATCTGTAAATTCTGAATTTATTGAGATTGTATTTTCAGGATATGTCGAAATACATATAAAAACTATAAATAACGTTATGGTCTACAGTTCATATGTGATTCTCATTTTTTGTGTCATCTCGTCAAAACAAGAATATAAAGATAAAATATATTAAAGAGGAAGATCCAAAATCCATAATCAAGAACATAAAATCAACAATCAAGAAAAAAGAATTAAGGTAATTAAGATTATGAACCAAGAAGTCAAAAACAAGAACAAGAATTCAAGAATCAAAAGAGCCAACAACAAAGATTCATAATCCGGAATCAAAATCAAGTATTAAAGAATCATTCCCAATAAATCAAGGTATGCTCCGCATTTAATAATTCTCTTGGTGATTCTACTATAGGATTTTGATAATAAAGTAATTAGATTTTCAAGTTCTTGAATTTTAAAGGTTCTAATAAAATTTAACGAGTTGTATCAAAGTCTAACTTCATGTTAAACCATTGATAACAAAGAAAGAATTTTATTGTTGAAATTCATACATTGAATTTTATCATTTTTTTAAATTTTGATTTTGAGTTTTAGCCATAAATTTCGAAATTCGGAATTTTTCAAGCAAAAATTTTTTGGTTGAACTTCACACTTTGGATTCCTCAATTTTGAGATGTGAATTTTAACCATAAAATTCAAATTTTGAATTTTTGGGGAAAAGGGGGTCAAAACAGCAATCGCCCACGTTCGAGCTCAATTAGGGCCGCAGTGTCGTCGTTTTTTTTTTTTTTTTTGTTAAAATAAAAGAAAGAAAAATTAAATTTAAAATGGAAATGGAAATCAAATTCAAATCTTGGTCTAAAGTTTCATTTGAATTACTAATTTTCTAAAAAGAATAATTGAAAAAGTAACATCTCTTGTATAAATTTATTTATTTGGAATATTAAGAAGGTTGTATGTACATAAATCATACGGGTATTGACCGGCTCAAAGATAGGTCAATATTTGACCGAATTGTCTGCACACATATAGTAATAAATATGTGACAATTATAAAGTTTTTTTTTCTTTAAGTGAACATTGAGTCGATCTAAATATAAACTTAATTTTGACATGTTTCATTGTCAATATTTGATTACTATATCAAGAGTACCACTTACAAGTTGATATTTCTATTCAAATGCTAAATGTCAATGTTGTGCACAGTCTCTTGTGATGAGCTCACCATTATTTGAACTTATTGATTACTCAATATGGATGCTCATGTGAACATGTTAATTAGGTTTAAGTTCTTTATTCTGTTAATCCATTCACTTCTGCAATATCTGTCAACATCAATTCAATTCATATGCTTGAACTAAAGATTAAGGGCTAGAAAGATAATGTTTGTATCGTTCTGGCGACATTAATTTAGACCTTGCATTAATGACTAAATAACCTACTACTCTTACAGATAAGAATTTCGCTAATAAAACGGGACTCGGATAAGTGGATCTTTCAAATCGCATAAGTCTTATGATCATGAAGCGTAGAATTCCAACAACATTCAAGTTGCGTTGTGTCGATAAGGTAACTATTGCCAAGGAATTTCTTAAAGAAATTGAAAACGCTTTGTAAAAGACGATAAGGCCTAAACTCGTACGCTTCTTGGAAACTTAGTTTCACTAAAGTATAAAGATAAAGAAAACATAAAGGAGTACATCATGAATATGTCTCATCTTGCTTCAAAACTATAGGCAATAAAGTTTGAGTCGTCTGATGACTTACTCGTACATTTGATTTTAATTTCTCTTCCTGACAATTTAATTAATATACAATCAGTGACAGCTATCAATAGGGAAAGTGGACTCTTAATGAGTTCATTTCATAATGTGTGCAAGAGGAAGACAGGCTAAAGCAAGAGAAAATTGAAAGTGCTCACTTGGTAAATACATCTAAGGACAAGTTAAAAAATAAGGAAGCCACATCTGGTTTAACTCAAAAGTAACATCAAAAGCTTGAAAATGATTAATCATCTGATTGTTACTTTTGTGAAAATTTGGAACATATGAGAGGGGCTGTACTAAATATTATGTCGGCGTCTAAAGAAAATTAAACTTCTCATTTCGGTTTGTTCTAAGATTAATTTAGTTTTAATGTCTAGACACACTTGATAGATAAATTTTGGTAACACTACTCATATAAGTGTGTTTATGTGCGTGCGGTTGCCTAAATAGTGGAAGGTCAATTGATGCTAAAAGATTCATCTATGTGGGAGAAGGCAAATCAATGCAAATTGAGGTTATAGGGACTTTTAAGTTATTATTAAAGATTGGTTATGAATTGGATTTGAGAGAGACATTTGTGATATCGACTTTTAGACCAAATTTGATTCCTATTTCTATATTGGACAAACAATTACTCTTATTCATTTGGAAATAATTAGTTTAATCTATTTCTTAATTCAACTAACCAATGAGAATTTTGCTTCGTTATGGTACAATCGTTTAGGTCACTTTTCTAAAAAAAAAAAGAATGGAAAAGATTGTATTAGAAAGAATTCTTGATCCCATTAATTTTTCAGATTTAAGCATTTATATTAATTAATTAAGGGGAAAGAAACAAATATAAGAAAATTATGTGTCAATAGAATTTCGAACGTTTCAGAACTAATTCATACGAATATTTGTGGATCATTCAATTCGACTTCTTATTTTGTGTCATAGATATAGATACGTCGGGATTGTTCTCGAGGTATTTTTGAATTATCACAAAAGATTTATATCGATAAGGTTCTTAAGAAATTTTGGATGTAGGAAAGTAAACCAAGTGATACCCTTATTATTAAGGGAGATAACTTTAGGCTTTTTTTTTTTTTTTGGTAAAATATCCTAGCTTGAAAATCCAAGCCGTAGGATACGCATTTATTCATGAAAAAACGAATACAAAGTAAAGGAGGTTACAAAACATACAGCAAAACAAAACTAATCTACTTCACAAGTCTGATACTCTCTATGCCAATCCTATCTAGCCTCACAATTCCTTTGATTCTACCCAGGAACTCTTGTGCTTCAACAAACTTGAATTTCCTGTCAGCGAATCCCTTGGATGCAAACCAATCGGCAGCTTGATTACCCTCCCTCCAAATATGAGTAAGTATGGTTTCCATTTTGTCCAACAACCCTCGAATTGATTGTAATGTATATTGGACTTCCCATGGACCTATATTCTGCTTAATCAATGAGATAGCCACCTTAGAATCAGTCTCAACCCATACCTTCCTGCACCCCTGTGACCAACACAACTTCAGCCCAGTTTCCATAGCTTTAAGTTCAGCTTCCAATATTGATCATTCTCCATAATACTCATAGAATCCCCAAATTGGATTTCCCAAATTATTCCTCAGCAATCCCCCTCCTGTAGACTGGGAATCATCCTTCCTAGCACCGTCCGTGTTTAGTTTATACCAGCCTACCTCAGGTTTAATCCACTTGACTGCTATGGGTTTATTTAACTTGATCCTCCCATTCTGTTGAATTCTGCTTGTCCTAATGAGAGCCTTGATCAGGAAATAGACTTGCTTGATAATTCTATCTGCCCTTACAATATGTTGTTTATGTTTCTCATTATTTCTGGCAAACCAGAGAAACCATATGACAACCAGATGAACAACATTTCGAATTTCACATGGCTTAGCTTTCTTCTGCAGAAACCAGTGCATAAGTAGGGTTCTAGGATGAACACTTCCAATTTCTTTCACATTCAAAACCCTAGAGAAATGACACCAAACCTCCTTAGCAATTCGACCATCCACAAATACATGATTAATGCTTTCAGAGCTACCGCAACACTGACATTTGGAGGCTAAACTGATGGCAAATTTTTTCTGGATAATATCAATCGGAAGCCAATTATGCCAAAGCCTCCAACCTAAAAAGCTGATCTTCTGAGGAATGATTTTATCCTAAATATGTTTATACGCTAGCTGGGCTGATTTGCCTTGCCTGAAAAGGTTAATACAAGAGGAGATGGTAAATACCCCAGTAGAGTTGAGCTTCCAGAATATCTTATTAGGCATCATAGTAACCGGTATCTTCACTATTTCATTAACCACATCAGCAGGTAAAATACGGTTCAGTGATGTAGTATCCCATTCGTTAGAATTCCTGAAATCCATAGCCAATTTATCGTGAGGCAGATCCTGTGCCAGTCTCCCTTGAATCTTTCCAGACTTAAGCCAAGTATCATACTTGAAATTAATTCTCCCTTCTCCAATTCTCCAAGCAATATGAGGTTCGGTAATGTTTCTGGCTTTAATCATCCTTCTCCAAATACCTGAGTCAAGAGAACTTTGGTTAACAGCACTCGCATGAATGGACCTGCAATCCTTGGCTAACAGGACCTGACTCCATAACGATTTTTGCTCTCTAAACTTCCACCAAAGTTTGCAGTCAAAAGCAAGGTTCAAGTCAATAAGTGATCTGCACCCAATTCCCCCTTCTTCAACAGGATAACACATGTTTTCCCAGGACGCCCAGTGTATTTTCTTGCTTTGACTAGAATCACCCCAGATAAAGCTATTGAACAATCTAGAAATTTTGTTAAAAATACAATGAGGAGGGTCGAGGATTTGAAGTAAATGAATGGGCATGGAGCTCAACACATGTTTGATAAGTGTGATCCTGCCACCAGCTGACAGCCATCTATGCTCCCAACCCAATATTCTACGTTTTATTTTACTAATCAAATCTTCAAATAATGCAGCCTTCTTATGCCCTTTATACAGGGGAACTCCCAGGTAAGTCATAGGCAAGGATTGAAATTGAAATCCAGTATTATCAGCAATGATTTTTCTGTGACCCTCCCTTCTAGTTTAAAAGGAACTTTTATTGCAATTAATATCCTGCCCAGAATTTTCAGTATATTGTCTGATGAACTTCATAATTTTAATCAATGTGGGTTTTTGACCATTCGTAAAAATAACAATATCATCTGCAAAAGTCAAATGTGAAACTGGGATCCCTCCACCATATCTGAACTGAAGGTCTACATTAGTGGAAAAAAGATGGTCCAGCCCCCTAGACAAACACTCAGCCATCATTATGAAGAGGGAAGGTGATATAGGATCTCCTTGTCGAAGCCCTCTAGTGGATTTAAAATATCCCTGAAGCTCACCATTGATCAAAATAGAAAAGCTGCAATTGTTAATACTTCTTTTAATCTTATCAATCCATAATTGGCTAAAACCGAACTTCTCCATCACCTTGTAAAGAAATTCCCAATTAACCCTATCATAAGCCTTTGCCATGTCCAATTTTAATACCACATTGCCACCTCTAATCTTCCTGTCAATATTATGTATCAGTTCCTGTGCCAGAAGGATATTCTCTCCTATATCCCTGCCTGGTGTAAAGCCACTTTGAGATGAAGAAATGATTTTAGGCAAGACTTTATTAAGTCTAGAAGACATAACCTTAGTGATGATTTTATTGACCACATTGCACAAGCTAATTGGTCTGAAATCTTTCCACTCCTTTGCTTCAGCCTTTTTCGGAATAAGAGTAATTGAAGTAGAAGTGATACCTGGAGGTATAACCCTGCCATTGAAGAAATCCAATATCGCATCAAGCAGATCTAATTTGATAATGTCCCAACTGTATTGATAGAATAGGCTAGAAAAACCATCAGGGCCCGCTGCACTGTCTTTATTAATGCTAAAAACTGCCTCTTTAATTTCATCAATATCCGGAGTCCTATTAAGAATGTCATTATCAGACTGAGTCACTAGGTGAGGTATATTATCCAAAATATTATCACAGTTTCCAGTAGGCTCTCTGGATAAAATCCTTTCATAATATTCCACAGCAGAAGATTGAATTTCCTTAGGTTCTTTCATATCAACCCCATTGCTGGAAATTAAGCTCATATTGCTCTTAGCCCTTTTCTTCCTAACCCAGGCATGAAAAAACTTAGAGTTTCTATCCCCTTCTTTCAACCATTTGATCCCAGACGTTTGTCTCCAGAATGCTTCCTCATTTGCGAGCAGACGATTGAGTTTAGCATATGCCTCATTCACTTCCATTCTATCGATAGTAGATTTAGTTCTGTCATATACCATTTCTTTTTTAAGGGCCTCTTCCTCAGCCTTAGTAATATCAACAAAAATATTACCAAAAACCTCTTTATTCCACTTTTTCAGAGTACTTAGATAACTTTAGGCTATGTTTGGTACAAATTCTCATTTTCAACAGTAAATCAATTCTCATTTTCAACAATACATTTTTCAATAAAATAATATTTTCTATCACATCAATAATCTTATCTTCTTTTTCAACCACACATTTCCCATCATATCACTATTCAAAATCAATTCTTCCCCCAAAAAATTCCTACCAAACACACACTTAGTATCAATCAATACCCTAAAGATACTCTTAAAGAAAAGGAAATACAGAAAATTTCCCGTGCTTCAACAATTGGAAGTTTAATGTAGTTTGCACACATTCAGATATAGCATTCATTGTTGGAATGCTAGACAAATATTTAAGTAACTCTGGGATAGATATTTGGAAAGTATCCAAGCGGATTTTTTGGTATCTATAGAGAACTATGGATTACATAATCATATACAGAAAATCAAACCAATTGGAGATCATTGAATATTCTGATTCTGATCGTGGAATATGACTGTGAAATTATAAAGACCACTTAAATTATTTTGTGACTATAAAATAGCAGTCTTGTATTCCAATATGAGCTCGATGATGTCAAAGTTTATAGCCATTAAGTGCCTAGTTGTTAAGCAGAAAGTGTAGAGTGATCGGGATTCTATAAAGCATATTGGGACAAACTCTATAATTATGGATCTATAATCTTTTGATATACCACCAAAGATCTTTCATGAGCACAATGCTCATATAGGTATTGCATATTTTGATGATATACCAATTTAATGGGAGTTTGTATTTGGATGTTGTTTGTTTTAGACACGTAATTTTATTTATGGATATTCAGTTATTTTAGAAATAAAGTATTCAATTTAATTTCACTTTGATTAAAATTTTAGTTTGATTTCATTAAAGAATAAGTAAGATCGGTTGGAAATAGGCATGTTGCGATCACATTAAATGTAATTTTCATGGTATACATCCATACTTGATCTATGTCATTTGATTGTGTTGATATACGTGACCATTGATGGATTTAGTTATGAAACTTGTAACGAATACCGCTTTAATCCTAAATTGACATAATCAATGGACAAGATTATTGGGATATGCTCTTAGTTATGATAGCAAAAGTTAAGGTTGGGCACATTTATATGGTAATATATGTTACCTAAGTGGGAGATTGTTGAATTTTTTTAAATTTGTCATGTGGACCTACATAAGTAATTAAGTGTGTATTAAATGTCATCTTAAGGTTAAGCACATTTAAAATGATCTAATAAAGAATTTAAGTTATTGAGTTTTGGACATCTAAATAAAGTATGTGCAAGAAGTCAAAATCAAGAGTAAGAACTCAATAATCAAAAGAGTCAATAATCAAGATTCAAAATCTGGAATCAAGGTCAAGTATTAAAAAATCATTCTCAATAAATTAAGGTATGTTTTGCATTTAATAATTCTCTAGGTGATTTAACTAGAGGATTTTGGGAATAAAGTAATTAGATTTTCAAGTTATTGAGATTTAAAGTTTTAATAAAATCTAACCATTTTGCTCATGAGTCTTTAACTAAAGTCACCTTGATCTAGCCTCACTCCATGGCAAACCTCAAATAAGTTCAAATGATTATTTTTTCAAATAAAGAAGAGGTTTATGCGACCTTGCCCTATATCTTACTGTTAATGGCCGTCTTACCTAAGTTACAATTTTGGGCGTAAGAATTAGGTGAGGTCATTTTGTTATAGCTGGGTGGTCGGAAACAATGTGTTTTTTTTTGGCAAAATTCATCGGAAAATGTCCAAAACCCCCTAGAAAAGATGAAATAGTAGAAGAAAAGCCTGAAATGGAAGATAAAAGTACATACCTAAATATCATAGGAAATGGCTATAATTACTTCTAGGGTACACCGAAAGAAAAGGAAACTTGAAAGATTAAAATTTTTTTCATAGTTAGTTTGGAGATGATGAAAAAGTGTGAAATAAGAGACCAATTTTCCCCTTTATAAGTTTTTTTATTGATAGATGTGAACCATTGGATCTCAAGATTTGATCATAAGCCTTAATTAGTGGGGAAATTTGCACCATTGAAAGCAGAGGGGAGTGAATCTCCCAATTGAAATTAATGGGCTAGATTCTTCACACGTGTCAACCATGCGTAGAGCAAAAACTTGTGATTAATAAAACAATCATGGTATATATACATCATCTTTTACATCATTATTTACATTGTGTCACATGGTAATACATCACTTGACGTTAAAAAAAAAAACTTTTTTTACCCACAATTTTTTGGAAACAAAGGGAACGTAAACAATGATGTAAGGGAATGAATGTACATTTATCATTATTGTTAATAAAAAAATTGTAATCATCACTCTGACATTTCATGCACTTGTGAGGTTGTAATCATGGCCTAGGATTCTATAACTTCTTACTCATTTCTTATCTCTTCTGGAGATTTTGAAACGTTGGCACTATCACCATAACTTCTCCACCTCGTATGAATATCATGTTTGGATTTTGGAGATTATTGATACACTTTGTCATAAAAGCCTTCATCACTAAAAAGGCTTTGCTACAGATGGCCACACTTCGATAGCAACACTAACTAATGCAATGCAGACTCGTGTGGTGCCCTCACTTGAATGAAACTAGATATTTTTAAAAGAACAAAATTTCATGTCGTCCTTGCAAACCCTATCCATAATCCCTCTACCTATATAAATATTAACCTCAATCTTGGATGATTAATACTAAAGTAGTAATTCACAGAGGGCGACTTATGCACCTCCTAGGATGTGAGGCTATGTAGGTGCCATGAAGAAGCCTCATTTGCTTCCTACATGCTCCGTCAAACAGTGACACGGTAGTAGAATTCACCAGCCGAGCACCATTCCAACTCATTTAGTCATTCCCTTAGAGTCACTTTGATTAAGACACATTCCTTCGGCGAACTGAAAAGTGTATTTTATATACTCAACTGGACTGTTAAATGAATCAATTGTAATTAATTTTTTATGATTTATGACTTAATTAGATGTTATTTTTGTTTGTTAGATAAAACTCGAGGAAAAAATTGATGGAATTAGAAGAAAAGAAAGAAAACGAGCAAAAAAAAGGAATTTAAAGTTTGGGAATCAAAGTGTAAATATTCAATAATTGATTCAAACAATAAAATGATGATTGAATATCACATATGATCAATTGGATGTAACTGGTGGTCAAATGAGTGAAATATAGTCAAATTACTTTCACAAATAATTTTCAGCCAAAAAAGTTATGCTCTAGATTTTCAACATCAGATTGAGACCCATTTTTCGGGTAGCAAACATTCGGATTGAAAAATTTCTATTTCTAAAATAATTGTATCCATTTGAGTTATCTTTTTAACATAATTTGAATCACCTGAATCGGATTTCGAAAGATAAATTTATGACCAAAATACTTAAAGCTGCTTAGGAACGAAAATAAGAGAAATGTGCACGTGCGAGAAATAGGTCGGCGCAGCCAATTATATCAAGATTTTGAAAAAAATTCAAACTTGGAATTGAAGATCAACATCTTTTACATTCTATCATGATCCAAGTTATATTTTTCTATTATTATTCTTGTAATTTATTTAAAACATGCTAGTTTACATCCATTTTATATTTGATGAAGATGAACCATATTATTTATTTGTTTGAATTCGAAACTAGTAATTAGTTTATTTCTTGCATTTCTTGATTAATTTTGCATACCATTGCATTATTTAATTGTTTGATCACCAATTAGATAATTAGTTGTTTGTTTTAGTGTTAAGAGACTCACAATAAGTTTAGAATAGGATAAAATTAGCATGTGTGCAATAAATGTTAAGAATAACATTTATCATGTATACAATATATAGATAATCTAAAATTTAATGAATTATATTCATTCGAATTTGAACTAGGAATAGATTCCAGTCATGACTAAGATATAATTAATTTGTCTTGAAAATGAAAGTTATATGCATTAGTTTTATCGATTGACAAGAACGTATGAATGGAACTAGATTACAAATCATTTATAATTTAATACAAAAATAATTTTTTCCGTTTTTTAAATAATTTAGTGTAAAATCAAATCAAAATCTCTTTTTTAATTCAAATTCCATACAAAATTAGTAAATTTAAATTGAATTTATTCTCTATGGGACGATACTCTCAACTCACTCAAATATATTACTTGTCAATGATCATGTACACTTTCGAGTTTTGTACGAACACAAACCTTCCACAAGTTCAACTGAGAATGACAAAGCTCGAAAGGATCAGCGACAAGGGCTAGTAGACAAAGCCCTTTTTCCTTGTGTATTAGTTTTTTTTTTTTTGTAATAACAAGTTTGGAGAGTTGGAGTGTCAACGAAACTAATTAATAAAGAAACAATCTTATCAATCTGATGTGAACCCAACCAAGAATCAATCTTGAGAACCCACGAACAAGATTGAACAAACTCAGGAAAGCTAGAAATTAAGTCGCGCAAAGATCAACTCAACCCGTTGTTCGACATGTACCAAGCATCGGGATTACACGTAGGAAATCCGACCCGTTGATTACTCGGGAACCGTGAAGTGGGAACGCCATAAATGGATTGCGAGACCTTTTGATAAGTTGAAGTTAGAAATTTAAGCCACCAAGAACATGGAGGAATAAAACTCTCAAATAATTGAATTTTCTCAAAATAATCATCAAACGTCTTTTTACAATGAATAATAAGAACCTATTTATATGAAAGCCCTAAAAACCCTAAAAATCTAGATAAAGACAAAAATAGGATTTTAAAATTACAAAAGATACCAATGAAGTAGAATTCTTTGGAAATTAGGAAGTTTCCAAAATTTCTGAAATTTGTCGCCGGAATTACCCTATACAGCTGGATGGTATAATTCATGCAATCGCATGGAACAATAAAATTCCTTCATTTTGGTCTCTGTAAGCATCCATGCGGTCGCATGGTTTAAAAATTGAACCATCCTTTTTCAATGTGCAGAATTTCGTACCGATTCTGGATTGTACTCATAGGAAAAAATTCGACATCCGAACTGAATGTTATGAACGTTTTAATTCCCGCTACTCATTTTTCCCATATATTTTCCAAACCTTGAAACCAACTCCTCTCGCCCTTTGACCCCAACACGGAACTTGACCGTAAGTTGGTTAACTTCAATATTGTGTACTTCGTTGCTTGATTAAATGATTTCATGACTTCTTTGCCTCGATTTGATCTCGAACTTGTTTGTATCTTCGTCTCAACGCTCATTGAACCCTCTTCATCTTGATGCCTTTTACGGGTCACATCATCCCCTCTCTCTTCAAAAGGATTCGACCTCGAATCCGATCCTGCATCAAACGAAGCAACATTAGCAATGTCGAAAATGTTAACCATCACAGACTTACCCAATAAAATTAAATTGAAGGTGTTGTCCTTGATCATAGCAACGATATGGAATGGTCCGTCTCCTCTAGGACAACGTTTGGACATCATTTGAGTTAGTATCCGCCTTGTACGTAAGATCACCCAACTATCATCACCTGGGTCAAGCAATGCACGTCTGGAAGGACGCAGTTGGCAAAGCTAATATGTATCATGCATGATCACCCGTGTCTCTCAAAATCCAACACTAACACCAACAGATGAAGATATTAAATTAAACAAGATTAGTAGAGTAGACCTTTTTTCTCTCTCAGCCACCTTACTTTCTTCTCTCATGCCCTCATTTTCCTCTCTTTATTTTTGTTCTCTCGTTCACTTTTCAGTTTTAATTGGTCCTCATGGACCTGCTGTGTTGTCAAAGGTACAAGCGTAATGGTTTTTCCACCCTTCACAAAGTTGTACTGATTTGTAAATCCATCATGCTCCACTTTCCTATTGTATTGACATGGCCTACCCAACGAGAGATGTCCCGCATGCATTGGAACCACATCACATAACACCTTATCACTATACTGCCTAATGCTGAAGTTCACCAAAGCTCTCTTGGTAACCCGTACATCTCCACAACTATTCAACCACTCCAATTTGTATGGTTGTGGATGCCTCATAAAAGGTAACCCCAACCCCTCTACAAGGGTCAGGCTAGCCACGTTTGTACAACGCCTTCCGTCTATAATCAAACTCCAAACCTTACGCATAATGTGACACCTGGTGTAAAACAAATTCTACCATTGCAGCTCCTCATCATCCACATTCATTTGTGTAGTAAGAGCACGCATCACTACTAATGACTCTGCAACCGGGTACTCCACACAAATTTCACCTTTAACATCCTCCAACTCAGGTATGCTGTCACTCCCACTTCCATCATCCGACCTAATCTCTCCATTTTCTCGAAGAATCATCACCAGTCGGTTTAGACACTGTGAAGCGATATGCCCCGAACTCAAACACTTGAAGCATTTAATATCCCTCGACGTACCAGCTTGATTTTCGATGTTTGGTTTATTTTTATTTACTGCCTTCTTAACCTTAGATATTTCAACATTTTCCCTGGTCTCCACCTGATCATTCCTATCACCACCACTCCATTTGGGTTCCGTAGTAAAACTCGCTATCCCCTTTCGTCTGAGTTGCCTTTCCACCTTCATAGCCACATGCACCAAGTCCTCCAATTCCACATAGTACTGCAACTCTACTATGTTGGCAATGTCCTTATTCAAACCATTCAGAAACCTAGCCATGGTAGCCACCCGATCCTCCTCTATGTTCTCTCGAATCATCGCCACATCCATCTCTTTATAGTAATCTTCCACACTCCTAGACCTTTGAGAAATAGTTTGTAATTTTTTATGAAAGTCCCAGTAATAATGTCCAGGTACGAACCGTTTTCTCATACAAGCCTTCAACTCTCCCCATGTCTCAATCGGCCAATCCAAATTCCTCCTACGGCTAGTCACCAAATGATCCCACCAAATAATCGCATAATCAGTAAACTCCACTACAGCTAACTTCAGCTTCTTCTCCTCCGAGTAATTATGGCAATCGAACACCAATTCCACCTTCTTTTCCTATTCTAAGTAAGCCTCAGGGTCACTCCAACCTTGAAAAGCTGGGATGTTCAGTTTGATGCTCTCCAGATTTCTATAAATCCCTCGATCAAACCTACTTCCTTTATTCTTCATTCGTTCTATATCAGTTTCCAAATAATATTCATCACTACCTACACTCATCGCCTCCTCTTCTCATCAAACCCAGCCATAAGATTCCGTCATCGCCTATCTCCTCTACCCCCAAGAGGAACCCTTTGGGGTGTCCCTCGCTGCTGACTCCCAATCAAGGTTTCATGCCTAGTTACATCACCACTAATATGGTCAACTATCAAATCCAACTGATCAAATTTATGATGTATAGCCTACATACTATCCATAAATTCCACATAAAACCCTTTCGGCACCTCATAAATTCTGCGTAAAATGAATAACAAGAAAAAAAATGGAAAATATTTTACCTCACGCGTTTGCACTCGTGTATCACTCAAAATTGGCTTTTAACCAATATTGAGCTCACCACTCTTGCCTTTTACCGCTGGCCCTCCTTCCTCAATGGCTCGAGAAATAACTAATCTCAATCAAATGGGACACAAATCCCGCAATGAACACCACCACAAGCAGAAGTTGTTGGATAATCAACAAAATTGCACGAATTGAGGTAATTGACCCAATTTCCAAGAAAATAAAACAAAATGACCCAAAAATTTTATGTTTGTTTTTGTTTTGTTTTGCCTCTAAACGTTCACGAGATGTAGACTATTATTTTTTTTTCTTCCTCTTTTTTTTTTCTTTTTTTTTTTTTGTCTCTTTTTCCGTTTGACTCTTTTTTTTTTGAATGGAACTCAATAAACAACTAAATAATTAATTTAGAGGCAACTAAACGACACAATTATACGAAAAATAATGACTCAAAATCAAGAACAATAATACAGATTTTTTTGTTTTTGGCTGAAACAAAAATTAATCAACAAAAATTAAAAGGATAGATGACCTGAATTCTAGAGCCAAGCTCTGATACCAATTGATGTGAACCCAACCAAGAATCAATTTTGAGAACCCACGAACAAAATGGAACAAACCCAAGAAAGCTAGAAATCACGTCGCGCAAAGATCAACCCGACCCGTTGTTTGACCCGTACCAAGAACCGAGATTACACGTAGGAAATTCGATCCGTTGATTATCCGGAACAAGAACCATGAAGTGGGAACGCCACAAAAGGATTGCGAAACTTTTTGATAAGTCCAAGTTAGAACTTTAAACCACCAAGGACATGGAGGAATAAAACTCTCAAAAAGTTTGAATTCTCTCAAAATAATCATCAAAAGTCTTTTTACAATGAATAATGAGAACCTATTTATATAAAATCCCTAAAAACCCTAAAAATATAGATAAAGACAGAAATATGATTTTAAAATTACAAAAGATAACATGGAAGTAGAATTCTTTGGACACTAGGAAGTTTCCAAAATTTCTGAAATTTGTCATTGGAATTTCGCATGATATAAATCCATGCGGTCGCATGGAACAATAAAATTCCTTCATTTTGGTCTCGGTAAGCATCCATGCGGTCACATGGATTTTAAACAATGCTATCGCATAATTTCGTGCTAATTCCGGATTGTACTCATGGGCAAAAATTCGACATCCGAGCTGAAAGTTATGAACGTTTTAATCCCCGCTACTCCTTTTTCCCATATATTTTCCAAACCTTGAATCCAACTCGTCTCACCCTTCGACCCCAACACGGAACTTGACCGTAAGCTGGTTAACTTCAATATTTTGTACTTCGTTGCCCGACTAAATGATTTCGTGACTTCTTCACCTTGATTTGATCTCGAACTCGTCGTATCTTCGTCTCAACACTCATCGAACCTTTGTCCACTTGATGCCTTTTCAGGTCACATCACAACCTCTAAAAACAACTTCTTGACACCTTGCATCGCAGTATAGATAAAGAAAAAGAATTTCTTGAAAAAGAGATTGAGAAACTTGTCAACCAAATAAATGCAGACACTTGGGGTCCTCAACATAATGATTCACTGAAAATTGAAAAAGGAAAAGAAAAGGCAGAATCAAGTAACCAGTCAAGGATTGCCTTGCTCGATACTCGGTTTACTGAGTACCAGCATGCGTGCATAGGAACTGTAGAAACAACTCTTAATGCTGGAACTGTTTTGGTGACTATGTTTCCAAATTTTAATATGCCTATATCAGATCCACAATTACTCACTGCCTTAAAAGTTCAAGTCCAAATAGTTGGAGCTGTACCATCTTCTGTCACATATGCGGCTACTCTTCATTATCAAATGGTGTACAGAATTCAAAATCATTCTCTTGATTTTGCACAGTCTCAAGGAGCAGAAGATGCTCTACTTCTTCATGTAGAGTCAGATCATGTACCTAGTTGTACATATGTGCCCAGACAAATTCCTCGTCCAGAATTGCTCAAACTTATTCCTGAAACTTGGATAACCAGTTATGAGCAAAGTCATAAAGAAAACAAAAACTCTGCTCCAATCCAATCCACAGAACCTTTTTTCAGAAAAAGGTCCAATGGCGATGTTGAAATAGCTTTCAAAAGAGAAGTTGCAGAAAAGAAGCCTCCTTGTTTTCCTACTCAATTTGCATATACAAGGGAAGAAATTCCTATTTATGCTTTTGATGCAAATGGAAGGCCAATTTATAGCAGAACAGATGATACTGAACATATTTTTTGGGATGTTTGCAATTGTACTGATTGCTTAGCAGTGAATATTGATGATGATGCTCCTCGGAGAAAAGCAAAGCGAAGCAGCCAAAGAAAGTTACATAAAGCTTTCTTTGACAATGATCCTGAAGTTGGATTACTTGGAGAACCCTCTGGAAAATTTGATTACTATGTCAAATATACTGCACCACCCAGAAATAATGATCCTATCATTCCTACTGGATGGGATGATGATGATGATTGCAGCAGATATTATAAAAAATGGGATTGGGATAATAATCCACCCTCACCTCCTCTTCCGATGGCAATGTTTCATCCACCAACTCAAGAGGAGTTTCCTCCTTTGGAAACTTTTGAAACAAATCAGTCTACTCACTCATGGAAAATCAAAAATCCTAGCACTAGGAGATCAGATGGATCGGTGCAACCTCTTTCAGCAGCAGAATCAACCTTGAATTGGCAATCAGAAAATGCAGTACAACAAAATGTTTTGTTAAAAAGGATTGATCAAAGTCAGCAAAGGATTGAAAGGGCTCTGCAACAACAGACTCAAAACATTCTTACCCCTCTTCAAGCTTGTAGACAAAGAATTGAAGCCTTGCACACAGATATAATAAACCGTTTACAAAACCAAATACCTTTTGATGTCCAAGAAAGAGAAATCAAAAATCTGAAAGTTCAATTAGCCTCTCTTGAATCAAACCCAATGATTCCACCATCAACACCATATTACCCTTCTACATCCTTTAATACACAGTCCTCCCAAACAGGTCCTTTATACACTTCTACCTATCAAGGTTCCACTTCAACTCTCTTTACTCCTGAAGAATGGGAACAAAAGAAGAAAGCCTCAATGCCTTCTAAAAAGTAGGGGTGTCCAAAAGTCTCGAACCGAACCGGACCGAACCGAACCGAGTGGTTCTTCATAAATTAAATACCTGAACGGGTACCCGAATCGAGAACCGACGGGTTTGGGTCGGGTCTCGGGTCTAGACCAAAAACCGAAGAACCGAATAAGAACCGAAACTAAATAATTTTTTTATTTTTTATATTGAATTAATTAAATTATTTTATTTTTTTCTAAACAAATTAGCAAATTAATTAAATAAATCAGATTATTTCATAATTTTAATTTTAAAACCCAAATCATTTTTAAAACCCATTAGCCCATTTTAATTTGAAACAAATGAATATATTTTATGTAGTGTTGCTGTAATATTAATATCTACTTTTTGATATTTGTATGCATTGAATTAATCTTATTGAACGGCTAGTTATTTATATGTTTTTGAATTGGGCTACGTTAATTTGTAAAAGTTACGAATGAAATGTCATTAGTTGTATTTATATAGTGTTGCTGTAAATATTAAAAAATTTAATTATGGTACGGAACGGAACGGAACGGAACCGAACCGAACGGAACCGAACCCGAACGGTTCCATATTTATATTTGGACCCGACGGGTCCATTTATTAAATATCCGAAAGTTTTGGGTCAGTTCGGGTATCTTCAGAACCGAACCGAACCGACCCACGGACAGCCCTACTAAAAAGACCAGAAAAATCATTGATCGACAATCTTCACCTTCTCAGTCTACTTCTCAAAACCTTCCACCATCAGATCCCTCAAAACAACCTCAGATGATGATAAAAAACCCAATTTCTACCTTTCTTCAACAAACTCACAATCACAATAACCAATCACCTCCTATTCATATTATCACAAATGCTATCAGTTCTGAAACAGAGTCTGAAAATTCACATGACGAGTCTGATGATGAAGATCCTCCTTTTTATATGGCTGACCCAACATATTCAGGTCAATCTCACACTCAACCACCAGTTGAACCAATTGTTGATGAATCCGAAGTATTTGATGAAGATGTGCCTGAAGCTCATGTGACAAACAATTATTTTTCTAATGGCAATTCTTCACCAAAATTCACTTTTGATGATGTTCCTCCATCACGGTGGAAATACAGATTACAAGAAATGAAAGCCTGGTGTACTGCGGAACTTCAAAAGCCAAACATGACCCACACAAAGGTCATAAAGGCTTTTTTGGCAAGAATCACAGGATTCCTCAGAGATTGGTATGATTCCATGGGTGAATACAGACAACTTCAGTTTACCCAGGAGTCAAATACTACAGATGCTTTTATAAATTCATTATATTGGGAATTTTGCGGAAAGTCTGATCATGATAAGGAGATTGCTAGAGAAGAATTTTTCAAGCTAAAATGTTGCTCCTACAATCCTAAGGATCTTGAAAAACATTTCAGGAATGCTGCTCAGCGGTACTATCTCATTGGTGGAATGGATGATACTAACACCAAACAAGCTTATTTGGAGTCTATTCCTCAACCTCTTGGTCAGGAAACTTTGAGAACAATGGAGTTGAAAGGACAACCTCTCAATGCTACATCTTTTGGAGAACTTCATAATTGGATTATGAGGACATTAAAGAAGTTGTGTAATCAAAATGCTTTCCTCAAAGACATAAATTCTACAGGGAAAAAATTGGAGAAGGCTTGTGATAAGCCTTATTTGCAAATAAAGTGTAGCCGCTCTATGAAAGATTGTGATTGTCAAGGAAAGAAGAAATTTCATAAAAGGAGAATGAAGTTTTCAAGCAAAGAATCTTCTCTTAATCCTTTTAGGAGAAAGAAAAGATTTTTTAGACGAAAATTCTCAAAAAAGAAAGGAAATAGATGTTTTATCTGTGGAAAGAAAGGTCACTTTGCAAAAGCGTGTCCTAACAAGAAAAGGGACAAGATTCTCCACCAGATCTTTACAGCTACCAGGATTGATTATGAAGATGATGATCTGGAGTCTCTTTTTTCTGAGCAGGATGAACAATCTCAAGAAACTGTCTTTGCTCTAGAATATGATTCTGATGAAAGTCTTTCTGAGGAAATCGAAGAATGTTATGGTCTACAGGTTGTTAATCCAACCTTTTCATTTATTCCTGTTCCTATGTTAGAAGTCAAACTTTTTACAGGAAAATATGAAAGGCCCATAACAGCCGCAGCACTATTTGATACTGGTGCAGCATGTTCAATTCTTAATCCAGCCATTCTTCCTGAATATATGTGGAAAAGTTATCAGCAAACTTTTCAGGCTGCCAATGGAGAAAGTTTTTCAACAGAGATAATCAGCAAACCGGTCACAATCCAGTTTTTTCCAGAACTTGGCATTTCTCACAAATTACTAGGTTCTTCTCTGCCTGGTAAAGATCTCATCATTGCATGGGATATTATTAAACAATTGTGGGAAAAGAATGTTATTCCTCGCCCAAATGGTCTCAGATACAAGTCTTATTTCCAGCCCTACATACAAATGACCACATATTTCACCATGACCATTCCAAATCTCACAGACATCCTTATCCGAGATTGTTGTGCAGAATCTCATACAGATTTCCTAACCAAATGCACAAACCCACTTTGGAAAAACCCAGATTTCTTTATTTCTCTTCCATTCAAAAGAAATGAAGATATCAACCCCACAAAAGCCAGTCATCTTGGAATGAACCCAGAACATCTCCAATTAGCCACAAAAGAACTCTCTCAACTACAAATTGAGGGTCTTGTTGAACCAACCACTTCACAATGGGCGTGTCAAGCATTCTATGTCAATAAAAGAAGTGAGCAAATTCGAGGAAAACTCAGATTGGTTATTGATTATAAGCCACTAAATGCTTTTCTTGCGGACGATAAATTTCCTCTTCCAGATAGAAAAACAATGTTTGCAAATCTGTCACAAGCAAAAGTTTTCTCAAAATTTGATCTCAAGGCAGGTTTTTGGCAGTTGGGAATTAAACCTGAAGAAAGACACAAAACTGCTTTTTGTATTCCAAACCATCATTATCAATGGACAGTGATGCCCTTTGGCCTGAAAACAGCCCCTTCTATCTTCCAGAAAGCAATGACAAGAATATTTGATCCACTACTGGATACAGCTTTGGTGTATATTGATGATATCCTGTTATTCTCTGAAGATGAAGACACTCATGCCAGTTTGCTTTCTAGATTTACAGATCTTGTTAAGCAATATGGTATTATGCTTTCCAAAAAGAAAATGGTGATTGGAGTCAAGGAAGCTGATTTTTTGGGAATGCATATTAAAGATGGTCAGTATTCTTTGCAACCTCATGTTGGTGAAGAACTTCTTAAATTCCCTGATGAAAATTTGACAAAGAAAGAAGTTCAGCAATTTCTTGGAGTTGTCAATTATATGGCAGATTTCATTGATCATCTTTCATCAATCATAAAGCCTTTACAGCTTATGCTCAAACAAAACCCTCCTTCTTGGTCAGAAGATCAGACTCAGGCAATCAAAAACATCAAACGGAAGGTTAAAGATCTTCCGGCCTTACAAATTCCTACTGATGGAAAACGCATCCTTCAAACAGATGCCAGTGATTGTTTTTGGGCAGCAGTATTACTTGAAGAAAAGGATGGAAAGAAACGCATTTGTGGATATAAAAGTGGATCGTTCACAGAATCAGAAAAGCATTATCATTCTACTTTCAAGGAGATACTTGCAGTAAAAAGAGGAATTGAAAAATTCCAGTTCCATCTTATTGGACACAAATTCTTGATAGAAATGGATATGTCGGCTTTTCCAAAAATGCTCTCCTTCAAGAGAAAACAAATCCCAAATTCACAACTTCTCAGATGGGCAGAATGGTTTTCAAATTTTGACTTTGATGTCAAACACATTAAAGGAAAACACAACCTCCTACCAGATCTTCTTTCAAGACCAAAAACTTCACAAATCATTTCTCCTTCAATTCCAATCATCTGCATGATGAGTTCTAAATGTTCAAATCCTTTCCCAGCCTTAGATCCTTTTCCTCCTGAAATCAATGAGCTTATCAGAAACAAAACTCTCAAATCCAGATCCAAAGATCTCATGCTCAAATACCAATCTATTGTGATTAGACAAACTGGAATTGAAACACTTGGTGGTCTAGGATTTCATCCAGACTATCCGTTCTTCACACTTTTCCGTTTTGATCCAAAACATGTTGCTTTAAAATTTTCAAAAGAAACACTTTGTTTTTTGTGGTATCTTTTAGAGCTTTGGCAAATTGGAATTTCTTTTAATGTTTCAGATACACTGGATACATTTTGTCAAATGAGTTTGGATTTCCCGTTCAGAACCATTGATCATTTTGCAAAAAGATTTTTTGAGTGGTTTTATCCAATTTCTCACTGGATAAAAATGTTTCGAGCATTCTCTTTGAAATTTAAAGATCTTAGAACTTCTAAAAAGAATGTTTATGTGACTTTAATTTTTCAAAGACAGGGATATTTCACTGAAGCTGGAGTTTATGCTCATTTCTCTCATGTCAAGGAATATGCAGTGCAACCATTCAACATACATCAAAATTGGGAACGCTATGCTCATGAATTTCGAGAATTCCAAAGAAAAATGGCGGAAATAAATCAAACTATTCCTCCACAGATTTGGCCAGACTATAAAGATGACGCTCCATGGGAAGCTTTGCCAGTTGATTATACTCAAAGAATTGCAAGAGACATTCAGATGTACCAGGAAAAACATCTTCAAAAATTTTATACAGAAAGCAACCCAGAGTATGATTATGCATTCAATTATCAATGGGGACAGCTGTATCTTGGAAGACCTACACAAAGCCTTGGCGAAACATCCAGATATTCAGAGAGAACTCCAGAAGGAAGCCAGCTAAGAAAAAAACAAATGGAAATTGCAGGACAACTTCTTGACACCTTGCATCGCAGTATGGATAAAGAAAAAGAATTTCTTGAAAAAGAGATTGAAAAACTTGTCAACCAAATAAATGCAGACACTTGGGGTCCTCAACATAATGATTCACTGAAAACTGAAAAAGGAAAAGAAAAGGCAGAATCAAGTAACCAGTCAGAAAAAAGGAAAAAATCAATGGATACAGAAACAAGCCAGTTCAACTATGATGATAGCATGCTACAAGACTCACAAGACCCATATGAAGTTGATCCAACACAACTCATGAAACTGTTAAAAACACATGAACCCACAACCACTCAAGAACCATGGCTAAACCAACATGGACTGCCTCTACGACCAGACGATTCTATGAATTTGGACACACCATGACAGATCAAAAACTTTGTTAAAGCAAGATTCGTCTTTTGTAAAAGTTGTTTGTCTACTTGTTGAGTCATTTGTCTGTTTGTACTAGTATCTCTCTTTTTTCAAAAAAGAAAGATAAGCTGAGTCATAAAGTTAGGATTGTGGTGTGAAATAATACGCATGTCCATCATGTCGGAAATGCGTGAGTCTCGTGTTTGTTTTTTATGCTCTTCTTCCTCTATAAAAGGGGAGCTCTTTCTCATTGTAAGATATCGAAAGTAGAGAAATAAAATTCCAGTGTGTTTTAATCATGATATCCTTCTAAACCTCTTCAGTTCTTTCTTGGTTTTTGCAAAGTATGAGATAGTCATATGTTTAATTGATATGGAGTAAGATCTGAGTAGAAGCATAAGTATGCTCTGCAGTTGCACCTTTTTGGTGAACCTCTGCATCAGAAAGTGTTATACTGACTATATGATCCGTCCGGGGTTTCAGTGATTCTATAAGAAATACAAAAGTCAGGCCCTGTCTGTGTGGGTAAGAATACCGATATTTCTTGTAGAAGGATATGAACAAAAAAATTCAATCAATGAACACGGCGACACATGTAAAATTAGGTTGCTACATCGTTAAGCTAATTTAACCTTGAAATTCATCCATAAATACACATTTGTAGTACAAAAGAAATCTATGCAATTCTCCATACCCTAGCCAAAACTCTACTTGCTTGTCTCTTCCACACCTTATATTTTCCTATTCTTATATTTTTTTGTAGTTGACTTGACTGTCAAAATACCAACAATCGTCAGTCTTTCTTTTCTTAAAATGGTGATCTTAATGCACTCGTAGAGTCAATGTGCTGGTAACACACATGTTGGCAAGGATGTAGTGAAGGTCCTGTTGACAACAAGGTCATACAAATTTTTTAGGTCAACGTAAAGTATTTTGATTAAATTATATTATATTTTTAGATATTTTTATCCATATAGTTTAACTTAGTAATTCTATTCTTATTTATCTTTAACTACTTTTATTTGTCGTAGCCGAACGCGAATAGAGTCTCAAGAGGTGACTACTTCATTCTTAAAATATTTGATGCTCAAAATATCAAGGACATCAAAATTTATAACTTACTATATAGAACAGCCCGTGCACAATAATAAAAATTCATTATTAAAAAAAATATACTTATTACAAATTGCTTAGACTGATTGTTTTCAAATCATCCAGAGTCAAAAGCCTAATTTTTCTACCCTAAAAAATTAAGATATTAGATTAATACACTTAGGGTGTGTTTGATAGCCTAGAAAATTAGGTAGAAAAAGAAAATGTTTTCCAATTTCACCCAATTAATGATGTTTGATTGCAAAAGTTTTCTTGGTTTTTGTTTTTCCTACCTTTTCTAGGTACAACCATTTTATGCACATTTTCTTGAATTTGTTTTCCCACCTATTAGGTGGGAAAGCAATTTCCATCTTTTTTTTTTTTTTTTTTTTGCTTTTTTTTTAGCAATGACAACAAATTCTATCAACTGTTGCAAAAAGAATTTTCATTTTTGTTGACAATTTCTATTCAAAACAAAGTCAAAGAAATATGGTAATTTTTTCTAATTGTTTAATTTTTTTTTTTTTTTTACTTTTTGGTAATTGGAACAAATCCTAGACGTAATGGTAGAAAAAATTATCACTTTAATGGACAATTTTCATAAAAAATGAAGTCAAACGGATACCAAACTTTCAACATTTTCCAGGTGGAAAATTATATCAATCAAATGCAATTAATTACAATTCCCAGTAAAACAATTTCTAGACAATTCAATTTCCAATAAAACATTTTCTTTCCACCTTTACAATCAAACGGACCCTTAAAAGTTAAAACTAATAGAATTATAATTCTCGTATCAATTATACGCCCAAAACCCTCTTAAACCCTGAAAGCCCAAAGAAGCCCCACTTTTCGAGATTTTGTCAATTTGTTTTTAATATATGTGACTTTTTTAAACTTCTATCACTTTTCGTTTGATAGTCTATCTATTTTTACAGAATTGGGAGTTAATCATACCACATATATATTGATTTAAAGGGACATGATATGTCAGTGATAATTTTTAACTGTGATGCATCTTAACTTCTTTAAAAATGTGACATACACTTTGAACTTTACAAAATCGTTACCTAATTTTAATGATACAACTGCAAATTAATAATAATAAGAACAACTTGATCTCTTTTAAACAATGTTAAAATTTAGCTTCCTAAAAAATTGACATGGTAAAAGTGATATATGTTTTAACAAAGGTTGTTGTAAGTGCATTCTATTTGAACAAAAATTTTGGTCATTTTATCACATTTCGTTATCTTGTTCTGCCTCCTCAACAGATGAAGATGTAGATTTTATCAATATCTACAACAATAATATAAATGAAATGTGTGAGACATTTTTTTTTTAAAGTGACAGAAGATATTACTTTTAAATTCTACCATATTAATTCATATGCAATAGACAAATAAAATGTTTCATTATGTTACTTTTTAATTTAAAGCAAGATTTAAATTCATATTCATATTTTTCACACACACATGTATGCATATGAGATAGACTATACCCTTCTTAAAAAAAAGTGGTCAAGCATGTCATCTTGCATGCATCACTTGAATTGATCCAAAATTAACTTTTCATACAATTCAATTCATATAAATTTGAATTTCAATATATACTAACTCATAATCATTAATATAAAAATGAAATTTCATATGTATTATTAAAAAAAAAAAAAAACTCAAAAAAATCAGAATCAAAGTGAAAATCGTGATGAATTAATTGATTTAAAAGTAAAAAAATATACGAACCTATAGATTTGGAAAAAGAAAACTTTGAATACAAGGTAGAAAATCTGCCTTTGATCTTGTTTGGACCTGATTTGCTCAAGATTCTCTCTTTATGATTTTGTTTTTGCTTGATTTGCGTTAGGGAAACAAATTCATATCCCAAAAATCATGGTCAACTGCATTAGGAAACAATTCAGACGTTAACGAGGACATCAATGCCTGCATTATAGTAGCATTAACAAACCTTGACAGCTCCTATAATAATGCATTTGATTGTAATTAGAAGGCAAGAATCGTACTACAGTGACATAATGTCATATGCACTTTATCATTTGACTGTTTTTTAACATAATCAATTTTTTATCCAATCACATCTTACCAACTAATATTATATCACTCCATGTGTCAAACCACTTCTGTCAAAGTGACATATCGTAAAAGGCAATTCACATGTATAAATTGAATACAATACTGTCAAAGAAAATAACACTTACCACCATCACTCTTCTATAAAAATTCTCGTTTATATTTCGGATTTTTGAGCTGCAAAATCATCTCTTTCATTCTGTTGTTTAGAATGTAAATAATACAGGATAATAATTGAAATTATAGTATTTGTATTTTAGCTGATGTTTATAATGATTTTTCAAAAGGATCCTGTAATTAAGGATATTTATGTGAGTTTCCTTTTTCTTCTGCTTCTCATAGGCCCTTCTTGTCTGGCACTGAATCATTAATACATGATGTTTTTGTGTGTTTTTCCAATTTTATCTACTACAATGGTTCTTAGGTAGATGATACTAGTAGGATTTCAGTTAATTGGATTAATATTGTTACATTTTGTCCATAATCCTTGTATTAGGTTTTTGGAGATTGTATGGTTAAAAAATAAAGAAATGTTTTGAATTTACGTCAAATTATTTTATTGGTAAAAATTGTAGTTGAAAATGAATTTGAGAAAATGAATTTTTGAAAAGAAAAATAATGCTATTGGTACATCATGATTTACAGATTGATGTACATAATGATAACGTGAAAGAGAGAATGAAAAAAAAAAAAAAATAGATCATCATTCTATAAATCGATATGTAAACTAGCATTATTCTCTAAGTAATGGGTTCAAACATACCCCCACCCCCTAAAAAAGCATTTTAGAATAACATTTTGTTGGAAAATGTACGTTTGCGTGTAATTATTGGAAAATATGTGATTAAAAATAAGAGTTAAGAAAAAATGTATTTTGGATATTTGGTTATAACGACTACCAAACAAGGCTTTAGTTTTTTTAATAAATTAAGGCACCGTTTGGTAACCATTATTCTAGAAAAAAATGTATTCTTTGTGTCAAATCACACATTTTTTGTGGTTGAAATTGAAGGAAAAGTTATTGATGTGATGGAAAATATTATTTTATTGATGAATGTGTGGTTGAAAATTAGTAGAAGAATGAGAATGAAAAAAAGAATGGTTACCAAATGGTGCCTAAAAATTACAAAAAAATATGGCTTCCATTCGGCTCCCAAAACCAAGAGCTGATTTTCCTTAGAACGCACCCCAATTCATTTTCTTCAATCTCACACAACTGCACGTTAAAAAACCCCCAGAAAGTGTGGGCGACGAAACCCAGAACCAGATCAGTGCGCCTAAATACAATCGAATCGGGCCAGTTATTCATTAACAGTTTGACGAGGTACTACACTTGGAACTCGTTCTTGTTTTTATATATATTTCTTCCTTTTTTTTTTCCCCCTTCTAGCGCATTGTGAATTTTGTTTCTGGGTTCAATCGCGTGATGGATTTATTGGAATGTTTGATGCTTGGATCTGGAAATATGTCTCTGAAAGGGAAAAATGCTTTTTCATTTTGATTTGTTATTTTGATAAGGGATTCTTTACATTTGTCTTGGAAAAAGGTGTGAATTTTTTTTTTTTTTTTTTTTTTGTGACATTGGGTGTAAATGAAACAATGGATCTCAACAAAATCTTGAACCCCACATATAGTTGAATTTTTAAAACTTTATAGACAAAAAATTAGTTTCATAAGAGAATTGAAATGTTAATTTCCAATTAAATTTTACCCGTAGTTAGAATCCTAATTAATTATTATGGCAAAATCGTGGTAATATTAGTTTTCTTATTTGTTTGCAAGCGGGGTTATTTACAATCCTTACTGTGGCACACTCCTTCGATTTTGTGCATGATTTGCAGTATGTTGATTTCTAGATGCGGTACTCGTATCCAGTTGCTGTTTAATCTTATCTGATATTTTCTCCTGAATGCTGTTTCCTCTTATTTGATATTTTCCCCTGCATTCCATCATCGACAGTTGAAAATATTCACTATAATGTTAACTATTATTGAGTTTTATTTTGGCGTGTCTCACTGTCTTTTGATGAGCTATCTCTAATGTTCCTAAATGTCGAATGCTTGCATCTTGTTATTTTTCTACAGTAGTGGTTTTAGGGGTACACTTGATAACATATACACCTATAACCATACTCACCTCCATCTATGTTTGGAGGTGCTGTATCTGCTCCTACCAACAGTCCACATCTACGGAAGTCAGGAAGCCGACCTGCAATTTTTGATCTAGGTAAGAGAAGACTTTAAATATCAGACATGTTGTTACTATGTGCCGGTTTTCCTTTTCATCAATGGGTGTATTCCATGCCTTCTGATTGATGGACATTAACTTCTAGGTACAACTGAGTCGGGTAATAGTTCAGGAGAAGATTTCTTGCATTCTGTAGTGTTAAATGAAATGAAGGGTGTGAGCACATCATTGACCAGTGCGGCAATTTTTCCATCTCCTGTTCTTCTGTGGAGATTTAAGGTATCACGTTTACTTAAATGATCATTTTACTAGGGATAATGTAATATGATAAGTGATACAAATGCGAATTATTCGTATGAAATAATCAAAAATAATATGAGAACATGTTTGTATCGAAATGATAAAAAATAATGAGAAATGATGAGAAGTGGATAAATTTTGAGGAAACCTGGACCTCACAATATTGGTAATTTGAGGAACGAATAAGCCTCCCAGTTACAAACATCTAGTTTGCTAAAATAATTTTTCAACATTTTAGTGATTGGGGTTTTAAATTCAAGATAAATGATTCACGTTCACTTAAAAATAATAACACTAATTGTTCCATATACCCCCCAATGACAAAATAAAACTACTCATAGCTTCTCAAACCAAGTCAAAAGATAAATAGAACATAAAAAATAGAAAAACAAAATTAAACATTAGAACCCTAATATTCTGCCCTCCTTTAAGACATCCTTTCCCTCAAGGCGGAGTTTGTTGAAAAAATTCATTTTTCCCTCTGTTTCCAAAATATGAGTAGATATGATGATATTTTGACATCATCATCAAAAAAAAAACAAGATGATCTTCAAACTTCAAAAACATGGAAATGACAGCTCTATTATAACAAGGCACTGGACCAAAGCTGTATGGGTTGAGATGCATGGTTGGCAGGCTACCATGCTGTATTCCTTTCTCAAAATTGATTGGACCTTGAACAACCAAGACCACCATTAAGCTAAAGAACGAGAAGATCATTGGATGGATATTTTTCAGACTCAACGAGATAGTTGTACAACTTTTTCCATGAATTTCAATGATGGACTCATATCCAGAATAATTTTGGGAGGAAAAGTGCCACTGAAATCTGTGTGAGCTGTGCACCTCCAGAAGCATTCTCATGATTGAAGTTTCGATGCGTTGCTGAAGCACCACCACCAGATGCTCATGGTTTTAGCACTCTGGAAACTTGCAGGAGGTTTCATCTTCTTGTACTATCTTGCGTTGTTCATGACCTTCTTGTGTTACTACTCAAAACATTTCATTGCAGTCTTGATTGCTCAACAGTGATTGCAATTTTGCATTTACAATTTCTAAGAATTCTTCCAGTTTGCCCTAAGTTCCTTTTGAGAATCAGACAAGACTTCCACTATCATTCAACTCGTTGCTCTAGTGACAAATTCATGCTCTAATGCCAAATGATACAAATGCGAATTGTACGTATTGAAATAATCAAAAATAAAACGTGAAAAGTTGAAAGTGGGTTGATTCGAGGAAACATGGACCTCCTGATATTGGTAATTCGAGGAACCAATAAGCTTCCCAATTACAAACATCAAGTTTGCAGAAATAACACATTGACATTTCATGCATTGTTTGCTTCGAGTTTAAAAAAGAGAAACCATTCGTGTTCAAAAGATCAATAGAACATAAAAGAAAATAGAATACAAAATTAGAACCATGATCCATTTTAAATGTTCTGGATATGTTTTTCTCACTTCATTTTTGTTTCAGTTTTGGAAATGAGGAAACTATAATAAGGCAATATGTGGTGAGAAACATGGTTTGACTATAATTATTATTATTATTTTTTTCTGAATCACGTGCCGAAGCCAAAATAAAACTCCTTTAGAAGCTTTCTGTGTCTGCATTTGAGCTATCATCAATTACACATTTTTGCTAGATATAATTTAATTCAATGCGCAGGTACTGTTGTTTTTCCTCTGGGGCTTCATTTGTTGCAAGGTCAGTTTAAAGTTTTTGTACATATTTGGATGTGGACAATCACGGAGTGATTATACCTGCTTTTCACTGGTCATGAATCATGATATTCGTGTTTTTATACGTAAAATTGCAGATTGGATGGGATTCAGTTATGAGAATGAGTGCAGATCTGCGAGATTTATTTTTATATGAGGCTTTTTTGTATTATAATCCTCTTCTTCTTGTGGTTAGTAAAGTTGTTTTGCTGAGTTCTTGGTCTATTCCATAGAGCTTATGTCTCAAATTATTCTGTTTATATCCTAAACTAAAAAACTTCTTTTGGTTGATCCTGCAGACCATGATGGTTTGGCTTTGGGGAATAAATTTATGGGTCTTTGTCCAGGCTAATGTTGGATATGCTAAAATTTTTGACCTCGATCAAAGCCATCTCACTCATAGAGAAATATGGAAGGTATCTTCTTTTCATGAATGCATTAGCAAGAAACTTGGTCTTGCTAGAGATGCTGATATCTGATGCCCCTCAATATCAATTAGACACCATTTCTCCTGGACCTAGTATTCAGCATGCATTAAAATATGTATTGAAATATTTTGAAGTTTGTGCATTTTTGGAGCACTATGCTTCCCAATAATTCTATCTGACGTCATATTTTAATTATAATTATCTTAAAACATCTTGCTATCATACTGTTCTTTAGATTTTGAATCATGACTTTCATGTGAGCATTGGTAGTACTTGATGTTACCCAATACATAACCTTGGAATATGTGGTGCTGGATAGGAAGACCATCCAATTGACAATGACTGTAGTCTTTGCATATTCTGACTTCAAAATTATGAGTGTCTGTGAAAATTTATTCCACACTGGCTGGAAGCAGTTTCTTTTTCATTTACTCCATGTAAATTTTAATTCTGTTTCAACGTGGCGTTTCTGCACAATTCTATTAATTTGTCCATCAAAGTAGCAATACTCTCTCTCACCCGTGAGGAGGACATAAATTGCTCACACGTGTGGAGGAATTAAACGGTAGCCTCTTTCGTTACCAGTTCAATTATCAATTTTGTTCTCTTAAGGGTTGTAGATAATGTGTTTTCTTTTTGCACAAAAGGTATTCTTGACTTCTGTTCATGCATCATTAGTTCACTATAAGGGAATGCCTTTTTTTTTTTTTGCGAAATTGACTAAAATTAATTGATGAGAATCGCTTGAGACTTTTTGTGGTTCTTTTATCTCTTTTTTGCTATATGTGAATTATACTCTTTTCCTTTGATTCTGCAGTGTGCCATCTGGATGACAATTATTGTCCCAACTAGCATGACGGCATATCTTTATCTTTATTCTCATGGAGAAGTTTCATTGGCTGCATCCCAACCAGTGTAATAGATGCTTCTTTTTGCAGAATTTTTGCTTATGATGGTGTCATTTAATTTTTTTTATAGATGCTTCACCAGTTAAAATATAGGGTGAAATCTCATTAACTTCTTTAACCTTCTTTTACCCATCTATTCCTATATTTGATTCATCATTGCCCCATGCCAACTGTTGGAGAGGCTATAACTACATCTACTGATATGGAGATGCCCATAAATTGGATAGAGGCACATGTTCTTAATTGCATTTTTGTGAAATTATATGATAAATTGTTCCCGATACTAGAAGAAATATTCATAAATATTAACTTTTGATATTTGCTATGTTTTATAAATTAGAAACGTCTGATTTGGACAGTATTGTTCTTGGGAAGTTCTGTACTTCTTTCCTAATTCCTATAAATATTTTCTGGTTACTGTTTTGAAAGAGATTAGGGGATTCGATCCTGATTCCCACGTCTCTTGCAAAAGATGTCACCAATTTTTCTCCTGTGTATGGAAATTATAATTTTCAGAGTTTTAGATTGATGACTCAAAAAACATAGCTCTTCAAGTCTGCTATTTTTCGTGTTGGTTATTAAGCGTTATGCACTTTAAACAGCGCAAGATTTTAAATGAGGTGGTGCAATATTACCAACTTGAGTGGGCTTTGATTCTAAATAAAGCAGAAAGTGGGGCATTGTGGTGATATTCTGTGCCAGTCTTGTCAATTAGTTTGTTTCCTAATGATTCAGCTGGACAGTCCCTAGTATATTTCTTAGTTTGAAATCACCATACATGTCAGAACTGTCATGCTCATGGATAAACATGCTTTTTGTTTTTGACAACTTCTGAGTTTTTATGTTGTATAATTATTCTGTAAAAACTTTTCCATATGCAACTGCAGGTGCTCTTATATGCTGCTGTGGCAATGACCCTCATATTTCCCTTCGACATTTTCTATTTATCAACTCGCTACTTTTTGTTAAGAACTTTGTGGCGAATAATTTTCCCTTTACAGGCAAGTTTCCAGTGCTGCAATTATGTTAGGGTGCAAATTTTGTTGATTGTATCAGCACAAGTAAAAAATATTGTTCTTTCCAGTTTTTGTAATGAGTTAATTATGTTAGTTATTTATTCTGTGTTTGTTTAGTATATTTGGAAGCTTAGAAACTTAAGAGTAATTGTCTATGATCTATAGAATCTTAGATTCACGAGGTGAGTTTCTGGCTTCTGGTGTTAGATAAAGGCAACTTACATCTGCATCTATATGGTCCCAGGGAGATGGAAAGGACTATATGAAGTTTTGAAAAATATCTTAAGAGTGAGAGAAACATAGAGATGGAGCTAACAAGTAACAATGTCAATATATTACCTTAGAGCTTGGCTACAATATTTCTTTTCTTAACCCCCTGTTTGGTGGGGGTTAAAATCAGATTTTTAGTAGGTTTTGATAAAAGTTGATGAGATGTGTGGTTGAAAATTTGTGGGTCCCAGAAATGTGTGGTTAAAATTAGTTGTTGACTTTGACTTAGATTAAAATCTAAGTTTTAGGCACCGTTTGGTAACCATTATTCTAGAAA
Source organism: Fraxinus americana (assembly GCA_035079005.1). NCBI lineage: Eukaryota > Viridiplantae > Streptophyta > Magnoliopsida > Lamiales > Oleaceae > Fraxinus > Fraxinus americana. Next base: position 232,579 of record JAVHZT010000077.1, on the reverse strand, counting down.
AGAATGCATTCTTTGTGTCAAATCACACTTTTTTTGTGGTTGAAAATGAAGGAAAAGTTATTGATGTGATGGAAAATATTATTTTATTGATGAATGTGTGGTTGAAAATTAGTAGAAGAATGAGAATAAAAAAAGAATGGATACCAAACAGAGGCTTAATGTTTAGTAAATAGGGGCTTAGTCTATTTACTCGATGAAGTTTAGTAACTAGCACCAGATTATCTTTTTACAAGGAAATTGTAATTTCATGGGCAGTGAGTGGTACAATAAATAATAATTTGGATGTCTTGGTTTTCTTTCTGAGTAGAGTTGTAGAAAGTGCAAGATAGAGGAGGAATACTTTGATTAAGAATTGAAAGAATATAAAAATGTTACTAGAGATTGTCTGTGATAAACTAGCTACCACCATATTATCATTGTAAAAGGAATTTATAATTTCATTTTCTGTGAGTGGTACGAGAAAGAATAATTTGGATGTCTTGTTTTCTTTCTGAGTATAAATAGGGTTGTAGTAGAAAGTGCAAGCTAGAGGAGGAATACTTCATTTCCTTGATTAAGAATTTGGAGATTTTAAAAAAGTTACTAGAGATGTTTCTATAATGTTCTATCTTATAGATGCACTCATTTTCTCTTTGGTGTTTGGTCCAAGAACTTGGATTTGACATGCAATCACTTTGTTCCAATCTTGGGTGTGCAGCCTTGAAGAGCTGTGCATGTGAGGTGGAGGCTTTTTATCCTTCTGAATTTTTTATTTTTCTGGGTCAGTGGGAAATCACTTGTAGGATTAGACAATGAATTTAGTTATACAGGCATATATAAGCTTTAAACTCATTGATCCTTAGAACTTAGAAGGGTTGAAATTATTAATTAACCAAAATTTTATTGTAAAAACCTAATATTGAAACGAATTGTTAGAGAGAAGGCCATAGAGATCTTTTCTGTTCATTGCTTAGTCTAGGCAAGGGCTTCTGGTTGATTAACTCGGGTAAAATGTGTGGGCAGAATGTTCTCCTGCAAGAACCTTGGTTTTCCCCCTTCGTCTGCAACAAGAGATTTAGACGGTAAATATTAGCTGAGCAGAGTCCTTCGAATTTTAATTTATAAATAGGGGTATCTATGAGGACTACTTGTTGACGTCAACTATGGCTTAGAAAACTACATCTCCCCTTAGTTTCTATATTAGTGTGTTGTTCCAAGGTTGTCAACAATGCTCGAAAAAAGAGGAAAGAAGGTGAGATAAAATAGGAGTTAATTCTTATTCCCTAGATTGAGATGATGTATTTAATTGCAATTAAGATGATTAAAATTGTTAGTTACTGTTTGGGTGTCGTCATATTGTTTCTCATATATTTATTTTTGAACACAGGCAATAACATTTCCTGACTTCTTTTTGGCTGATATATTGACCTCAATGTCAAAGGTGAGCATGCTAATTCTGTTTTAGCTCTTGATAAGGTTGTCTTTATTATAGAAAACAGTCGTGCCCATTTGTTAAGAGATTAACTATGATTCCTCCTTAAAACTTGCCATGTTGAAACAGTGAATTCAGTTTTTGCTATGTCTCAGAGTTGATTTAGAATAGTTTAAGATAGGAAGTAACTTTGTTGTCTCTTAGTTATGAAGTAGGTGCCGTAGGAATTCAATACAACTGCATGACTTGTGTTAACTGCAAATGCCACTGAGAAATGGGATTGACTTTCAAATTCATTATGCCGATCTTTCTAGCATAGTATGAATCTCTTGAGGACTGTATTGTTATGGTGTCTCATGTTTGATGTTTCTATGAAAAGAAAAAAAAGATTGTTATGGAATCTGAGGACCTTCCTAATCTGGAATTTGGTAGCTGTGGATACTTTGTTGTGGTGTCCAATATCTTTGAACTGTAACAGTTGCATATTGAAATATTGGTGTTGGGTGATGTCTGGAGGTTACAGATCAGCTGATTATAAGTCATATGATTTGGGTGGTGTTGACTGATGGTGCCAAGTAATCTCATTCTCACATGTGGTTCAATGAATCTGGAAGTATTGTGCATGTCTGAGATTGCATCTTTGTTTTTTGGTTGGGCTGGCACCTCGCTGTTTTTGACATTTATATTTAGATTATTTTGGTTCAGTGAATTTCTTGACTGGGATGATTGAGCTGGGTGTAGTTGGATGGTTAAAGGCTTAGGGACAACAATTCTGGCTTGTCTGGTGTGGGCGGTTTATAGGCCGTGGGTTTTGTTACTGGGTTGGGATACTGGACCTAGAGAGCTTGGGCTGACGAGTTTGTATTGCTGGTTTTGAGTGGGCTGTTGGAGGTATTTTTGGGCAGACGAGGCTGGCCACTGGAGTCTAGGTGGCACTGTGCGCTAAGAAGACGATTGGGCTTTGGAAACACTATGGACTTTTTATTTGAGACAAACAATTAACTTTTTTTTTTTACGAATAATACAAGTCCTTTTCTCAGACATAGTGAGAATCTTTCATTATTTTATTGACAGCTAGACTCCTTTGTATTTTATTTTTTATTTTTTGGGTGAAAAATTATTATAAACAGTACCTCTGTTCTTTTTTGATTAAAAAAAAAAACACCAGAGTCTGAAGCTTTTGATGGGAAAGTTGGGTTCATATATATATATATATATATATATATAAACACATATATATGTATGTATATATATATCGATGCACAACAGGAGAGAGAAAGGAGGGAGAATGAACAAGCATTTAGATGGAGAAATTGTATGGCGAACTTTTATATTACTTGCTATCAATAATCAATGGCCTACATAATTCAGAAATATTTAGTTCTATATACTTCAAATATTTAGTAAAATCGGGAAGTTACTAAAATAAAAAATGGAAGCTTTCCTAATTTAAACTAATAAATAAGGAAAGGAATAAATCAAAATAAATCCTAATTTATTTCTCCATTCTATTTCCTAAATAAACATGTATGTAATTTTTTGCATGTTTCCAATGTCAATTTTTATCACATTCTTAGTTAGTCGAATTATGTTATACTTGCTCTTTTGGTTAACTGATCTGTTGATCTTGATCTTCCTTCTCATCCAAGAGTGATTCTGATCTTAATGCACATCTGCCTACTTGTATAAAATAATTGTTCCGATGTGTATCTGCACAAAATTAGATGAAGAGTTCATTGGAATGTTTAAAGCATGTTAGGGGCAGTGTTTATAAATGGTTTTAAATTGTACTTAAATAGAAATTAGTGGATAAGTGGAGAGTGCTTGTGGATCCCTTGAAATATATGGATAAAAAGTGGCTTAAGTGTTTATTAACAGTTATTAAATGTTTATTAACAGTTATTAAACATGAGCCTAGCACAGGATTAGAGATGGAATTTAATTTATCGACTCGTATAACATTGACCGTTTCCACATTAAGCATACGACTGATATTGCCCTTCATTTATGAGACTTTCCCCATAGAACTGTAGTAAAATCCTTGGATAACAGCCCCAAGGTTTGGGTAAGTTAGAACAAATGCTATTTTGTTTTAGTTCCCATTAATCTGGCTTAGCAGTAACCTAACTGTGGGTATGGCCCTTCAAAATATGCTCTTTAGGAGTTTCTGGGGTGACTAATTCATACTATCATGCAGGTTTTTTCAGATTTGGAGCGTTCAGTTTGTCGAATGGTCCATCGCCAGGTTAACTTTTCTTTAATTATCTAAGCTTCTTTTCATATCACATGATCATCCTTTTTAACAAGATTTCATCAAGGTCCCCATCTTATGATTCCAATCACACGTGGTTTAAAAGGTTGTATTTTCTCAAATAGAAAAATGTAAATATTTTGATAATGAGAAATATCTTTATGGGAACTGTTGCCACAATAGCTATTACCTTGAGTACTAGGGTCACAGCCATCAATTGTAACATGTCTTTGCTGCCAGAAATTTTAAGATTCTTGTGGCGAATTTTACGTTGTTTACCTATTATGTTGTATATGCTAGCTTATATTCGCATTAAGGACAGCCCTCATTCATGAGAGATTGGTCATTAACATCTGCAGGTTGCTACAATTGCATGGTTTGAAGCTGATTCTGTTTGTGGAAGTCACTCCATTGCAATCCCTATAGTTCTTGTTTTGCCTTATATTTTTCGATTTTTTCAATGTCTTCGGCAATACAAGGATACTAGAGAGAAAACAACTCTATTCAATGGTAAATGCTTGCACTTCTGCTTTGTCTCCTTTGTAAAGACATGTTAAATTTATTACTGAAATTGGGCAAAGTCAATTAATCTAATAAATTAGTGCACTTGCTCAAATTCATTGGAGTCATGGTTACAAATCATTGAATAGAATATTTCTTGATTTGGTTGTAGCTAATGCAAACCAGTCCACTTGTCGTTGTCATTCTACTTTTAGAGTGTTTCAAAAATTCGGGAGAGCTCCCCTCACCTCACTCATTGTCTTGACTCTTGTTTATATTTGGGAAGAACAAAAAAAAGAGCAGAAAGGGTAGTCATATGTTTCTACATTACTTTTTGGTTTCTTCGTCAAGGGAAATTTCTCTGTGTCTTTGAAGTATTATTTGAGACTTAAAAAAGCACAACAATAAAATCTCAAATATACGCTGAGTAGAGGTGGCAAGAATGGGGCGTAAAGGCAAGGGACACTTACATGGTAGTGACATTTCTTGAATAGACTTGAATTGGTTTCCATTCAAAAGAGCGATGCAATATAAGTATTACATGGTAGAAAAGGGAGACACAAACTAAATTTAGCATGGCCTGACATTGTTGTAAAAAATTTGGTTTCTTTAGACCTTTCACTAGGTGGGTATTGGATAGCGTGAGTGATGGAAAATGATTCATATAATAGACTCTTTAAGTTTAGTTGGAATAAGAGTTGATTTCTTCTTCTTCTTGTTTGTTGTCTTAAAAGTCTAATTTCTTTCAGTTGTGCGTATCATCATTTTTTCTTCACCCCTTTCATCTCTTTGCTACTTTGGGGGCTTGGTAAGTGCTGATAAATTCTCATCTGTAAGCAAATGTTAAAATTAAATTAAGTTATTTTTAGAGTTGATAATGGATTCTTGACAAGTGCTGATAAAAACTTATCAGCAAGCAAATATCAAAATATAAATAAGTTATTTTTAGAGTTGATATTGGGTTCTTGACAAGTGCAGATAAAAACTTATCAGCTAGCAAATGTCAAAATATAAATAAGTTATTTTTAGAGTTGACATGAGTCCGAGTCAATAATTCTTAACTTCATATGCCTATGGTTTCAGCTTTGAAGTATTCAACAGCAGTCCCTGTTATTTTTCTTTCGGCCCTTAAGTATCATGTCTTCCCCGATAAGTGGACAAATGTCTATCGGCCTTTGTGGCTTCTCTCCAGTGTTTTGAACTCTCTATACTCGTTCTACTGGGATGTGACACGAGATTGGGACTTGAGGTATGTGCACATTTTTATTTGATTCTAAATTCTCAAATTAAAGTGGATCTGATTTTTTATGCGTGTGCTAATTCTTGAGAAAATGTTCTTAATGTGATATATTGGAAGTTATTTTCTGATTTTATTTTGGGAAGGAGAATGAGTTGAAATTTCTGATCGTTGTCTCTTTTTTCTCCAGCTGCTTCACTCGGATTTTCAAGTTCAGCAAACCGCATTCCTTGTCCCACATGATATACGGAAGGAAATGGGTAAGGCCATGACTCTCACGTTTTGTTATTGCTTGGTGTTTGAAATAGATTTCTCGATAAATGGGGTCAGGATATATATATATATATATATATATATATATACACAGGAGCGTGCAAACATGTGCATATAATGGATAATGCTCTTGCAAAAATGAGGTGTGTAACCCTGTAAACTGTGCTTGGAACTTTATAGGTGTATTTTTGGGTGATCGGAAGCAATCTTATCCTGCGATGCACATGGACATACAAGCTGTCGGCTCATCTTCGCCATAATTACCTCACAGTTTTCACCATAACTGCTCTAGAGATGCTCCGACGCTTCCAGTGGGCTTTCTTTCGTGTAGAAAACGAATGGAACAAAATGACCTCGAAGACAAATATTCAACTCTCAACGAGTGAGATGGCGAATGAGGAAGAGAAATTACTTCATTCCAATGGTCATAGTGTATAGATAACTAAAAGCTAGCCAGGGATGGCTGCATGGTAGACTTGCAATTCATATATTCATTGATTTTCTCATATTGTAGATGGTATCGTACACAAATATTCTTGATTCGAGGGAATCATTTTATGTTAGAGTCGATGCTTATTCTCTAAATAATGCCATTGCTTGTTCTAGGAGCACGACCAGCAGGTCTTCTACTTTCTGTTCATCGTGGAAAATTCTCCAACGCTGCCTACAATAAGAGTCCAAAATTAAGCCCTTTTTGCACCCATAACGGCTAAACGTAGCTTGTAGTTTTGTAGGTAAAGGTGAAAAGGACGATTTAATCTATTTCTCTCTCTTGCAATTGGCTTGTTTTTAAAGATTGAGGACTAACTTGTTAATTGGACAATAGGTTGAGAACTAGTGTAGCAATTTTCCTTTAAAAAGAGTATTAACAAGCAGCGGCAGTGGCTATATCTGTTCATAAGTTGGCAATCTTTTGTCTATACTTAGAACTTGTTTGGAAGAGATTTTTGGGGGAATAATTGATTTTGAATAGTGATACGATGGGAAATGTGTGGTTGAAAAAGAAGAAAAAGTTATTGATGTGATGGAAAATATTATTTTATTGAAGAATGTGTGGTTGAAAGTGAGAATTGATTTACTGTAGAAAAATTTAATCTCTCCCAAACAGGCCTTAAATAATTAAGTTGACTTCATTACTGTAATAATTAGTTTACTTTGCCTGAAGAAAAATGTGTTTTTGGAGAAAATATATTTTGAAATAATGAATTATTTTTTTTAAGAATGGTTAAAAAGGGCAAAAAAAGTTTTGAATTTAATTATAATATTATTTTATTCGAAAATGTGTGGTTAAGAAGAAAAAAGAAAAATGCATTTTGCATAAAATAGAGCCCAAACAGGGGCTTAATTTTATTCATCAAGAGCTTGATGAGATGTACACAATTTTATGAATGTGTGATGTTCATCTAAGAATTTAAATTGTCAAAATAGATAGATTTATTGATTATAATATATTATAGAGTGGCAAAATCAAATAAAACTTCCAAAACTGGGGGTCTCTGCAGACAGGCACTTGTTTCTGTTCAATATTTTTGTCCTGTAATATTTATTCTACTACCACAGTAATTTGTTTAGGGTCAAACCCGGCTTTTTCTAGTCACTTAACAAATCTTTGTAGTGTAAATTTTACCTGGGATTTATCAAAGTGACAGTGACTTTTAATGTTGCTAATTATTCAGACACAGAAAGAGGCACTTGCTAATAAGCCCATCTCTTTCTTTACAACGTTAAGCTGAAAGCTTGAATCTTTAGCCTCTCCTCCAATGCCATTCTTCTCGAAATCTGTAAGTCTCTCTTCCAAACGCGCTTATTTCTGTGTTCTGAGTATCGAATCACTTATTTTCTCACTTCTTGTTAAATGATTTTCATTATTTTTGTTCTTTTTCTTGGTCATATCATATGAATGAGTAATTAACTACTAGAATTCTATTTAATTGTGTTTCCTCCTGTTCATAAGAATTTCTTGGATATTTGTTTCTTTATTTTCTCTTCTTTTTTATGTATATGTTGCAAATTTGACAACAAGATCTGGCGCAATTCTGGGCTCATTCTGGTACTTGATGCTGAGATTCTCTCTTGGTTAGTTTGTAGGTTTGTTCTGTTATTATTGACATAATGTTGCATATTTTGGGTTTTCTTGGTATGAATTTTGCAAGTTTCCCATTTAGTACGACTTTTGCTTTATAGAACAGCTTTTTGAGGGAAATTACGTTAGTTTTTTTATTGGAAACTAATTTTTAAGAGCACGTTCTATTCCCGTCATTTAAAAGATCTTCTAACTACGGGAAGTATTTTCATAAAATTAACCAAACTAGTTCAAAAGTAGTTTTTGGATATCAAAAGCTCCATTCGACTTTTCAAAAGTCATGTCAAAGGAGCCCTTAGTCCTTTATTGTTGAGGGTGGCTTTGGGAATTAATATTTGTTGAAGAAATTCTAAATTTCAAGGGTTTTGACATTAATGTAGGTAGTTTAGCTACAGCCACATGGTATATGTCATTGGCAAGAATTTGAGGAATTATCCCGAGCCCTTATTTCCTATCCCCTACCATAAAGGTGATCAAATCTATTCTTTTAGACAACAATTATAATGCTTGTCATTCAAATTATTTTTAATCATTTTGTAATTATATATGGTAGAGGATTTAGCACGTTATACAGTGATAAAGGAAGCTCAACTTCGTAGTCATGCTAGTTTTGAGGTGTGCACATCTGCAATGTAGTTGAGATTAGTCTTTTGTTTTCACTGTTGATCGAATTCTTTAACTTGCTGGCCAATGAGTTGAGATAATACGAACTGGTATCTCGATATCTTTTTTATACGGGCATTTTTCTGGCTCCTTAACCAACTTTAAGATATCGTTTTACGAATACATTTCCTCTATTACCTTGTTCGATTTTTTTGTAGTTTATTCAAAATTTATAGACTTTTATTAGCTATAGGATCGGACTACAAGCCAAACTAATATGTAATAAATAAAATAATTTACACATGAAAATTTTTCCTTGTCTGGCATATAGGTATCAGATTCTATATTTGTTCATTTCTTGACCGCATTAAACTTTTTGAAGTTCGATTGCATGAGTCGTTTTGAATGGTGCTTAGTCACTGTAGTTGATATTAAGATATTTTCAAAGTGTCCTTTCTTTGGTTTAAATGTTCCTCTCTGTGTGCAGTAGTTTTTAGATGTCATCTGTGAAACTTTTGTATGTGCAAAATTATGGAAAGATGTAGTAATTAATTCGGAAGTTAGAGAATTTTCTTACAGGAAGTTTATTATTTTTCTTTCCTGGTTGCTGCATCGGTGAGCCATTCCAATACAAGTTTTACTTATGAGACAAGTATTGAACATTATCTTTTAAGTCATTTTGATAGGAAAATGGTAGATCGAAAAAGCCATTGTGCAATCTGTTTAGTCATTTAAAGAATTAGCTTCATAAAAAAATCTAATACTGATGAACTGACAGATGAATTTCTTTCTATGTTAAACAGTTCTCTTTAATAAATTAGGCCCGTGCACACTATTTTTACTGAGAAATATATTGTCGCGAGTTGGATATGAGATGATTCCTCTTTACCTTACGTGCTTAGAATGCACAATTGATAACTAGGAAGATTGAGTGATAATATTCTGCAAACCAACAATGTTTCTGATGTTTATATTTGCACTTTTGAGTATCATTGTTCCCTTTTCTTTTCACCTTCATTACCATTCCCTTTTAAGTTTTATTATCGTAACAGTTTATACCTTTTTTATGTTTGTGAAAAATTTCATAGGAAACAAATTACTGTTGTCTATGGTTCAGTAGACTCTGAGCGTGTGAAGCTAAACTCGCAGGACTTGTGCTTTCTTATGTTGTCCAGATATACGAGATGCCATTGGGTGTCGACTGATATTCCGTTTCCCCTATAGAAGCAACATGGTATTAGGATCAAAGAAAGGGTGGAAGTCAATAGTGCCCCTCCGTTTGAAAGGAAAATCAGCTTCGCATTTTTGTTTATTCCCCAAAGCCAAGCCAGCCAATTATGGTCCCGGGAATACTCCAGTTTATCTCAATGTGTATGACTAGACAGTCATGAATGGTTATGTCTATTGGGCTGGCCTTGGTATTTTTCACTCTGGTGTGGAAGGTATATTTGACTGCTTTTTTGATATACTATCTTCAATTTGTCTAGTTCCCATTTCTTATTTCTTAACAAAGCCAACTGGCCAAGGCACGGATGGCCTACAATCTCTTCGAGGAGTTCTTGACGGAGAGAGAGGATGAATCTATGCTACTCTTGCTGGCCAGCTCGCAAAAATTTGATATGCCATGATAAGGTTCAGTGATGGCAATCATGTTGTGATACTATGCGACAACGTCCATAGTCATGAAATTCTGTGCTGAAAATGAAAATATTACTTTGCTCGACTAACTTGCTAAAACTGAAAAGGAATTATTAAGTAGCATGGGAGTTTTAAGATATTTGTAAACCTGCAGGTGATAATAGCAAAGTTTGATTGCCAAAAGGAGCAATAATTTTTCTTAATTATGCATATTTGTACTTTTACAGTTCATGGTGTAGAGTATGCATTCGGAGCTCATGACTATCCTTCAAGTGGGGTGTTTGAAGTTGAACCCCGACAATGCCCAGGTTTTAAGTTTAGGAAGTCGATATTCGTTGGGACGACGTGCTTGGACAGCACCCAGGTTAGGGAGTTCATGGAACGTGAAGCTGCAAAATACAACGGTGATACATATCACTTGATTATCAAGAACTGTAACCATTTCTGCAAGGACATATGTTACAAGTTGACAGGGAAAAGAATTCCAAAATGGGTAAATCGACTTGCGAAATTAGGTACTCTTCTTCAACCACATGCTACTTTAAGAAAAGTTGTTCAATTGTTTACATGCTAAGTCAAAATTATATGCTAATGGTAGCTATCTTTCATTAGAATTAATTTCGTGCCCTCCAGTGGACTAGATACAACTTCTTATTGTTGATGTGGCAAGATAACCTTAGTTATGGTTCTCTAAATTTATGATCATTTCGGATAACCATAACTGAGGTTCTCTTGCCATGTTAGCCGTGGGAAGTTTTTATTCAGTTCAGTGGGAGCAGGAGATCAGGACTGTATCTTTCATTTATTCAATTTATTGTTCACCTAGGCTCCATCTTCAACGGCGTGTTACCGGAAGCCCTTAAAATTACCACGGTGCAACATGGTCACGAATGCCAAGCATTCGATGATAATGAAAAGAGAAGGCTAAGAAATACATTTAGTTGTATGTTGTCAATCTCAAAGAGGCAAAGACAGTTATCAACATCTTCCTTGTTTCTACAGTCACCATTATAAGGGTGCTTACCTTTGTGGGAATTGAGAAGGTCGATGAGTGGCTCGTTCAAGGTAAGGTGAAAAATGGCTCCATAAGATTGCGTCTGTCGTGCTTATGCATGATTTCATGATCAAGCTAATATGCTTGGGTGAATAATTTTTGAGTCGTGATATTCTTATTGACCTCTCGATATTTCCTTGCCTTTGAAGGGATTGGATGTTGTAAATCAACTCGTATTAAAGGGATCTAAAGAAATTTTTGCGGCTTTCATGTTAACAAGTCATTTTCGATTGTGCCCCTCTGTATATTGTATGTCTCATCTTGGTGTTGGGCTGATTTGAGGAGTATATTGGTTCTATACTAGTAATATTATCTCGCATAATTGGATGTGGAAATTACATGCTATCAGAGTTTTAAACTTTCAAATCCAAAATTAAGATTTACAAGTTTTTTTTTTCAAAAATCAGATAATTAAAATTTTAAATATTATTATTATTATTAATATTTAAACTAATCCACCCCAAACCCTAAAACCAATTTCAACCCTCTTCTCCCTCTTCTCTCTTCTCACTCTTTCTACCAACCCACCACTTCGTGTCGCCACCTCCACCGCCGTCGCTGTCTGACAACTCCACTCTCCGCCATGTCCTTTCTTGTATCTGTATCTACCTATATCTATCCTATTTTGTATCTGTTAGCGGAATCGTTCGATCTGTGACAGCTCCTCTCTTTCCTCTTTGCCAACGGCGCAACCTCTCACTACTAACGTAATGCGGCCTATACCGCCGCTGCCCTCTCTCCTCCGTCACCTGGTCGATGCTCTTCCTCCCCCACCAAACGCGCAGAGCAACCCGTGATTGTCGTTGCATGCCGCTTGAAGCGGCACCGTAGTCATGAGTGTTGGTGATGTTGGCAGTGCGATGGCGTGGTGTTGAAGTTGGTGGTGAAGGGTCTTGTGTTCATGTTGGCGGTGGCGGTGGCGGTGGCGATGGTTATATATGGTGGTGGTTGTAACTGATTAATTGGTGGTGGCGGCTGTGATGGAAATGGTAGCGGCGGTGGCTGTGGTTGTAGATTGGTAGAGATTACGGTGACAGTGCTGGTGGTAGTAGTGGCAGCAACGGTGACATCGACAGCGATGATGGTAGGTTTGGGGATTTTTTGGTTAGTGGTGGTGGTGGAGAGTGTAGATGGTGGTTGTGGTGGTTGCGACGGTGGTGACGTTGACAGTAATTGATTTGAGGAGATGGTGGAGGTGGTGATGGTACATGCGGCATTGGTGACTGTGCTACTATTGGTTGAGGTGGTGGTCACAAATTGTTTTCTTGATTGTGACCAATAAATAATGTGACCTTAAAATTGTTAATTTGTGATAGATAATTTGAAAATTTGTGACTGTATGATAAGTTGTGACTTATAATATTTATGATTTGTGACGTATAATTTTTAATTTGTGATCGACGAACAAATTGCGACCTATAAAATTTTTGAATTGTGAAGTAAAATAATTTTTGACATAAAATTTCTTATTTGTGATCGAAAAATAATATGTGACTAATTAAATCATTAATTTGTCACCTTAATATATTTAATTAATTAAATATATAATTAATTAATTAAATCATAAATAAATTTTAATTAGCATCTGATTTTTTTAAATTTGAAACATTTTTTTTTCTTAATTTTAAAATGGGTGATACTTAACTGGTCTCAAAAACCGGTCTCAAAAGAGTTCATTTTACCACTTAAAATTAAAGGGAAAAACTTCCCTGTTTGATGGCCATTATTTGGCAAAACAAAGTTTTGAATAGTGAATTTTTTGGAAAATGTGCGATTAAAAAATGGGAAAAAAATTTGAGTTAACATTGTTTAAATTGTGATTGAAAATGAGTACGTAAGAAAGTGTTTTTGAATAATGGTTATGAAACAAGGGCTTAATTTGTTGTTCGTGTTCCATTTATTATACTAGGAAAAAAATTCGACCAAAAGGCTTGTAAGTTTTGAGCTGGAAGAAATCATCCAAACCCTTCAAAAATAATAAATCAGTTAAATCAAAACTTGTAATTGATCCCAACCTTATGGGTAATTTGGCAAAAAATACCCTCTGATCTACATCTCTATTGCGAAAAACTCCTATTCTTTCATTTTGGCGAAATACCCCTTAGATTGCTCAAACTTGGCGAATTACAACATTTTCTCCCATTTTCTCAATAAGGTCTAGTGAAATGACGAATATACACTCATCTCTACATAAAACAAAAAAATAAGGGAAAAAAATAAAGAATCAAATGCAGTTGTAATCAAAATTTTCAAAATAATGAAAGCAAGGCTCAAATAAATAATTAAAAAATTAGAATTACAAATAAAAAAAATATTTCTCTCCCACCTACCCCTATCACCACACCTCTTCCATCTATTGCCTTGCTTCCATGTCTACCGCTAGTATCGTCGTCATTAATTAATCAATTCCAAGTCGCCAAAAACATCAAATTCATCTTTCATAATCCCATTTCTTTCTCTGGCTGCTACACCACCAGCAACAATCGCCACCACATCCGTTGAGTTGTATGATTATGGCAAACTAATTGTATTCCCGAGTGTCTTTTATATAGCATGCGGCCATTCCCCTCTTTCATAAACAAATTGCGGCTTAATATCAATTGGTAATCGTATAACACAATAAGTTAAAATTTAAATCTATCCCTGTTTCACAAGATAAAAAAAAAATTGATAAGAAGCGATTACGGACATGTCAACTCCAGTGTCGAGGCTCACCGAGTCACCCTCAGACATGATGCTCTAATCATACTTCCCAGCGCCATTGGTAGCTAACGTAGAAATCGAGCTCTTTGTGGTTTATAACGTTCCGATAGGAGTATAGCTAGTAGGGGCGGAGGTGGGGGGCATCCTGGGGGTACCTGGACCCCCCTCCCCCCCCCCCCAAATTTTTCGACAATAATTTTTTTTTATTAATATTATTTTTTTTGGGCTCAATTTTTTTTTTTTTTTTTTAGTTATCTCCTAACTAATCCAGAATTTGTAGGATTACAATGCCTTTGTGAACTTGTTCAAAGTTGGTTGTGACAAAAAAAATGAAGTATACCCATTATTATACAAGTTTTTGACATTGGCATTAATTTCTCAAAGTATGAGAATTGGAAATGAACACTTGTAATAATGTATGATTTTGCTAAATTAAAGATTAGTACTTTCTTTTATACTTTTCTTGATTTTTTTGTTAAGTCTTCGTACATTAATTTATATTCCGTTGTTTTCTTTCTCTATTACAAAGTACCAACTTTCTTCATTTTAACACATGATGTTTAAAAAAAAAAATTCGAGGGCAGCCCCCGTGGGCTCTCATCCCTTCAACTCCGAAACCCCCCTAGTTCATTGGGCTAGCTCCGCCCCTGATAGCTAGTGAGGGCGAGATATTGCAAGAGCTACACCACTCCAGCATTTAGAAACCTTGAATGTCTCATCGTTTGCGCGAAAAATCTTCAAACCCATGTCAACATCAGAAAAGACTGATAGATTTTCAAATTCCAAGTAGAAAGCAGCAGCAATGCAAATGTTTTGCAACCGACTTTTTCAAGTAACCCAATAATGTTGACGTATGAACAAGTAACCCAATAATAGTTTTCAAAAAAGATGGGAAATGTGGGAGAGAAATATATTTTTTAATTTTAGATTTTTAATTAATTAATTTGGTACTCGTTTGCATTCTTTTTACAAATTTGGCATTACTATTGTAATTAATTCTTTATTTTCTCTTCTCTTCTTTTTGTTTTATTTATAGAGGATGGTATATTCGTCATTACGAAATGGAAGAAAATGTTGTATTCCTCAAAACTTTGAGCCATCTAGGGAGTATACCGTCAAAATGAAATGATAGAAAGGTATTCCGCAATAGAGGCAGAGATCATGAGGGTTTTGTGCCAATTACCCAAACCAAATTATACAGCAAACCATCCATTCAATTACATAAAATTAGTAATTTTCCAAAAACACAGAACATAACTTAGAATAGAAAATTCAAGGCATCAATAAGCTTTGCAGGAGGAATGGACAATTTTCCAACGCCTTTTTTTCCTCGTTTTGCATGTGGAAACTGGTACTCAGCATGTGTGGCGCTATATTTACCCGTCACTAGAAAAGACCTAAATACGTATTTTGGGTACACAAATTTATTCAATTATAACTAACATCGTGAGGGGATGTATAGAAGAAGCTGACATCACTTGAAATCTCCACCCATGAGAAAATTCATAGCCGGACCTGAGGGGAGGCCCTTGACATCACTTGAAAGGGAAAAATTCATGGGTCAGGTATTTACTTTCACGAAATTACAAATCAGGCCTGAACGTTTAGATTTTCAAAAATCAGGTTTTTCCCCGATTTAATTAATTATATTTAACAACTAATCTAATAATATTCTTTCCTTAATTTAAGTATACAGTTAAGATTTCCTAATATAACAAACCACATCCCTAGTTACAGATTCTGCTTCATCCCCAGACTGATATCGATTCAGGACCAAAATTGACGACAGATTAAACGAGATATCGGTCACAGATCAGATTCCATCGTCGCCGATCACATAGTGTCATACGGTGGACCTTCGACGGATGAATAAGGATTAATTCAAATATCGAATACTGAAATTGGAGAGCGCCATTAACAGCGCAAATTGGAGAAAAACGCTTCTATTGCGACACCGATATTACTCATTGCCCGTCGATATGTCATGCTATCCCACCGACGATTATGGTTCTATATAGTTTTCATAAATTTGTGACTCCAATTGATACAATAACAACGCACAATCAATAATATATGTGCAATGATGAGAATGATATGTTTGAAGTCTGTGGCTTCCTACATTTGAAATCTGTGTCGTGCATGAATTCAATCAAACTGTTGTCTTCCTACAGTTGTATTCTGTGTCCTGCATGTTCTCATACCTGTGACCCGGAACACATATGTGACCTGCATTTAATTTCAATTTAAACTACTGTTTTCCTCCAATTGAATTCTGTGTCCTGCATGTTCTACTACCTGTGATCTGAAACACATATGTGACCTGCATGTTCTCCTACCTGTGACCAGAAACACATATGTGACATGCATGTTCTCCTACATGTGACCCAAAACACATATGTGACCTGCATGGATTCAATGTAAGTACTAACTTCGTACATTTCACTTTGCAGATTAATGGATGTCCACGTATGTTTGCTGAATGGATCCCAGATATCGGTGGTTATGCTGGCTCTTAATTGTACCTATGCGAAGCTTGTGGATACTGTAATGATAGAGTTCAAATTGGATCCTACAAAGGTAGCAGTCACAATGTAGTATCTACTGAATAATGATTTGCCGCCAGTAAGAATAAGAAGTGACAGTAATGTACTATCATACATTACTCTAAAGGTTATGGATCGTGACCCTTCTAGATATCCATTAAACATTGATGTTACCCTAATCGAGCAACAGTCTATTACAATTCCAGCTGCTGTACATACGATCAGTGAGCTTTATTTACAGAGGATGGTTTCAGACATATGCACTGCAACTGTGGAACCTGCAGTTCACATTAGTGAAGAGGAGGTCACAATTGTAATTGTCGCTGATTATAGAGAAGTTGAGGAAGGAAATGTATTCCGTGATAAGGAAGTTCTCAAATTGAGCATTTCTTTGTACGCGATTCAGAACATGTTCGAATTTGTGGTTGTTCGATCGGACAAGAAGGAGTACGTAGTAAAATGTTCACATGATGTGTATACTTGGATGTGCAGATCTTCAAAGTGGGGAAATCAGGTCTTTTTAAGATTAGGAAATATGCAAATGGTCACATGTGTGGGTTAAACATAATTTTGGGAAGTTATAGGCAACTATTAGATCGTTATTTCATCTAGTATAAAATACAAGTACACATCGTCGTCAAATACTATATACACTCCAAAGGATATATGTAGTGATATGTTTCATATGTATGGTGTGTCTTGAACTATTCTAAAGCTTGGAGATTTCGTGAGCAAACTTTAAAAATCATTTGGTAAGATGCATGCCTACTTCCACATGCTTGAACAGAGAAACCCTGGAAGGTCATAAGATTGGAGCTTGATGGTCACAGTAGGTTCAAATATTGGTTCATGGCTCTGGTGCATCAATTTGATGATGGAAGCATTGCAGACCTGTAGTTGTAGTGGATGGAACCTACTTGAAAGGACACTACGGTGGTACTCTATTCACAGCTTGTACGCATGATGCAAATAATAGCATTTTTACTCTTTCTTTTGGGATTGGAGATAGTGAGAACGATAGAGCATGGACATGGTTTTTCAAAAACTTTAAAAAGGCTTATGGTGTTAGAGATGGATTATGTTTTGTATCAGATCGCCATGTTAGTATCAAGAATGCTATAGAATATGTCTATCCGGGTACCTGTCATGGAATTTGTTCGTATCATTTGCTACAAAATTTGAAGTCATATTATGGTAAAACAGGTCACAACATAACACAAGCTTTCAATGCTGCTGTTCGATCATACACATTATCAGAGTTCGAGTATCACATGCAACAGCTTGACATGATGAATGGACATATTAGGAGTTACCTGGTATATTGCTACTTTCACCTATTATTTCCATTTTATTTTAAAATAATCCCAAATTTTAGTTTCTGTGACCCTCATGAACATGGTTAATGTTTGTAGGAGGCTGTTGGACTTGAAAAGTGGTCAAGATTCCACATGCTAGCAAATCGCTATTCTACAATGACGTCAAATATAGTCGAATCAGTCAACGTATTCACGAAAGCAGCAAAAAATTACCCTATTGTGTCATTGTTAGAATCTTTGAGACAGACTATATAAACATAGTTATGTAAAGATAGCGAGAATGCGCTTGGCACGTTCACAAGGTTGACAACCAACTACGAGAAACTTATGAGGAAAATGAGCACATATTTGAAGAAACTAAAGGTCACATTTATGTTTTGCTTTTTCTTTATGTAACTGTGACTAGAAAAACATATTCTGTGACTCAATCGATTTTCTGTAACCTGATATTTACTTTATTGGACTTCATATATGTATGTTTTTACTGTTCCTTGTAGGTGTTACCTGTGAGCCTAACACTATTTACAGTCAAAGATAACTATTCGTCTTTCGTTGTAGATATATACGAACTACATGCACATGCACGATGTTTCAAGTTGATCTATTTCCATGTCCACATGCACTGGCTGTGATTGCACATACTAAAAGGGATCCTTACGAGTATTGTTCTTATTACTACACAAAAGATGTATACATGAAGTCATACCAAGAGTTCGTGATACCAATTGGAGATCCATCTAAATGAACCATCCCTGTAGAATTGCATCACAAAATTGTATTAGCTCATTTTCAGAAAAAAAATTCTAGTAGACCTGCCGAAAAGAGGATAAGGTCAGCGAGTGAAGGGAAACAGGTTGTGAAATGTGGTCACTGCAGGGGACATGGTCACAATCGAAGGATATGTAGTAATTTGGTTCCATTGAGCCAAAGTCAAGAAGGGACAAAGATTCAGAACAAGCAAATCACTTGATGACATTTGCACCATATTCATTACAATTTCACTCATTCATTATCTTTTGTTTAACTGGTTGTAGTTATCCAGTATTCTAATGTGAACGAATAATAATTTTAATGAGAAATATTTGTTCGGATTATTTCGTTTTGGATTGTTAATTATGCATACAGTCCAACTGTGACCCTCAGGAAAACTTGTGTCAACAGTTCACTACTATCTATAACCCTGTAATATCAATATAGTGCTCTCTGTGACCTACATATTCAAAAATATTATCACATGTGACCTACATATTGAAAATATTATCACTTGTGACCATGTAGAAATCGATATAGTGTTCTCTGTGACTTCATGCAGCACTATGTAACTGCTAGTATTCCTATGACATACATACTCTAAACATAATATCACATGTGACCCTGCAGAAAAATATTCTACTACAAGCTGTGCCTGCCTAAATACGCAGTAAAAATGAAAATTTTTATAATTACCATAAAAAAAATTCAATGTACATTTGTCCTAGTAAAAACAAATACTGCACATCAAAATAGACGATGCCACCAAAACAAATGATAATCAGAAACTTTGCAGGGTTTGATCATTGTTTTAAACTTTTGAAAAAATAAATAAGGACATCCATCACTCAATGAGAATCTTGTCTCCTCTTGTATATGCTCCGATATTTATAAGCCTTGTTCCCCCCACATCAAATTTGATCGGCATCGAATCCTTATCATCATGTAGCAAGTACTCAGCATACTTGATGGTGAAGATGCCGCAATCGTGTCTGGAAAAAATAGATCACATAATCTATTAGATCGCATGTCAAAAAATTGTAAAAAGAGATATGAAGTCACAGGCTTACCCATTGTTCTGTTGAGGAAGGCTGCTGTCAACCATTAGCCTCAGGTCCATACTATCTTTGCCATCGTAGCCAATATGTCTTTTCCAAAGACCAACAGAGTTCAGCAGATAAGGAATGGTCTTCACAAAAGGTTCAATACCTATACGAAAGAGGAAGTCGTGGTATGTCTTTCCAGCAGAGTTGAAAACATGGAGAGTGTGTGTGCTGAATTCAAGCACTGCCAGCATCCAGTGTGCCTTGTTTGTTGGAATAATGGGCATGAATACATGGTTCACACTGCCCCATGGATGGCTTAAAGGCAAACTTCCTTTCGTCACAACATCTATCAAGCTTCACTCTGACATTAAAATGGTTGGATCTTGCTTGAACTTGGAGTATATGTTTTTCAGCTTCATTTGGAACCAGGAGTCCGTGGTGCTAGCTTTCAACTTGACATTCTTCCCATAACGTGTCAACTGGCGGATTTAGTAGAAACACACATCCATGTGCTATGGTAGAAAACAAGACAATTTAACAATTTCATTAGTGAGGAATAAACTGTCACATATTGACAGGAAGACAGTAACAGTGACCTGTTGACGAAAACTGTGACTTATGTCGATAAACTGTGACCTATGTCGATAAACTGTGACTTCTGAAGATAAACTGTGACCTCATTTTCTGTGACTGAATATTTAAGTAGGGATATCTTATCGTGCAGCTCAAGGAGCACTCAAAATTCACCAGTTCATGGAACCAAGTTTTACTTCCAGCCTTGAACCACCCAACAGAAATGGGGGATTGATGACGTCATCAGCGTCATTGAATTTCTTCCTACGAGCATAATATGAACTATAAGAATTTTGTAAACGATAAGCTATTACATAAATTTCATGGGTGGAATATGAATTTACTTGTTTCTTGGTTTGTATCCCCGCTGGAACCAACTCTGAAACGATGAAATGTTTGCCTCATCAGCTTGGCGGTTGTAATGTTTAAAAACCAAAATGTTTTTAGGGTGCTTGAGTACTTTTCCTTCATCAATGACAAAAGGAGATTGAAGTATCCTCGCTGGTCTGGAAACCCTCTTCATTGGTAGTCTTGAGCTTGGTTCAGACACCGGGGATACCTGCATATAGTGGTAACTGTGATGTATCACGTCTTACAGGACTATTATTATATCTGTGACCTGTGTGTTGTGTGAGCTAATACCAACAAATGTGTTCTATGACCTGCCTGTACCAAAAGAGAATTGTGTAAAATTCCAAAAATTGTAGTGTACATCTTTCTTTGTCGTTTTCGTGTCCTGAAGAACATCAGATATGATGGAGTCAACCTTCTGCTGAATTTTTTTATTGAGTCGGAGTTTGCATTTCAATTTGTGTGAAATCAAGACCTAAGTCTAACGAATGAGGTTGAAGACTGAGTTGTATATCAAGACCTTCATCCGAAACCATCTTACCCTTACCTTTAGTGTCCGAACTCGGTCCCACATGAGATGCCTGAAGATTTGAACAAGACATAATTTAAAATGAAATCTGGGGTAATTCAAAGATAACATGACTTCATTCTTACTTACTTCACTGGGCTTTTAGACACTTCAGCCACATGCCCTTCATGCACGTCCTTGGAACTTTCACTAAGTCTTTTCAAAATCTCTTCCATCGTACTTGAGATCAACACAGATACAAACTCAGACAAGAATTACATATTGGTCCTAATTTCTAACATGTCATTCCTAATCACGGACTACATCTGGACAATATCATCCATCCTTCGTAATTGCTCACCTTGTACAGTTGAGAATCGTGACCTCAAATCAGCTATTTGCCCCGTTAGTTCATTTTTCAAATCCTCGAAAGCCTGCAAAGTGTGAACGATAAAAGGATTACAAAAATGTATAAAGTGATTGTTGTTCGACCTGAATTTACAATTGTCTGTGACTTGTGCATAAGGACATGTAACTGCGCTAAATGAAAATAACATGTGCATAAGGACCTGTGACTCAGCTATGAAAGAACCAGACTCTAACTAGTACTTTGAAGTTATTAACCTCACGAACAACTTACGTAATCTGACAGTGGGACACCTGGGTGGGGTTCCTGTACAGTGAAGTGTTCAGACGACAGACAGGAAGTCATTGGAGACTTTGCATGTTCTGTTGTATCCTGCCACCTTGGTGAAGGATCTTCAAAGTCATCATCATCAACGCCACCGTGTCCAGTGCTGCCATCCATTATCTTGTGAACGGATGTAGTCATGTGTACCCCAAGAGAAGAAGCATCGCCACTTATTCCTACACCATGATCTAAACGTTTCGTCCTTCTTTTCTTTCGCATAGCATGGCCTTTAGCAATTGGCTGAACGGTTGACTGTACTGCAACCCATTCATATATGGCATATTCATATCGGAATCAGAGGGGTCCAAGTCACATATTACAATCTGATCTGAAAATGCCAAAACAAAAAAAATATTGTTAACAACAATACACAACTTGCTACAAAATAAATTCCATACTTTTGAAGTTATTATATCGAGGTTGGAGAAGCATTCGTCTCCTTCCAGCTTAGAGGCAGACGGGGGCTCTTCTGCCAACCAATTCATAATCCGAGGAATTGTGTCAAACATCCGTTTGACAATAGTTCCATCGAGACTGGGAATAGTCTCATATATCCACACTTGAAAGGGTATCAACAGGCCTCTTAGCCTGTAATGTCTTGTCCTCTTACTCAACCCTTCTCTCAAATCATTTAAAGTTGATTCAAAGAGTAGCTTCCCCCATGGAAATTTGTCTATCAATGCAAAATTTTCAACCAACACAAACAAGTAGTGATCAACCACCTTTTTATAATCCTTGGGGAACGGGTATGATGTAATAAAGTAAAGTGCTCCTAGTTTGGTAACATCTTCATCCAACAGGACCTCAGCAACATCCTGTTCTGGGAGTTGGCAATCAGATAGAAATGTGTCCCTGACATCTTCATGAGTCACAGAGTTCAGCTGGCTGAAAATTTTTTCCTTCAAAATTGAAGGGACATCCTCAAGTTTCTCTACGTCGCTGTCCCCCGTGCATCGGAGACCAGTTACTAAACATAATTCAACCATGTAGAATCTAACATATCTACCTGAAACACAAAACCACAATTCATCTTTGTCTGGCGTATGAACCTATTTGAGCAGGAAGTAGTGGATCAACTGTGACTGTAGGGCTATGTTAGGGCAAACCATAAAATGTCCAAAGCATGTGCCCCTGAGTATTCTTTGCTGGGCTTTGTTTAGATGTCTCTTTATGTTGGTGAGAACACTCTTTGGCATGGACGTTTTAATCTTGCCAAAAAACCATTTTTCTTGAGGTTGCATGTATTCCCAAATTTGCAGCAAAGTATGTTTATCAAATCACATTTGTTTATCAACTCACGTAGGTCATAGATGACATCTGGGAATAAGCACAGACAAAGGTCACAGGACATTTCCAAACTGAAATTTCACAATAGAAACCTTCAATGCTACTTCACAATCAAAAAATAGTTGACAAATGAAATAAACACGATGTGAAGAATTCAGTTCACAGGTTAGGTACAGAACACCAATACATGTGCAGGGTCACAGGTGCACATTGGCATACAAAATTGATCTGCCCGCGTAAAAATGCCCAAACTTCAAAACTAGTTCTCAATCAACAAGATATCATTCTTCGATTATTTGTAAGAGTACTAACAAAAAATAAGCAGCCAAATACTTTGAGGTAATTATATGCAGGTGGTTTTTAGAAAATGATATCATATGGTGTATAGGTATTTAATATGGATGAGGGAGTGCGATTGATGAGATGTGTGGCAGTTAACACATAATCACTCAAATATGATAGAGGTAATTTTGATTGGAAAAGAAGGCTCTAGCTACATTTAACAAGTGCTAGTGTTTTCTTTCAACCCTGCCATTTTGCTTAGGGGTTTCTACACAGGACATTTGATGAATTATACTATGATCTTGATAAAAATTTGGTATATTAAATTCTTGGCCATTATCTATTCTGAGAGATTGAAATTTTGTATTGAATTGAGTATGAACATAAGCAATACTTATAACCAAAGTATGAACTAGTAGAGAAGGGGCATGAATCAATTGAAAAGCTTTATTCGAACAATTTTGTGATACAGGAAAAGGTAATTTCTTTTGTCTAGCTAAGGGACAAATCTCACATACATGGTTGTGAGTTGGTTTTACATTGGAATCAAGAGTATTAATGACTTGTAATCTAGAAGGGGAGATGTGTCCTAAATGAAGGTGCCATAGATTAGGACTAATGGTGCATGTGTTGTTGACTGAATGTGCAGGAGGCAAGATGCTTGAATTAGGCTTTTTTTCTCTTTGTATCGGCAGAAAGATTTTGGAAATGGTATAGACTAGATTGAACTTTAGCAAGCCTAATCATCTTCCAACTGCTGAGGTCCTGTAAAATAAATTTAGATTGAAAGAAAAACAGGCCAATTGAATAATCTTTAGTCAATCTTGAAGCAGAAATAAGATTAATATTGAAGGAAGAAACATAAAAAGAATTATACAAGACCAAATCAGGAGAAAGAATCATTGTTCCAGTAAACTTAGCGCCTGTCTACTTGGGATTATTGATTCTCAACAATTGATTTTCCAGTCAATTCATCTACAGTGCCAAGTATTGGTTAATTCAAAAAGTGGTGCCGATTTCCATAAATGCCCCTCGGCTCACATAACGAAATAATTGGATTGTGCAGCATTCTTTGACTATTCCACAATGCAAATCTTTTTTCACGTGGGCCCAATTGGTCAATTTTTTGGCTTTTTATTTGTGTTACTGTGTACCTTTGTTTTCTCTTATATTTCACAACAATTTTTAGCCTCAAGAAAAATGATAGAAAAGTTTCACATATTTTCGTTCCATTTTCCTTACACGAAAATAGCGCCACACGACATGCGCTAATTTAATCTGAAAAAATTTCAAAAGTTTTCCCACACGACAATCACTTTGCAGATGAAATGTACATTTCAAACTTGACGTGCCAAGTAATCTCGGAACATATCCCACTCATTTCATTGGGTTTCCGGTGCATGCATTTCTGCTGCAACTTCTTCTCGTGCGTCCGGGAGGTCACCTCCGCTGCGTCGAGGTCCGTCTCCGCTCTAGTAAATACTTCATCCACCACACCCGCTCGTCGAAAGAAGTTGTGAACTCCCATAGTTGCAATTACAACAGCTGTTTATACTTTAAAATTATAACTTGGCATCCGATCGAGTATTTTCCAACGACTTTTCCACACGCCGAACGCACGTTCGATTACGTTCCTGCACAATGAGTGCCGAAAATTAAACTTTTCCCATGCATTTCGAAATGTGTGCCTTCGACCGGTCGTCCCATCGTAAAATTGCTGAAAGTGGTACAATATATCTGAACCCTTATATGGTGCTATGAACCCAGGTCGATGAGCGAACCCCGAGTCAACAGACAATATTTTTTAGGAGCCGGTTTCGGGAAGTCGATCTCGTGTTCTTGTATAACCCTTGACAAGATTCTTGCGTCATGACTGTTTCCTGTCATGCCAGCAAGGACGAATGTGAAACACAAATTGAAATCGCATGCCGCTAGCACATTCTGTGTCGGAATTCCTTTGCGTCCGATGAAACTCGCTCGCTCGTCACGCGGTAGAATGGCCCTAACGTGTATACCGTCAATAGTTCCTATGCAATCCCGAAATAGGATATGTTTGTTCAGATTCGAAACGTGGTGCTGGCACCATGATTGTAGTTCAGATCCGATTTAATTAACTGCATGTATGAGAACTCGACGTCCTCTTCGAGCACAAGTTTGAAGTAATGTCCGATGGTTTCCATCGAATGGTTGAATAGTGTCGCACCTGTCTATAACCATTTCGATGTGCTAGAATGTATAGAAACATACCCACTTGTTCGTATACGTCTATATGTTTCTGGTTGCTCAGTCCGTACTCATCTTGATACACGTGTGCGAATGCGCGCAGCATCATGGGGTACATGCGAAACTCTGCGTAGCACTGTTGAGGGCATATGCCCGTTTCGCTTGAATGGATAGCGAGAAATTCGACGTCGTTGTTCACGATAGTAGCTGGGTAAATTCACCCCATTGATATGACAATATTGAAACCACTCTATAATATCCAACAACAGCTCTTCCCCATATGATGTGTCATCAATTTCATCATCGTCATCGGACATTTGATGTAAATTGCAGTTAAAATTGAAATGCGCCATACCCTCACTTTCTAAATTTTTTGGTATAGAAGATGATTGTCACAGAAGGCAGTGAAATGATTTTGATTTGTCTTGCCATTTATAGGCAAATGGAAAGCAAACGAGTTGTAATCTTTTTGCAAGTAAAAGCTGACCGTGCACTGTGAAACATGTGAGTGGTTAGTTTTTTCAACAAAAGAGTACCATTTTGCACTTGAAGCGCTACATAAATCCATAGGCGTTTTTGTTTGGAAGCCTAATGCAAATCTACCCGAATCACAATTATAGCATTCACATATTTCAGCACATGTAAATTGGTACCTAGGTACATCATATGTCATCTTTTTCAACTTAAATGTAAGAAAAGTAAACATATCCACAAATACAAACAAAAATGGCCTGCACCAAAACAAAGTACAGCATATAGATCAAATGCTTGAATCTAAACATTACGAAACAGAACACAAAAATATGAAAATAGTATTAAAATGGAATTAAAATAACACCAACGTTTCGAAAATGCAAAAGGACTCTCCACGCAACCTTCGGTACCGTAGACATCATGGCGGTTGCCCTCATCTATGCTCTTACCAGCTCCACTCCACATATCCGAACTTGTAGTTCGCATCGCCTTGCATGTCCAATATCTCCCTGTTACGTATATCCTTGAGGAATGAGCACGTGCAGTAGTAGAAATCAGTTCCCCTTTGCAGTCGACCCGTGGACAATAACTCCTGCAAGCATGTTTTCGGGTCGGACACAGTCGGTCCCATTAACTGGTCAATTTTGGCTGCCACCTTCTCGCTGGCAGTGGTCGCACGATCCACTGAGTACGACACGTCCCGCACAGAAATCTTTTTCTTCTTCTCTTGACTTCGATTTCTGCCTGCTTTCCGTTTATCACCACTGTGTGGGCCAGACATATCCATGGTTGCTGCAGCCCGTTCGGGCTCAACGCCCTCGTCGCTGAAGCCATTACTCTCTATATCCACTGGGATCTCATCGCAGTGATCTTCATTAGCACTGTCTTCGAACATTACGAAGCCTGTACGACATAGCTTACTCGGAGTCACTACGTACTTATCGTTGTCGAAAACGTCCCCGAACGACGACTTGTACAGATACACCTGCCGGCAATCTTTGTCCTTAAATTCCTTATAGTCTTTGTTCTCCTGTTGCAGTATCAACAAAAATGAAATTTAAAACTACACAGCACTTCAATAATGTCAATCCACAACAACATTGTGCAGTTAATAAAACAATGTTTCCATCCATAAAAAAATCGTGAGCAACGACTTGAGGTTAATAGCACGTTGGTACCTTAATTTTTCGAGCCACCACTCATCCGAGGTGACAATCTTGCCAGTGACGGGTCATATGAGATGTCACTGCAGTTGAGCAATTCTTCAAATCACTTGTGTTTCATGCGGAGGGCATCCCAAATATTTTTCAACTACTGTTTGTTCCAATCGTGGCCGGAAGTGGTATTGAACAGGTTAATTAATGTCTCCCAGCCGTGCTTGGTGAAGCACTTAACGCTCCTGTGTCCGTCAACGATAACGGACTCGCAGGCAACCACAAAGATGTTGGTCTCATATGCATTCCAAATAGCATTCTTAAGTGGCAACCTATGGTTGTGAACCGAAGGGCCGATCGAGGTAGACGAGTGATCCCATTGGTAATTCTACGGTAGTTTAAGAAGAACACGAAATTATGTTGAAGCAGGACATAATTCATTACAGCAGCTATTTCACTCTAATTTGAAAGGGAAGAAAAACTTACCGAAAAAAGTTCAGAAGGATCCATCCAAATTTATTCATGCAACTCTTCCCAAAATTCATCAATGAATCAGAGCAAATCAAGTGCCCAACTGTAATTCTGCAAGATCACATTCTTAAATGTAAATCACATACAGCTCTTAGAGCTTAATTAGGCAGTTACAAAATAACTACTTTTGAATTTAGAAGAGCTTTATTTCAGGCTAAACTCAAGCCTCACATATATTCCTGTTGTGAAATGATCAGTTATCTAAATGATTTTCAATATTTTTTGGTTTTTACTTTTAAGCAAGTAATCAGTCAAATTGAGAAATTTTCTGTCAATGATCAAAGATTCAAAGTAGTGAGAAGAAAGCTAGAATTTAATTTCTGATTCAAAATTTCCATTCTAATTTAAGGCAGAAAATATCAGTACCTTGTTCGTAAATGAAAGTGTGTGAGCCTTTACAATCAAAAGTCCTCTTGTTTCTCTTTATTCATCACGTTCGACGCACAAAGTTGAACTGTAAGAAGAAGAAGAAGAAAGGGGAGCGATTTAGAAAACAGGGGAAACTGCTGTAGATGAGGAAATGGTAAATAAAAGCCTTTTATCACTGGACCCACTTCACCGTTCCTGCAAGAGTAGAAGAAGGCGACGTAGAAGAAGTCCTATTGAAGAAGCAGGCTGCAGGCTGAGTGCGAACCTGGTCCTCATCGTTGCTGTAAATTCTAGTCCTCACCGTTGTTAATTATTCTGGGCTTCTCCATCACTGTAAAGAGGGCAATTATTGAAGGAGCTAAACATGTGAAAATCATGTTACTGAAGGCGGTGGAGGATGAAGGGAAGAAGCATGTGGTGGTTGGGGAAAGCCTGTGGTAGGTGGGTTGGGTTTACTGTAAAGCCAGAGACAAGTGGAGGGTAGGAAAGGAAATGGACCTGGCAAATTTGACAACTTGCTTCTTCTTTTTTTTTGGACCGTTGCAGCCCCAACGGTCCAATTTTGAATTAAAAGCTGAGAAATAGCCTAGCCGACAGCCCCTTAATAGAGACATGCTGACCAATTGGTAAATGTACTAGAGAAGGTTTGATAGGTAGATGAATTGAAGTGAAAAAGTGAAGAGAACATATCATGTGATCTATTGCTGCAGTGTCAATGATCCAAGGTGAGAGATTAGTGAAAGAAGCAGCAGCATGACATAGATGAGCAAACTGTTACCTCGTGTAGAAGCACCTGAAGTAGAAGCCGTATTTACTGCAGCATTAGGATTGATGGTAGAGGTAGATAGGCTATTTGCAAGTGTAAGCAGATTCTAAAATTGCTCTTAAGTGAAAACCATATTTGGGACTGCTGAATTTTGTGCCACAGAAAAAGCAACATGAGCTTTAGGTGTTTGTGGATTGAAAGCACTTCCAAATTCTGTTGGAAGAGATCTTTTCCCCCCTAGGACCTCTCCATCTTGGCAGATAGCCTTTGACTTGGAAGCATATGTCAACAAAATGACCATGATATCCACAATGAGAACAAAGAACATCAGATTTTCCTTTGAATTTGGTGAATTTGAAACCATTGGAAGACTCGGAGTGTTGTGCAGCAGCCATGGCATGGGAGTCAAAGGGAATGCCAACTGCATTAGTCAAAGAACGCTGGATTTCTTCTTGCAACAACAAAGAAACGACCTTGCTCATAGATGGTAGTAGAGAAGACACTAGCAATTGACTTCATAAAGCTGAGTAAGAATCGTGCAATCAAATCAAGAACTTCATCACATAGTGCGATCAGCAAGATTCTTTAGAATATTACAATCACAAGTATCTAAAATTCCACAGCGACATGTAGGAAGATGGTAGCTAATATACTCGTCCCAAAGAGTCTTGAAATCACTAAAGTACTCAGTGATAGATTTCGATCCTTGGCAAATAGAACTCAGAGACTTCTCCAAGGTAAATACACGAGGGCCATCACTGCAAAGATATCTAACTTGAAGTTCATCCCAAATGTCGGAGGCATTGGTAAAATAAAAGAGGCTGCTACGAATTTCCTTTGCAATGGAGTTCATAAGCCATGATAACACAAGATTGTTTGCCTGTAGACAAGCAACCTGAAGGAGAGCATCATCAAGACCAAGTTGTGTTAAACTCCCATCAATGAAGCCAATTTTATTTTTCACGGTTAGGGCAATTCTGATTGAGCGACTCCAAGCAACATAATTTTCACCAATGAAGATTTCAGAAACCAAGAGAGCACCAGGATTGTCACTGGAATGAATATAGTAAGGGCTTGAAGAATCATCAGAAGGATTTGCCTTGTGTTTAATGCGGATCAGAAAGGATGGCAATAGAAATGCTAAAGCTCCGATACCATGTAAAATTCCTTAATCTGAAATTTAGAAAGCAAGAAAACATGAAAAAATATTGAGAGATTCAATATATTGAATTTACAATGCATTTGTCGTTCCATAAATAGAGCAAAGAAAAGAATCTTTCTAACAAACTAACCAATTGAATTTATACAAACCAATACAATGTAGACACGTCTGTTAACTAACAAAACTAACAAACCAACTAAAACTAATTCAGCTTCAATTCTTCGAGCTCACTTCCAGCTGCTCTGTTTCCAGTTGATTTGTTTGAACAAACACGATTTCTTTCCTTTACTTCTTGAGCCTTCAATTCTAAGGCTTCAATGTGAGATTGTAGATTCCAACACACTCAGCTCTTGGACTTGCTTTTCTTCATCATGGACACGTTCCCCACATTATTCACAGAGACATCAAATCAAGATATATACTATTGGACGAGAACTTTGAACCATGAGTATCGGATTTTGACCAAGCTCGGTTACCTAGTGCTTCTGAGAGTCATGTTACGACTTTGCTTTGAAGTTTGAACATTAGGTTACATACCACCCAAATATGGCCAGACTCCAGCAGCTACAACCAAAGGAGACGTCTACAGCTTTGGGGTGGTGGTGTTGGAGCTTATAACAGGAAGATCACCGACTGGACAAGCTGATTTCGAGAGAGGCAATCTTGTTGGATAGGTGAGGAGGATGATTGCACAGGGAAGGAAGTATGAAGTACTCGACCCTTATATTTCTGCTTCAGCTACATGGAAAAATCAAATGCTCCACGTTCTTGCTACTGGAGGTTGTGGACACATGAAGATCTATGGAAGCTCCAACAATGGTCAAGGTAGTTGATGCTTTTCGAAGCAGGTTAAGGAATAATTTGGTTCTTTGAAATGCAGAACCCAGGTGCCTCAAGAAAATGAAGATAACACTCAGAATTAACTTTGCTTTGGTTCAATGTCTAACGATGGAAAACCAAGCCGTCGTAACATAAAATCACTGCTTAAAACAATAAAAAGGGAAATCAGAAAAAGGAAAAAAACTGCGGTATGCCAAACACTGAAATTTATTATAATTAAGACTGAGCATCAAAACAGTTTTTAGGTGAATAAATTCTCACCAGTCTACAATGCAAGTAATAATACTGAATGAAAATGAGAAAGAAGAAACTACTATCTACATGAAATCCTCCAAGCATTTACAAGGGCCCAGCAGTAATGGGAACACCGAAACATACAACAACAATTTGAAGCCAATCCATCCTAAATTGGTTAAATTCATAGTTTTTCACTTGACATGTACTTCAATGAGATTAATGCGAGTACTTTCGGTACAGGAAGCCCTCAGAAAACTCAAATTCATCAACATTTCCACCCACTGCGCAATTGTTCTCAAATCCGAGTGTTCCCACTTCCTAGTGTGAGATCGAGATCATCCAATCCTACCTCATGAATCCTCTCCCCTTCCCATGCCTTCACTGCTACATTCTCGAAACCAAATTCTGTACTCTTCCCCTTATCCAACACGGTGTCCTTGGAAGTAAGTTGCTGAGCCACGGGTTTCACAAGATTAAAGGTTGGAGAGGTTGGAACCATGGTGGGTGCATTAAGATATGCTTGGAAGTTCATCCACTGGCCAGAATCAATAGTGGATGAGTCTGACTCATCGCATTCAGGTATAGTGGTCGTTGGAGTAAAGCGCCTACTACGATTTGGACTTGCTGGGGCCGAAGCAGCAGCGAAAAAGGGGATATTCAAAGCGGACATGGATTCTTTCGCGAGAGTTTCCAAATTGAAAGTTTGCTTAGGGCGTCTAGTTGGAGACGAGAGCGGTGGAGTTACAGGGGCACTGTTTGATATTCGGAGAGGAGGGAGAGATGAAGGGATAGAGTTAAGGAGGAATGCAAAAGGATGTGATGATGGGTTGGCACTTTGTCGAGTCGGGCTGGGGAAGGACGAGGATGATGGACTCGGTTGGTAAGAAGGAATTGGACTTGAGAAATATGATGATGGTAGACTAAGATTTACGGAAGAACTAGGTGTCATATTGGTTGAAATGCTTCCAATTTCCCAGCTTGGTGGTTTGCATCCCTGGATGATACATTCATTATTAAAAGCAGAATGTCATAAACTATAAGCTACAATTGAGACAAATAGCTGTAAAAGGAGAGATTGTATACTAATAACATATCATGATTCACGCTATTATATAAAAAATATCAGACAATCACAAAAACATTAATATCTTATCAGGGAAACTCTGTCAATTATAAATACTTTGAATTTAACATTGAAATATAGAAAGAAATGCTGCAATTTTCGCTTGATTGAGCAGTGCATTCTGACAGGAAAGAGATGAAATTGTTTATCCACAATCTCTTAACAAATAGTTTAACTCCAAAATCTCTATACAAAAAGGGGAAAAATCACGTGGATATAGCAAAAAGTAGATGAATTAAAAGGAGAAGGCACTCGAGCAAACGAAAATATTTGCGCACAAATGAATTAATACTTCAATGCTGAAAAGATCAGCTTCCAAGTATTCTTTTTTCTCTCAACATTTTGTACACAAAAACACATTCAGAAACACTGCACTATACAATAAGTCGACATCACTGCCGTAAGACAGGATAAGAATTTAACGAATAACAAAAATGCAATAAATCTTTTGCCAATTTTTTCACAACCAGTTTAGATGAAGCTATAAATAGAGCCTTTTCAGATGCTTTTACCACAACCAGCACTAGAAGTTAAACATTGGGGAAAAGAAGAAAAATCCCATAATGAAAACCTTTCAATTACAATTTACACCCATTTTCTCCATAGATCAAAAGCCAGAAAAACAAAAATTAACCAATTAAATATAGGTTAAAATAACAGTAATCTTGATTCAAATAAAGAAAACCCTAATATTTTCTAGATCTAAGCAGATCCAAGCAAAACCCATTATAAAAAGCAAGAAAACCCAAACCCATAACAGAAGATCCTTATCGGATAACAGAGATGAATTATTACAGAAAAAATACTAAACGAAAAAGGAAAAAATACCTTGCGATAGGTGGTGCCATCAGGCTCAACAATCCAACCAGCTTCAGCACAGAGAGCTTTGAGGACCTCGTTGTTGTCACAGTGTTTAGGCAAATTGTAATCCCCTTGTGCCCTTAAACCTGTATATATCTTGGCTGCTATGGCCCTTCTTCTTCTCTCTCTCCTCTTGTTGTTCTCTCTCTCTCTCCACGATGGCTTCCTCCTCCCACTTCCACCATTTTCATTCACACCCCCTCCCCCTCCTTCGGTTGATTCTCCTGCTTCCCACATCATTTTCGTGTCTTTCTATCTACATATGTGTTTATGTAAATATAACAATATGGGTGGTGGGGTGGGTGAAAGGGTTTCTGCAGAGTAAGACACTACTTCCCTCTGATTTCTCAAGTGTGGAAGAACCTGGAGGAAATACAAGAAATTGGCATGTTTATCCGGTCATATTTTCATCGGTTTTGCTACTGGTACATCAAGGTGTACATCGACGTGTACATCACACTCACATGGGGTGGAACCCGTTTGAATAAAAAAATATTTTATACAAGTGGATCCCATCCCCATGTGAGTGTGATGTACACCTTGATGTACAATTCTTAATATACAAGTAGCATTTTTGTATTTTCATAGTAGCTTTTGACTACTAAAAAAATATTTACAACTCAAAACCCAAAAATACCGTTATCTTCACACAAACTGTTTGAAAGGAACGAAAATCAATGCCCATCACAATCCAGTCGAGGACGCATCTTACAGTCAAACTCACACCGACCACCACACACCGACCATTATCTTCAAAAATATTAGTTTTGTTTATAATTATGATATTAGATTTTTCATTTTTTGTGTTTTAAATTGTTGTATATAATATTTATTTTTTGTTATTTAGGCAGACTATTGGAGGTAGTACATTTCAGAAGCTGCCGTTAACGATCACTATCGGCCCAAGGGGTGACTATGTGCCCCTTTCGGCCTACTGCAAGCATTCTTTTAAAATTCCTTTTTTTTATGATAAAAAATATTTTTTTAATTTTAATTATATAATTTATATATTCTTTGTTAATTTAATTTTTTCAATTTTTATTAAATAATATTTTTATTCTTCATTTAATTTTCATAAAAAAAATTTGTTTAATTTTTTTTTATTATAATTTTTTTTTTTGGAAATAGTTTTCAAATTTTCTTAATTGATTATTTTTTTGATTTAAAATTATTTTTTAATTTTTTTTCACTTTAAAATTTTTTTAATTGTTTTATTTTTATGATAAAATTTAATTTTATAATTTTAATTATATAATATTTGTATTTTAGTTAATATAATTTTTAGAATTTTTTTATTATAATTTTTTTTAAACGGTTTTAAAATTTCTTAATTATTTATTTTTTTTATTACAATCGACCGTTTAAACGGTTTTAAAATTTCTTAATTATTTATTTTGTTATTACAATGGACCGTTTAAACATCTGCCCAAATGGCTTTTTTCGAGTTTCTTTTTAATTTAAAACTATTTTCTTTTTATGATAAAATTTAATTTTTTTAATTTTAGTTATATAATATTTATATTCTTTGTTAATTTAATTTTTCAGTTTTAATTAAATATGTTATATTCTTTGTTTAATTTTCATAATTTCCTTCTATTCAATTTGTTTTTTATTATAATTTTAAAAAAATTGAAATTTCCTAATTTTTTTTTCTTTTTAATTCTTAACTTTCTATATTTTATTATATTTTTAATTTATTTTTTTTATTTTTGTTTGTAATTCGGTTCGCTTAATTTTTTTGAAATTATGCTTATTCCATTTTCTATTGTTGAAAGTTCTAATATTTTAATTTTTGCAGGATGAAGTACCATCTAATCGTGGAGTTGAGACAAATGGCAGGAAAATATACGTGGAACAGTAGGTTTGACAGTTTTACTACTGTATTGGAGTTATTGAATAATGAGCACGCAGATATCATACGCTAGTCATTCATGTGGCCCCTGCACCAGTGGATAGAGGTACAATACGCTGGGCAAATTATTGATACATTACTATGTCGGCTACTTAGGACAGTCGATGGCAATGCCCTTTAATTTGACCTCGAGGGTAAGGTCGTTACTTTCTCCATGTTTGAGCTTGCCCTCGTGACTAGACCGAGGATAGCAGGCGACGAGGCAATTACTAACGGTACTCAAAGAAGCAATATGCTACACGAGACGTATTTTCAGGGATAAGGAACGGTGCTCCTTTCGTAGATGGTCGGCGTAATCAGGGAGTGCGATCAGATGTTGGACAGATTGAAGTTAGGACTGGTCTACATCCTTTAGAGCGTGGTGAGGTGTCATCACAAGAAGACTGCGATCGACATTTTCCATTTGGAAGTTGTTGACGAATCGATGTCTTCAACAACTATCCGTGGGATCAGAGATATTTTGAGGACGTCATTCACGTCTTCACCAGATCACACGCGAAGCCTCTAAACGTAAGTACGATACTTATGGATTGCCCTTGGATCTACAGGTAAATGTTTAACATAATCAACACTAAAATATTTTTTATACTTAATTTATATATAATAATTGTATGTGTTGCAGATCTGGGCATATGAGACTGTCACTCTCTTAGGTACCTTGTTTGCTAGGCGATGGGAGACACGCTGCCAACGGATGCATCATTGGCCAGCATCCCAGCATACGGATGTCCACCTGGCAAACAGTTGTCAGCTCTCCTCGACAGCCCTCAAGTGAATGTTACACATTTGCAATTTATATTGTAATTCGTTTCAAAATTTCATCACATGATCATTAATTAGTTGAACTGTCATATGTCTGTTTGAAGTCCTAATTAAGTTGACGTAGTCGACGGAGGATAATTGTCAAGGTTTTGTGCGGGAATTAGCCGTTCCGCATACTCAACATGACCAGATGTCCGATTCCATCCCAGACCGAGATTGAGTATGTGAATTGAATATAATTTATTGATTACCGTCTTGTATGAGTTGGCCTATTTTAACAAAGTTAGTAATTTTTAATGTTGTTATTTGTGTAGGAGCGCGGTCCAGTTGATCGACGATCACCTCCGTCGATGAAATCTCCTTTTCGTCCATCCAGACACATCTTCCATAGATCTCCTGCACATAGTCAGAGTCATTATTTTCATGATCTGTATGTCCACCTAACTGTATTTATGGCGAAGGATATGGGTGTGCTACGAGATGAGGTAGGGGCATTACGATGAGAGATAGAGAAGTGGGCATGCTACGAGAAGAAATAGGGGCACTGGACGAGGAATGAGCGACGAGGTATCAAGTTTATGCCATGATGTTGGAGTGCTACAAGGCCATATAGCAAAACTTAACGATGGGGTTATAGCGCTCCGAGACGATATAGCAGGCATACGAAGGGGTGATAGAGAAGGTGATGGAAATTGGGGTCACTCACTATTGTGGACAAATGATGATGCATTCGAATCATTTTTTATCTGTGGAGCGAAAAAGGGTAACCCCGATGGGGACATGAGAGGTGGCGGAGGAGGAAAAAATGGAGGGAGTAGGGGTACCCAGGGTGGGAGGGTGGCCCCGATGACGGAGGAAGTGACGGTACCTGGGACGGAGGGGGTGGCTTTGATGACAGAGGAGATGGCTATCCCCAAGGGGAGGGGGTGGCAATTTTCGAGGCAGATGATGTGCCCTTGACAGAAGAGATGGCGAGTCCTAAGGCGAGGGAGTGGCGGAGGAGGAGAGGACGCCAGTCGTGACATAAGGTAAGAAGCGTGTTGCTAACTTGCCGGATGAGGTGATCGACAAAAGGGTGAGATTATCGTCACAGTATGTCATTTCTCCCTTCACGGCTGAGGCAAAGAGGAGGACGTTCGTGGACGAAACGTACACCAATCTCTTCCACGAGGTAGACCATGCCAAGTGGAAGGCATTCGAGACAGAATGGCGAAGAATAATGACCGGGTAAATATTTTATGATTTTAGTTAAATATGATACGCTAACTCATCTATACTTCTTTTCACAGTTTTTCTATTTCTTTTTTCAGAGCTAGCTAGCTACATGATAGGTGAAAAGACAACCATCGACGCCTATAAATGGTTTCACGACGTCACGACTTCGAGTTCTGGCTCGTTGACGATGTTAAGTGTAATATCGCAATTATTATTTATTATGTATGCACAATTTTTTGTTTACTAAATGAAGTAACTCCTTCTATTTTTTATTGACATTTCTCGATGTAGCATATCGACATGTCTATAGACTTATTGCGCGATCGAGCTCGACGATATCTGAGATCATTCAAAATTCCAGCCACGTACCGAGTTCTACGTGTCGTTATCATTGAGTATCAGTTGCTCCAACTTATAGGTGACAAGTACACAATGCCCGAATATATACTCAAGTGGGTCATAGGGATGTAGCCGAGTGTCGGGGGAAAGTCATTGGAGGGTTGCAAGCATATATACATTCTAGTGATCGCGAATCATCATTGTTTTGCCGTGGAGATCGTCTTTGCAAATTTAACTATATATGTATACGACTCAGATCATTTCTATCTAGCACAAGGTTAGCTTGATCTTCACCTAGAACCGGTGGCTGTGATCGTTCATTTGATGGCTAGACGAGTGGGGTGATTGTGCAGGACAGACGAGCCATCATGTGATACACGACGACGACAAGACGTCGAAATCGTGAGTACTAATAATTTTTTTGATTTTAACACTTAATTTTTCGCTACACAATACCGACTTAACAACAAATTATTATTTATTTGTAGGGGCGATTGCGGTATCGCAATAAAGTATATCAAATTTTTTAGTATAACACATAAGGTTGATGAAATCAACCAATCCTGAATACAAAATTGGAGCAACAAGTTAGTGTGCAATTTATATAAATTCAATTCAGATCCGTGAATGTTGGTTATTTATTTATGAAATAATTGTAAATTGTAAACAAATTGTAAATATCGAAAATTTAAATGTTTATTTATTTGTGAAATAAATTTAAATATTGTAAACAAATTGTAAATATAAAAAATTTAATTGTTTATTTATTTCTGAAATATTGTAAATATTGTAAAAAAAAAATTGTAAAAATTGTTCAATAATCAGTGAAATCGTTACACATCGGTTTAACTATTATTTAGGGGAATTTGACTTATACAAAATTGGAAAGTATGCCATGTTGCTATGCACTTACTCCACCTTCGCGGTCGAGAAAACTCTCTGGTAGATAGTATTCTAGATGTACGTGGACATCTAGAACCACGTGGTTCAACTTCAGGTGGCAATAAACTATTAAGTGGAAGAATATGGTCGGAAACTTCCAACTCGACTTCATTCGGTAGAGGAAATATAGTCTCAGCGTAAACTGTTCTCCAATAATCAGCCGTATAATAAGGAGAGCATAAGATTCTCACTGCAAAGCCTCTATATATAGCCACCGTGACTGCCTGCTCACATAAAAAACTCTCCAACTGAAATCGACTACAAGTGCAAGTGTTATCACTCAAGTCTACCGTGTATGCCATATTAAGTGGATATTTCACGGAGAAGCACAACTCATTCAGTGGTTCTTCATTTAACTTTTTTGAACCTCTACAGCCTTTAAGAGTTTATTCTACTGAGCCGAGGCTAGTACGATGTACGTCGATCGTGAAACCACTATCGTAGCTTGTTACGAATGTTCTCAATCATTACAAGGATTGGAAACTCTCGATCCTTCTTAAATAATACATTGAGAGAATCCGCATTGTTTGACGTTATCATGTTGTATCGACGTCTTGAAAAATGTGATCTCGTCCAATGTTCAATTCTCATATTTGTTAGATACTCCAATGCTGGGAATGATTCACTTCCTATTTCTACCATGAATTTATTACAATCTTCAACACTATAAATTTCAGCCGCTCTCTTGAACAATGAAACGATGGCTTTGCCTCGATACTTAGTATTCAAGTTGCCTTGTATATGGTACATGCAATACCCATTATGTGCCTCGCGAAAAACTTCAGCGATACCATTTATTTTAGATGGTCCCCGATCAGTTACAAAGGTAAGGTCCTGAACTTCCCTGATTACTTCACTCAACTTTGTGAAGTATCAACGCATTGCCGATTATTCTCATTATCACTATGCCGAATGCAAGAAGGTAAATTTGGATATTGACATCTTGACACGTAGCAATAATTAACTTACCTCCGTATCTAGCTTTCAGAGTTGTACCATCGACTAAAATTAGGGGTCGCATTGCATTTCAAAATCTCCAAATGGATTGTCCAAGAGCCATGAAGAAAAACTTAAAACATTTCTCACCCTCTGTCTCAATAAAAAATGCAGAGCCAAGATTAGTTGTACCAATGTTATGGCATACCTGGCCAATTTAGCATAGCTCTCCTCGACCGAGCCCATTAAGTCCTCAAACGCGCATTCTTTGGTCTTCCAAACCTTTTGGTATTTTATGACCACTCAGTACTCTAGATGGACGATGTTAATGATTTTTGAAGGTTTATGGATCGTCCGTGTGTCCTGATATTTGTGCATTATTTGTCGACCAACAAACCATGCTAGGGTATGCATGTGATCATTTCGACGAATTTTCACTTCGCATGTATGTTCCCGTGTATACTTGCGAACTACAAAAAACTGATTTGTGTCTATCTTCTTCACTCGTAAAGGCCAACAACAACTATTTTCTATGCAGGCAATCATCAACAATGACTTATTTGATTTCTTTACTTTGAACTCAAAGTTGTTTTTTAGTGCAATTCGGTGCACAATTTCCTGTAAATCTTTCTTTGTTTCAAACAGTTGCTTGACATACTAATCATCATCATCAGAAACCACTAGCGAAAAATTAGATGATTGTTCACTCGATCCGCCCTTGCGCTCCCACCCAACTCAGATCTTTGACGAGATGAAGTAATCAAATCCTCATTTATAAATTCATTATCATTCTCATTGTCGTGAACTATCGACGAAATTATGTGTGCAACAGTGAGATCACGATGAGGAACAATTGTTTCGAGAATAACCACATCATCCTCTCAAATTATCTCCACTGTGTCCCAAAAATAATTAGCATTGTAATCCCCTCCATCCAAATCTTCGTGTCCACGTTCGGTAACATTCTTCCTCACTAAAGTCACGCAAAGATGAGTCGTGCGCATGTTGTTCAAATCAAATAGATAATTCACTTTAGCATCAGAAGCAACATTCATAGGTGGAATCAGAATGGATGAATGCTCGTTGAATTTGAATTTCAGTTCCATATCGTACTGAGATGGATTTACTTTCAACTTGTTTTGTAAATCATGGTATATTTCTGCATATGGTGTGCTTGATGTTATGAAAATCAGAATACCATCACATATATCATTCGACCATTTTCATACATATTGATCTTTTTCATCCAATTCGAAATGATCAAAGTAACAAACTAGAATTACAACCAAATCTGAATGAAGAAACATAATTTTTAATTATAAAAGATAGACGAAAAATCAACTCAACCACTTGACTGTAATATTTTTTTTTAAAAAAAGCAGGTCAACAGCCAGCTGTTACGACAAATGAATTTTTTTTTGTTTATGCTTAAAAAATTTATCTACATGTTATTCTATGTCGAAATAAGATTTATCGATTAAAAACGTATATTAATTTAACAAAAACGAAATTAGATATACTATACTTACTGATTTGAAATTGTAGACGTAAAAAATTCTTATTCAGTGTTTGATCCATTTTTGAGATTTTAAGGCTGAAACAAATGAAAAAAGAGTTTTTAACTGAGTTGGAATTAACCGATAATAAAAGTAAGCTAGTTTTAAAATTTTACGTGGGAAACATTTGGTTTTTACTTGTTACTAAAATGATAGTATTGTCTTTTAGATAAAAATGATTTTTTTTTTTTTTAATTGTATTGTTTATTTGAGGGCATCTTTGTCATTTACAATTCAAAAGACTATTGTGGAAATATGCAATTGTTGAAAATTCAAAGTGCAAATTAGGGGATTTGATCATGCCAATTTTAAAAGTAACCCAAAGAACTTGTGTTTTTGCGTGTGTGTTTATATCAATTTTTTAAAAAATGGACCCAAGTACCCACCAAGAAAAAAAAGAGAGGAAATACAAGGAAATGGTTTGTTAATCTATCCATATTTTCATAATGGCATTTGACCATTAAAAAATAGCTAAAGGTTAAGTTAAATATCAAAATCCAAAAATACCCTCATATTCTGCTTATATTTGATGCACATTATCAACCTAAGAATGCATTTTTTTATGTCATATGTGGTTGAAAAAAAGGGAAAAATTATTGATGTGATGAGAAATATTATTTTATTGAAAAATGTGTGGTTGAAAATAAGTAGAAGAATGAGAATGAAAAAAATAATGTGGCTCAAACAAGGGATCAGCAAACTGTTTGAGTGGAGAGGAAAAATGAAATTTCAAATTACTCGCACAGTCTTCAATCAGATCCAGTTGAAGAAGTATCCTCACAGTCAATCCAACGCAGACCACCATACAACTTGGTCATTATTTTCAACAATATTAGTTTTTAGGGGATTATGAAATTGACTTTTCATTTATTATGTTTCAAAAATTTGAATATTAAATTGTTATGTATAATGTTTATTATTCATTATTTAGGCAGATTATTTGGTGTAGTAGTGATTTATGTGTATAAATTGCAATTTAGGAACTTATTCTCGTCGGCAAGATAGTTAGCCAGATCGACTGTTTAACAATCGGTCTTTAGGCCAACTATTTAACAGTTGGCACATACTGATTTTTTTTTTTTTTTTTGCCTCACTTGCTTTTTTTTATTATTATTTTTAATTCTTTTCTTTTTATGATGGAATATTCTTTTAATTTTTAATTAAATAATATTTCAATTCTTTATTAATTTATTTTTTTCAATTTTAATTAAATAATATTTATATTCTTTATTTAATTTTAATAATTTCCTTTTCTTTAATATGTTTTTTTTATTCTAATTTTTTTAAATAGTTTTAAAATTTCTCAATTGCTTTTTTATTTAAAATTATTTATAATTCTTTTTTGTTTATGATAAAATTTAATTTTTTAAATTTTAATAAAATAATAATTATATTCTTTGTTTAGTTTTTATAATTTCCTTTTGCTTAATTTTTTTTTAATTAAATAGTTTTAAAATTTCTTAATTTTTTTCTTCATATTATAAATAAATTTTATTTTTCAATTTAAAATTCTTAATTTTCTAATTTTATTATTTTTTAAAATTTATTTTTTTCTGTAATTCGGTTCGCTTGATTTTTTGAGATTATGTTTATTCCATTATTTTTTGTTGAATGCTTTAATATTTGAAATTTTGTAAGATGGAGTACCATCTATATGTGGAGTTGAGATAGATGTTGATAAAATTTACATGGAACGATAGTTTTAATAGTTTCACTACTGTATTGGAGTTGCTGGATGATTAGCACGCAAATATTCTACTTCGGTCTGTCATGTGGCCCTTGTATCAGTTGAGAAAGGTACAGTACTCTAAGCAGACTATTGATGCATTACTATGTCGCCGCTTAGGCTAGTCAACGGAGATGCCCTCCACTTCGACATCGGGGTAAGGTCGTTACTTTCTCCATGTTTGAGTTTACCCTCATGACTGGATTGAAGATAACGGGCGACAAGGCAGCTACTTACAGTACTCAAAGAAGCAATAGGTTGCACAAGACGTATTTTCAGGGACATGTGATTGTGCTTCTACCGAAATTGATTGTCGCAATCAAGGAGTGCGACCCAGATGTTGGACACATTGAAGTTAGGATTGGTCTATATCCTTGAAAGCGTGGTGAGGTGTCATCACACAAAGACTGTGACCGACCTTTTCCATTTGAAAGTTGTTGACGACATCGATACCTTCAACAACTATTCATGGGGCCGAAGATATTTTGAGGACACCGTATAAGTCTTTTCCAGATCATACTCGAAGCCCAAGAGGTCTATGCATAAGTACGATACCTATGGATTGCCCTTGACAGTGCAGGTAAATGTTCAACATAATCAACGTTAATTTTACTAATTTTATATATAATAATTGTATGCGTTGCAGATCCGGGCATATGAGACTATCCCCCTTTTTGGGTACTCGATTTACTAGGCGAGGAGAGATATGCTGCCCTCGGATGGATCATGGCGAGCATCACGACCAAAGTCATTATTTC
Source organism: Fraxinus americana (assembly GCA_035079005.1). Taxonomy (NCBI): domain Eukaryota; kingdom Viridiplantae; phylum Streptophyta; class Magnoliopsida; order Lamiales; family Oleaceae; genus Fraxinus; species Fraxinus americana. The sequence continues at coordinate 189,592 of JAVHZT010000077.1, read as the reverse complement.
GATAATCTGTAAGTCCGCTTAACTAGAGCAGGTGGTCGACAAGGGGCCAAGATTGCCGTCACAGTACGTCTTTTCTCCATTCAAGGCTGAGGCGAAGAGGAGGACGTTCGTCAATAGAAAGTACCCCAATCTCTTCAGAAAGGTGGACCGTGCCAAGTGGAAAGCATTCAAGACAGTGGCGAAAATTTATGCTCGGGTATGTATTTTATGATACTAACATCTTTTCCAACCGGTTGGGTTTCCCCGCTTACACACTCCACCTCTTCAGTAAGGCCAGTAATCTTGGAGTCGAGCTCATTTACCTGTTACTTCAGTATATCGTTCACTTTATTTGACCTCGCCAAGGCCTTATCAGCCAACTTCTAGTGAGCATCGGAAGTCTCTACTCGCTTGGTCATGAAAGCCACTTCACTTTTGAACAAGTTAACTTTTTTATTCAATTTTTCAATCTCTGTTAAAGCAGAGGCGAGTTTCACAGACTCTTTAACTTGCTGCTTCTTATGGCCTCAACATCGGCTCTGACGTTGTTGGCTGCCTTCTCGACCTGTGAGGTCTTATCGACAAACTCTGTATTTTTCTTTTGAATGTTTTTAAAGAGGATTTTAGCTTATATGACGACCTGAAATGCTCTCACTGCCTGACTCACCATGGTGGCGAACATGTCCACCAAGTTAATGGTCTCAATGAAGGTCTATCACTTATCCGTCCAGTACTAGTGGAATGTAGCAGTTGCAGTCTGAATCTCTTGAGGAAGCATGGCCAAAGCCTCCAGAGCCAGCTCATCGCTCCTCCTAGATAGTGAAAGCTTGGTCCTAGGAGTTGCATCGGAGGCAGTGGTAGAGTCACTTGAGATCCTCACCCCCCTTGACGATTCTTACCTTAGAGGCTCCACGACGGTTGGTGCCTTCGGCCCCACGACCGTAGCAATGGAGGCCACAATCAACTTTTTTCCTACGGGGACTTCGGAGCGAAGTGATGGGCTAACCATTGACCTACCATCTCCGATAAAGGAAAATATGTACTTTTTCTTGGGGACCTCCTTCAGTTTATTTTTCATCTTGTCCTTCATAGGAGGTCATCCTTTTCCTTCACGACCAACAACCTCTATACTGATCTTTTCCACTTGGTCCCTCATCTGTTTTGCTGCAACAAATGAGGGCTCGATCCCCTTCCAGAGGTGGCAGGAAGAATTGAGGCCATGTCAGGGGTGGGATGCTTCCCCTTATCAAAGTTTTCCGCGAAAGCAATAAAGGATCATCACAAATCAATGAACAACTATAAGGATAACCAGTACAACAAAATTTTTGTTTATATATATATATATATATATATATATATATATATATATATATCAAAAGTCCATGCATTATTTAAATAATCATGTATAGATTTGGGAAATTATTGTTGCGCCTCACCACCGAAACTCTTAGTGGAAGCCATGTCGCAATCCACGTGGAGACATTGAGTTAGATCTGACAAAGTCAACAAATGTCAAATTGATCAAAATACAGACGTCAAAGAAAAGCTGATATCCCACTTCCATAAACACAACCTCTCTCCGTTTGGATCTTTGGTCCAAATGTGCTAGAATTTGCTTGTGTGAACGCGAGTAAACCCGACAGCTGTTGTCCACAAAACCATTACAACAAAAAAAACAAGGTCAAGACGTGTGACATTTTCTCCAATGTTTTAAATGAAATCAAGTCTTAGAGCTTGTTTGGTACAGATTTTTATTTTCTACAGTAAATCAATTCTCATTTTCAACCACACATTTTTCAATAAAATAATATCTTTCATCACATCAATACTTTTTTTTCTTTTTCAACCACACATTTCCCATCATATCACTATTCAAAAATCAATTCTTCCCCCAAAAATCCCTACCAAACACACTCTTAAACCCATATCAATTAAACCTATTTTATATTTTTTTATTGACAATATAATAAAGTAAAATTAACTGAAATGTTCTACATGTTGTGACAGCTTTGAAACTTGGTTCCTTGTTGCTAATTGTTCCAATTTTAACCCGCTACCGAGATACACAGTAGCACTTAGCATGTATTTTCGTGCTACTACATCATTATTCTTTTCATTTATTTTCCTAATTACTATTCATAATAGTTTATTTTTAAAAAAATTGTTGAATTGTTATCTTGTTATTAAATTATTTGTTGCCTGTACAACTCATAATTGGATAACTTTTACATGGCTATTGAGCGAGCATTTTCACTAATTAAACAAGTGAGGGCGAAAGATGACTTTCTTCATCGAACAAGACATTGTAGAGAAAAACACATGTAGAGTATATTATAGACGAATTTTATGTTATAAAATCTCATCAGAAACAAATTAAATGAATAATATTGTTGAATGATTTTTTTATGAGAAAAATTCATGGATTATGTATTATCTATCATGAAATTAAAAATCAAGCCCCAAATTTTAAAATTGCAAAAATCAGGTTTTTTATGAATTAATTAATTATATTTTACAATTATTATATTAAATTAAATATTAAACTGTAATATAATATAATTAACCCACCCCACCCCACCCCACCCCACCCCACCTCCACAACTGCTCCGATGACTAAGCCGATGACCAGCGACCACTTCGGTGACTGTTCTCCGGTCGCACTTAATTCCAAAAATTTATAGGTCACAATTGACTCCATTGGTCACCGATCAAAAAAATTATAGGCCACAAGTTTAAAAAATTATAGGTCATGGAGATCACATATTTCCAAATTTGTTTGTCAAAGATTATATTTTGAGTCACAGATTAACGAATTTTAAGGTTACAGACCACATAGTTGGTCACATACACGCAAACACCCGTCTCCCAATCATAATACACCACCAATACTTGGTCACAGATCGACGAAATAGTTGGTCATAGACACTCTTCGTCCCATCGCCCGCAGCCGCCACCTTCATCGCCAAAACCACCCACCACCCAAACCACCATTGTCGCCACCTACACAGTACCATCATCATCGTCGCCCCATCATACACCACCACAACCATCACCATAATAATAAATCATTGGTCACAGATACACCCAATCTCATCTCATCCCGCCACGACCACCCCACCGCCACGCACACAACAAAAATCACAGTCACCAACAAAACCACCGCCTCAAATCCCCAAATCCGTCGGCACAATTACAACCCAACTATTTTAAGACATTTTCTGCATTGCCAAACCTCCCCACATACCCACCGCCAAGCCACATCCACCCGCAACAGCTCGATCGCGACGCTGCTGTGTCAGGAGCGTCGTGACGCTGCTGTGATTCACAGCAACGTCGCGGCGCCGACAGCAGCATCGACGCTGCCGTTCGTTGCCAATCATAGGGGGAGGGGGAGAAGTGACAGAAGGGGAAAGGGGAGGGAGAGGGAGAGAAGGAGAAGAAGAATGATTAGGGTTTGGGAAATAGGATTGAAATTTTGTGGGGTATGTGGTATGGTGGATATATAGATTAATTTAATTTAAAATATTATTATTAATATTAATTATGAAATTAAAACCCGATTTTTTATTAAATAAAGTATAAACATGATTTTCAAAAACTTGAAACTAAACAATTGATTTTATGTAATTTTCCCTTTTTTTTATGCATATGTCCACGTTTGGCCTAATTAAAATTGTAATATATTTTTCTCTTTTTTCTTTTTGAATTACACATCCTCCATTAAACAAAAAATTTTCCTTCATTTTCAATCAATCATTCTCCGAAAAAAATATTATAGAGCCCGTTTGATCCCCATTTTATTGTAAGAATATATTTTGGAAATAGTAGATTGATGAAGAATGTTTATTGAAAAAATATATGGATTGTTGTAAAAGGAAAGTAAATTAGGGTTTAGTGTGAATGACACTTGTACCCCTGCAGCCCTAGATATAATTATCATATGTATCCATATTCATTCCCTATAAATATAGGGCTTTGGTTCTCATTATAATACACACAACTTTATTGACTTCTATTTTTCTCTCTTTTCATAACACGTTATCAGCACAAAAGCTTAATTTTTCAAAGTTTAGAGAAGGTAGTAATTTTTTTTAAAGCATAATCATCTGTTACGTGTACCAAAATTAATTTGGTGACACGATGAAAATAAATCACCATTAGCTACAAGCATAGTTGACAGAATTTGTGAGAAAGAATTCATTCCCGTTTGTCTCATAGCTGCAATTTGTTAAAATCCATTCTTTTTCGTTTGTATGCATCTATTGGAAGACTTTACTGTCATTACTTTCACATTAATTGCGTGAATAGGTATGTGAATATTTTGTTTTCAACTATCCCATCGCCAAAGGAACTCTATTATTGCTGTGGTCAATTTTTCTTAGCCAATTCATGCGTTTAAATTTTGTGACTTTAATTGAAGTAAAAACCCATTCCATATGCTGAGTCTCATTAATTTTTTTGAGCAGTAACACAACCATTCTTTTTAATACTTTGTCCAATTTATTATGCGTAAAGATTACATTTAATCAATAATGAAATTAATTCACTTGTTTGGTATCTTTTGTATGTTAGTTAAAGATTTAGTTAATTTTGTTAACTTCTATATATAAAGATTTCCTTTCCTAATACATGTTTGGTAATTAGTTTTTATATCCTTTCTTGTTTGTATGGTAATCAATATTCTTTATCTTGATTAAATATTTATGATGTTCAATTTTTTAAAATTTATTCTATCATATTATTGCTTTTGAAATAACACAACATTATAATTAATATTTCAGAAGAATATTACTTGCTCCTAAAGAGTATAAATTATATTTTTCAATATCCTAGAAGAATATTAACATATTGCTCTTGAAGAAGTAATATTAAAATACAACGTACTCCCGAATTAGCACATGTTTCGAAGAACATGCTATTTTAAATTAGTGTTTATCCCTGAAGGAAAACACATAACTTATGTCATGTTGATATTGATTATTGATATTTAATCATATTCTTCAAAAATGATTGTATTTTCTTTTGCTTTATTGTGTAGTTAAATCAAATAACAAACATCACGAAACTTGAGTTTGCTGCACTTGACATATCTGGCAAAAACTATTTGTTATGGGTACTCGATGCATATATCCATCTTGTCTCAAAAGGTTTGGGAGAAACAATAAAAGAAGGAAACAAAGAATCCCTATAGGATCGTGTAAAAGCACTCATCTTCCTTCGTCATCATCTTCACGATGGATTGAAAATTGAATATCTTACTGAAAAAGATCCAACTGAAAGATTTAATCATTAGAGGACTATAGTCCTCCCCAAAGCCCGTTATGAGTGGATGCATCTTCGTTTGCAAGATTTCAAAACTGTTAGTGAATACAATTATGAACTATTCAGAATATGTTCAAAATTGACATTATATGGAGAAAAAATCACTGGTAAAGATATGTTGGAGAAAACGTTTTCCACTTTTCACGCCTCAAATGTGCTCCTGCAGCAGCAATATCGTGAGCGTGGTTTCAAAAGGTACTCAGAACTCATATTTTGCCTGCTTGTGGCTGAACAAAATAATGAACTGTTGATGAAAAATCACGGGTTACGTCCAACTGATTCTGTACCATTGCCTGAAGCAAACGGTACTGCATTGTTTGAAGCAAATACAATATCAAGACAAGGACGTGGACGTGGACGTGGACGTGGACATGGATTTGGCCATGAACGCAGACGTGCACGTGGAATAAATCATGAACGAAATAATCAACAAAATTATCAGCAATAAGGCAGTAATTCAAAAGGCACAAAGCAAATGAAAGTAGCATATCCAAAAAGAAGTATGAAGAAAGTTGTTTCAGATGTGAAATGAAAGGGCATTGGGCACGTACCTGTCTTATGACAAAACACCTTGTGGATCTCTACCAAAAACCAATTAAGGGAAAGGCAAAAGTAGAGACAAATTTTGCTGATTATGATGGTCCAATTGATGTGACTCATTTGGATGTTTCTGATTTTTTTGCTGATCCAAATGGAAATATTGACAATTTCATTGAAGGTGGCGTAATGGAAGATATAGATTAGTTTACTTTCTAGTATTTCCTTTTTGTTTTAGAAATTCGATTTAAATATGTCCTTATTTTTCACAAAATATTTGAAACCTTATTATGTATCGTTAATTTTATAATACTGAATTATATTTACTCTTTTAAATTTAAATTCAATTATATTTGTTTTCTTATATATTTATGATGGATTGTCAAGATACTTGTTTGATTGATAGTGCAACTACACATACTATTCTTCAAGACAAAAAAATTTTTTGGACTTAACATTAGCAGAAAATAATGTTAATACGATATCAGGTGTATCGAATATCGTTGAAGGCTCTGGAAGAGCTTGTATTATTTTACCAAATAATACAAAATTATATATTAACGATACACTTTATTCAAACAAATCCAAAAGAAATTTGCTTAATTTTAAAGATATCTGTTGCAATGGATATCACATTGAGACGATGCAAGAAAATAATGTTGAATATCTTTGCATAACTTCTTTTGTATCTGACCTAAAGCAAATAAAAGAAAAATTTTATGCACTCCCATTTGGCATGTATTATACATTTATAAAAATGATCAAATCAAATATTATCACGAACCAGAAGTTCGTTGATCCAAAAAATTTCATACTTTGGCATCATCGACTTGGACATCCAGAAGCTATAATGATGCATGGAAGAATAAATAACTCGCATGGACATCCTTTAAAGGACCAGAAGATTCTTTTACCTAATGATTATCCATGTGTGGCTTGTTCGCAAAGCAAGTTAGTCATTAGACCTTCGACTATAAAGGTCAATATTGAATCTCCAACTTTCTTGGAAAGGATTCATGGAGATATATGTGGGCCAATACACCCACCATGTGGACCATTTCGTTATTTTATGGTATTGATTGATTCTTCTACTAGATGGTCACATGTTTGCCTACTTTCTACTAGGAATGTAACTTTTGCTAGACTACTTGCTCAAATCATAAAATTAAGTGCCCAATTTCCCGATTATTCAATCAAGACTATTCGTCTTGACAATGCTGGTAAATTTAGATCACAAACATGCGATGATTATTGAATGTCAATTGGGATTGTTGTTGAACATTCGGTCGCGCATGTCCATATACAAAATAGTTAGCAGAGTCATTTATTAAACGTCGACAACTTATTGCTAGACCATTACTTATGAAAACAAAACTCCTAGCTTCTGTTTGGGGTCATGCTATATTGCATGCTGCATCATTGATTCGTATCAAACCAACTGCATATTATCAATATTCACATTTACAACTAGCATTTGATCATGAACCTAATATTTCTCACCTAGGGATTTTTGGTTGTGCTGTTCAAGTCCCTATTTCACCCCCACAACGGACTAAAATGGGTCCCCAACGAAGACTTGAAATTTATGTGGGTTTTCATTCACCATTTATTATTAGATATCTAGAACATTTAACATGTGACTTATTTACTGCATGATTTGCAGATTGTCATTTTGATGAAATGATTTTCTCAATTTTGGGAGGAGAAAAACTGCATCCTGATAAATAAGGTAAAATTTTTTGGAATGAAACAATTCTATCTTATTTTGATGCCCGTAGCAATCAATGTGAGCAAGAAGTTGAAAAAATCATTCATTTGTAAAGAGTTGCAAATCAATTACTGGATGCATTTGTTGACACAAGAAAAGTGACAAAGTCACATATACCGGCAGAAAATATTCCAACAAAAATTGATGTCCCTACACGACCATTAGCTGTAGCAAATGAATCTCAAATACGCCAGAAGCGTGGTCGACCAGTTGGTTCAAAAGACTCTGTACCTCGAAAAAGAAAAGTACAAGAGAAAAACCAACCAAAAATTTCAGAAGAAGTAATGTTGGAGAACATTGATCAATCAAATATTGAAAATATGGTTCCTGAAGAATCACAAGTGTTCGAAAATAATGAGATTTCAATAAATTATATGTTATCTCATAAATTATGGGAGCGAAATAATGTTGTTATAGACAATATTTTCGCCTTTAACGTGACTTTTGATATTATGCAAAATGAGGATTCTGAACCATTGTCTGTTAAAGACTGTCAAAATAGAAATGATTGGCCAAAACGGAAAGAAGACATACATGTGGAATTGAATTCCTTAGAGAAACGGAAAGTGTTTGGACCTGTAGTTCGAACACCTGAAAATGTAATCCCTATTAGATATAAATAGGTTTTTGTACGAAGAAAAATGTAAAAAATGAAATTACAAGATACAAAGCCCGACTCGTAGCTCAAGGTTTCTCACAACGACCAAGAATTGATTATGAGGAAACACATTCTCCCGTAATGGACACCATCACTTTTAGATTCTTAATTAGTTTGACTGTGTCACAAAAGCTCGAGATGCGCCTTATGGATATGGTAACTGCCTATTCGTATGGTTCCCTTGATTGTGACATATAAAACAAATGATACATGCTCGAGAACCATGTTCTCAATTAAATTGCAAAGATCGTTATATGGATTGAAACAATCCGAACGCATGTGGTATAATCACCTTAACGAATATTTGTTGAAATAAGGCTATAAAAATGACGATGTCTGCCCGTGTATTTTCATAAAGAAAACAAATATTGGATTTGCAATTGTGGCAGTTTATGTTGATGACTTAAATTTAATTGGAATTTCAGAAGAGCTCAACAAAACTGCAGATTATTTGAAACATGAATTTAAGATGAAAGATTTAGGGAAAACCAAATTCTGTCTCGGGTTGCAGATTGAACATTTTCCAAAAGGATTATTTGTTCATCAATCTACATATATAGAAAAAGTTTTGAAACGATTTTATATGGATAATGCACATCCATTGGCTTCACCTATGATTGTTCGATCACTTGATATAAAAAATGATCATTTTCGTCCACTTGAGGATGGAGAAAGGATTCTTCGTCCTGAAATACCATATCTTAGTGCAAATGGAGCATTAACTTATCTTGCAAATTGCACTCAACCAGACATAGCTTTTTCTGTAAATCTTCTTGCAAGATATAGCTCGAAACCAACACAAAGACATTGGAATGGTGTTAAACATATTTTTCGTTACCTAAAGGGTACTATTGATTTGAGATTATTTTATTCTCAAAAGTCGGGATCTACTTTAGTGGGATATGCAGATGCAGGTTATCTCTCTGACCCGCATAAAACTAAATCACAAACAGGATACGTGTTTACACGTGGAGGAACGACTATATCATGGAGATCTGTGAAGCAATCATTGACAGCTACATCCTCAAATCATTCTGAAATTATTGCAATCCATGAAGCATGTCGAGAATGTGTATGGTTGAGGAACATGACCAATCATATCCAAGTATCATGCGTATTAATTTCAACAAAAGATATTCCAACAATTTTGTATGAAGATAATGCTACTTGCATTGCACAACTCAGGGTAGGTTATATCAAAAGTGACAAGACGAAGCATATTTCTCCAAAATTCTTTCATACATACGAGTTTCAGAAGAATGGCGATATCAAGGTTCAACAAATTCGTTTAAGTGACAATTGGGCTGATTTATTTACAAAAACACTGTCAACATCTACATTCAAGAAATTGGTTCACGGGATTGAAATGCGTCGACTAAAAGATTTTCAATTATCAACATCCAGGGGGAGTAGCTGTACTCTTTTTCCTTGTTTAGGTTTTATCCTACTGGGTTTTCCTAACAAGGTTTTAATGAGGCAACATTTATCTTTAATACTCCAAAATAACTGTACTATTTTTCCTTCATTTTGATTTTTCTCCTATTGGGTTTTTATCAAACGATGTTTTAACGAGGCGGATATTTTGTAATGTGTCATTCAAGGAGGAGTGTTGTAAAATAAAAGTAAATTAGGGTTTAGTGTGAATGACACTTGTACTCGGCAACCCTATATATAATTACCATATGTATCCCTATTCATTCCCTATAAATATATGGCTTTGGTTCTCATTATAATACACACAAGTTTATTGACTTCTCTTTCTCTTCTCTTTTTCTCACTATTCATAACATGAAAATATCAGATAGAAAAATATATTTCAAAAATAGTGAGAAACAAGTGTGTGATAATACCAAATAGGAAGATGCTAGAGGTACATCACCTCTTACATCGGGGTGTCCATAATGGACACCCGACGCCTCCTCATTGGAGGGAGGGTCGGTGGGGTCGGCACTCCTTCTAATGAAGAGGTACCGAGTGTCCATTATGTACACCCTTATGTAAGTGGTGATGTACAACTGGAATAATCGTACCAAATAATGGGGCGATATAAACTCAATGCACTAAACCCTAAAAATCAAAAATCTCTTCTCAATTAGAGCCCGTTTAGTGTTTAATTCAACAATTCTCTCTCATTGTATCTCTACTTTCTGGAAGAACCAAGCAGAATATCGATACGATGGTGAAAACCAAAGCCCAATCGAAGAAGAAGGCGCAAAAACGCGGAATAGATTTCAAAGTAGTTATCTGAAACTGATTAAATATGTCAAATATAATTTGAGAAAAAATCGATATCAAAATGTGATATTGAATTCTCTGACTAGTTAAATTGTTTTTTCAGAAAATAAAGAAGAAAATTGGTCGAAAATTGCCGCCTCCGAAGAATGCTACAAACACTGAAATCAAATCCAAAGCAATAGTTCTTCCAGAGCAGAGTGTAGCCTCTGAAAAGGCGGGTTTAGCAGTTAGCAAAAAGGGTTTAACATTGAAGGAGCTGCTTCAGCAGACAAGCCATCATAACTCCAAAGTCAGGAAAGGTGGTGCTTTTTTTGAATCCTGTAATTTCTGTTTCACTATAGATGACAAATCATCATACATGCAGTTTATACAAGTGCCAAATCTATCAATATATGACTGCAAGTAATTATCACAACTATGTTTGAGAGTGCAGTGAGGATGCCGGACTTCAAGTTCATTATGAGCTTTGAAGTGGTGGATTTTGGAAATTTGAGTCAGGAAATAATTCTATGAAATAGCTGTGCACAAGAGGCGAACATTTGTGATTAGATATTAGAACAAGTATGTAAAATAGTTTTGTAAAGGTATGAATTTTGTGACACCATATGTAACACATTTGTTTGATAACAAGAAACTTGAATGAAGGGAAAGGTCACAAAGGTAATGCACGTATAATATCATGGAATTGAGCCGTATGTTTCATGAACTATAGTTTGTGGCAAGATAAGTTCGTTCTGAATGCTTGATTGAACTAAAGAAAATTTACTGCATAGGTAAGAGAACTAGAGAAACTTGACATGAGCTTGATATTTTTATGTAACTATGAATGATTTGACTTCTTTCCATTGGATTGCCAACATTGCAATGTTGTTACTATGCTAATTGTTTAATTGTTTAGTTGTCAATGTGCCAAATTTTTTATTGCATGTGGCCTTGATTCATGTCTTGCTTCTCATTGATTTTTGTGATGAGTTTAACATGACGACCTCCTTCTATCTCCAGATGCATTGATAGGTATTAAAGATGTATTCCTTAAGCACCCTGCCGAGCTAAAATTGCATAAACTTGCTGTTATAGAGAAACTGCGTGAACGCATTGGCGATGATGATAAGTTGGTCCGTGAAACACTTTATCAACTTTTTAAGTCAGTGATATTCCCTGGCTGTAAAGAGGTAATTTATAAAATACTACAGTGCTTGCATAAATTATCTGTAGTTAATATGTTTCAAAGTGCAAGTACTTTGGATTAGGATAGTTTCTGCATTCATTTTGTTTTATTTTTAATCTCTCAATTTTAATTATTTATTTTCTCGACAGAGTATAAAAACAGACAATAAAATTTCTCACTTGTTGTATCAGTATGCATTGTGTAGCACATCAGTATTACCCTGTGTGTCTGAAAGCTATGATTGGAAATTCTGCAATCATACCCTGATTCATCTTAGGATTGAGCAAGTGATGTTCTTCAATGTAATCTAAAGATGCTTGTTGACTGGATCCTTTTCCTTAATAAACTTGATAGAACACCCATGTTAATTCAAGAAACCAGACTTCCAAAATGTCTTAGTTGATCATTCTCTTTTCTACCGCATTCCAATAAACCTGACTGCTGAAATTCTATTGTGTGGTGGCTAGCTCATATCAACGGGGAAATTTTTTCATGACTATAGGTTGGATTTCTTTCCTTTAGTTTCCTTTTTCTATCCAGGAGTAAGGAAGGTGTCTGTTACCTCTCAAAAGTTTTGGTTGAATTTTTCAACTTGTTTTGGAATTTAAAATTTGAAGTTCTTAAGGATTTTCAGTGTAAAGTATTCCTGATATGTAGTTCTAGACACATTCTTTTAAATCTCCGGTTGTTCTATTAATGTAATTCAAACAAATGTTTGGGTCCTAATTCATTTACTATAGAGTTATAATGGATAGGTAAATAACCAAAATTTAATTACCTGAAACACACTCAACATTAGCCTCAAACAATGATATGATTGCAGCAACGAAGAACGTGGAAGTGGGAGCTTCAAAATGAGAAGAACACAAGATTAAAACCTGTCATACGTAAATCATTCTCACGACGTTTTAAAATAAACCATGTGTCTACTGGAAAAACCTATTCAGCATTGAATACTATTCACGATATTTATACCTTGGCTTATTTAAAAATTGCTGGTGTCTCTTTTTCTGCACGCACTACATTGTACTGACTTATTGGATCTTTTTAGCATTTTAGAGTCTGTCATGCTTGTCTCCACCACAAAAGCAGACATCAGACCATTTCTCATTACAGGTCCCTGTTACATAGACATAAGACACATTGTTCATGGGTGAGCAGCTATAACATCATTGTTCATCATCCCCTCGCTACCGGATGAGTGAACTCTACTGTCCTATGCTGAATGGGAATTCATGAATTTGACCTTGTAGCAGAAGACTACCGGTATCTGGAATATTTGCAAACGTAAATTGGGTACTCTAGATTTGGAAATCACTTTTTCGTATTTTTAAGATTCAAGTCGTTTGTTATAATACTACATTTCATTGGTTATATGCCATTTCGGGTGCATTTCCCTTGTATCCTATGCGCACATCTTGGTATCCCTTCGTAATCTCATAGTAGTATTCCCCTGGTAATTACATAGTGGCATTTATTGTTGCCATTTTGCAGACTTTATCTCGTAGTGAGAATGGTTGGTCCAAACTTTCTACTCTAATTATCTGCTGGTTTCCTTTTGTAGGATAATCAGGGACCATTAATTTCCTTGATGATGGCATACATCTTCAATGCAATGACCCATTTAGCAATTGATGTACGCTTGATGGCTTTCAATTTTTTTGATCTTGTTGTCTAGTACAATCCCTCTTCATTTTCCTTATATGCTGAAAAGGTATAGTCAATGTCTATATAGTTGAATGTTTATTTACATATTTATGTGGATGATCAGAAAGAGTTTCCTATATCTGTTAAATTGTTGTGGGGGGTCTTTACCACCTTGCATGAGGCTTAGTGTAGTATGTCCACTTATTCTCATTTTGTTGCATACTTACGTGAAGGAATCAAAAGAATGGTTATAAAATGTCTGAGTTGATTTATGTGCTGAAGCTGGATTTTTTTATAGCTCTATTCATTCATATTGTTGCATCTCTGCAGCTATAAATAAAATTGTTGAAAGTTCTTTCTTACAGTTTTTGAGGGCTTGTCCTCTTGTTGAAAGTTGTAGCTGATGTGATTTTAGATTGAACATTGTACCTGAGTAAAATTGTTATCATCTTGCTTCTCTGTGGAGTTTGTTACTTTATTCCTCGTCTGCTGTTGATAATTTAAATCACATCTGCAGATTCTCCAGAACTATGAAGATATTTTGCGCAAGAACCAAACTTTTCTAGAGGATACGAGCAAGTTAAAGAACATTCTTGGTGGATTCGTTCACTGCTTGTCATTGTTGCCATGTAACAAGAGAGAAAATGACTCATCATATAAAAATGTATCCTCTGGTTAATTAATGCAACTATCAAATTTTAGTGTTATTTTTTTAATTTTCTGTCATGTGATGTTTAAGGAAAGATTTACTCTTTTCCATGCCTCAATTCGTATTTGCCGAGTAGAATGTATTGTAATGGCTACAAGTCTATATACCAAATCTGCTTTATATAACTACAAAGAGAACACTGCAGCAGCAATCTTTTGCTGAGCCCTCATCTGGACATGGTACCTGTAGCTAGATATATGATCTACCTCCGCGTTGAGTTTGGCATGATGACTAAAATCAACAGCTGCCTTGTTACACTTTCATGGATGAACTCTTTATAAGCTACTATACTATGTCAGAACCTCACTGTTTGTCATCCTTTCTCTTTGCCAATTAATGCAAGTGCTACTCATTTCCTTTTGTGGACATTCCAAATTAAAGCCTACTTTAAAATACTCGCTTTTGTTACTCTTTCCTTCATAAACACCCGGCCTTTTGATTCCTATCTACATAGTTGCTCCCTCAATTGAAGCATGTAATTATTCTTTCTTTCTTCTTTATAAGGTCATTTTTTCCGTTAAATATGCTACTTCTTCACAACGTCTTTACCTTATATCAATGACTGCTGGTACTATAGTGAACAACTTGAGCTGTTTATATGGCAACGTGTTATACGAAAGTTTTATAGTCGTGGGTTGATTTTGAGGTGTTTTTTCTCCTTTCTGTGAGCTGTTTCTTAAGATTGAATTCTTATATAAAGCTAATTTTTGTAGAATACTCCTGCTGAAGACATTCTCCATGCTTTTGAGCCTGAGGTTTCTAGAGAACCGACCAGTATGTACTTTTGCCTTTGTACTGTTCTGATTATCTTCACATTCTTACATAACTTTCCCTTTAATTGGCATAATGTCCGTGCATTTCTGCTTTCAAAACAAAATCTGTTTTTTTTCTCTTTCAATTTTTTTCTCCTTTTCTTCATTTGAAAGAAATAGGCTTTGACATCTTACTTGTGGTCATCAATATCCTTGTTTTTAGGGTTTACTGAAGTTACCAAGAAATTGAAGGATATTTTGCCCATACTAGTTACTTGTTTTCAAGATTTCATGCCCATGGTTCACACAATTCCTCAGCTAGATGCACAATCATTTGATAATATGCTATTGATACTTCAAAGCATAGATCTTGTAGTCAGGTTTTTGGTTTGTGAGACTGGCAGAAGCCGACAAGATATGCAAACTCTTCTGCCTCCATGGCAGAAGCCTGACACAACTATTTGCAATCAATTTATCTCACTTGCGATACTAAAGAAGTTGTGGGATATTTTTCCCCTAAACCCAGTTCGTCACCAATCAAAAAAGGTATCATAATGGCATTGTATGGACTATCATGGTTTATGAACTCCCTTATGTGTCATATCTTTTATGCTCTTGAAGATTTCTTGCTGCTATTCCTTTTGAGGGCAAAACCAATTTATGCCCTTCCCACCAAGTTAACGTTTTGGTGCATATAAAATTGAACCACATCAGCGAGTGAAATTAATCACTGAATGCAAATGTGTGTGGCAAAACCAATTGCTTTGTTGGAGCTGTCCTACATCACCAACATTTCTATGTTTGATCTGATTTAGTTTTTTTTTTTTTTTTTTAGCTTTCCTTTTTCAACCATGTTATTGAACTCTACTACTAGGAGCTATTTTATGTGGTTAATTATTCTACTTTTTGCTTCTTTTCGATTTGGTATATCATTATTTTACTTTCTTGTTCTTTTAGTAGTCAACTTGGCCATTGCTCATCTTCAAATGAACATAAATTCTTTGCTTTGTTCTATTTATGCCTTTGCTTGCAGGATGATGATCGAATCTTCATGCTGAATATTGTAATTACTGAAATATTTTTGCAATTAAGTAACTGGAACAACTCTTCCCCTGCTTCATTGGAAAAGTTTCTGGAATTCATTGAAAGATCACTATCTATAATGGTTCGTTTCTGAACTTCTGTTATTTGAATCTGTAAGTATATGATGAAAAACACACAGATCAAGTTGAATTTAGCTGATAATACCATGAAATAATCCTCCTTCAAGCTTTAGCAACAATTCTATATTATCTATAAACCCTTAAATGCAAGGGATGTCACCTTATAAGTTCTTGTTCTTTAAGTTTCTCTTTGTTGATACATTGAAGCTCTTCTAGATTATATGATTAGTTGAAGCTGAAATGTATTTGTACCACTTAAAGTAACACAATGAACATTGTCCTTTTGCAGATACAGTCAAATAAAGGGTTTCACGAAAAACACTTGCTTCCACTTATATCATACATCCCAAAACTAACCATGCGAATTTCAGGTCATTGGAGATCTCGTATTCTCCAGGTTTGTCATTCTTGTGTTAGTTTATTTGATTGTTAAGTAATTGCCTAACATGTTGCCTCAATTCATACTTATTTTTCATCTTCGTTTGCTTTTTGACGTTTGATAAATCTAAATTAATCATCCTCAGTTTTTATATCATGTGACTTCAGGTTCCTTGAATAATGAAATCTAAAGACAGCTTTATTTTTGCAGTCTTTTACAGATGCTTCTATGAACTGCAATCCAGACTCTTCAATGAAATTAGCTTGCCTTTCTACAATCAAGGAAATGCTTGATCCTGTAAGATGTCTATTTCCTAGTTCAGGAAAAACTCTGGAATTGGTGATGCTTTTCATATTAACTAGATTGCACTTATATATCATACAAAAATGATGATGTGTTTATAACATGATTTTCAATCAGCAAACTGTTCTCTGTTATTCTGAAGAAAGAACAAAAAAATTAGTTGAATATTTAGGATCAATCTATGTAGACATAATATTTTACATGCTTACGGAAATATAATGATCATAATCATATGCTCTACCTTAAGTGTATTTGAATAGATTTGTGGAGATGCAATGGTGATGGGAACAGGATTGTCTTTTAGGATCTTTCACATTCATGGCTTCCCATTTATGTTGTGACAAATAACATGCATCCAAGAAGAAACTTAAGTGTGATAAATAAATTTTTGCAGTGAATTGGATAGCGAATCAAAATCAGATTTATAGGGAAGTTATAAGAAATAGCTTATTTTTTAACTGCTGAGGTTTTAAAGTGCATCAATAACGACAGTGTTGCTGTTTGTCTGTTACTTTAATGAATTTCTTAGCTGTAAAGATAGGTAGCATGGTTCACAAGTAGTTTGCTTATTATGATGGTTCTTGTAATTTATTTATTTTTGGTAAAAGAGCACTTCTGTTTATCCTCTTAACGTTTTTATGTGGTACAAATCAGTTCCCCCGCCCACCCCCACCTTCTCCGATCCATTTGACACGTGCAATTTCTTTTCCGTCAATACGTCCTGCAATTTGTACTTGAATTCCTTTTATATCTGCTTGTTCAGTTAATTCAATAGCTTTTTTTCTCCCTCCGGAGGGGGTAGGAGGTAGGAGAAGATTTTGTAGACATGATTACATTGCTTTCCGTCAGTTCAATTCAATATTTCTAAATTATGATCCAATCTCTCACTATGGTTTTTGTATTGATTTGTCACTCAACTTTTCTGTCCAATAACAGGAAAATAATTGGCTATACATGGATGGAACTGATCCTACGATATTAGACTATCAGATCACTTGGATACGTGAGCTTGCTCCATTGCTAATTTTGTTAGGTGACAAAAACCCTACATGTTCCAAGGTATCTTCTTGCATTCATGTGCTTGTTTAGACACACACACACTTAGTTATCTAGCTGTCTAGCTTTTGTTATTGCCATTGTCATATGTGGATGATTGCTATTCTTGCAGGCTGTGTTGAGCCTGCTACTTCGCCTGGGACAAGCTGCCCCACCCAACTCTCCATTTTCTCAGGAATTTGACAAAATGCAGTACATTTTGAGAGACTTTTACAGTAGTCAGATAGATGAGATAGATGAAAGTAAGGACCATGTGTCTAAAATTCTAATTCTGCTTTTCTTCATTTCGTGGATTCATTTTGATGTGTATGTAACTCACTGCTCTAATATTGTAGGAAGTGTATGCTATGGTCCATTCATAAGGCTCTCTGAAGATGTTCAGGAAATCTCAATATGTTGCCTATATTACTTCTCTTTCATGGACTCAATTCTACTGCAATCGCTTGTGTCATGTTGCTTGTGTAAGTATTGAATTAGTAACAGGTGTAAGATCTTTTGAAATCGTTATTTTTAATGTTCCATGCTACAAGTTTTCTTATATCATAGATGTGTGAGTAGCAAAATACGTATACTTGTATTCCGACAAATATTAAAAGGTTTTACCTGTACCATAACATCTTTTTGATCCTAAAACTTTGAAAGAGTGTTCTGATCTTTTTCCACTGGAAATTATATTGATTTCTCTTGTCAATGCAGTCTTCTCAAAATTTTGAAATCTAGGGTATAAATGTAACAACACTCCAGAAAGCATACTGAGCCAGTAGGTTTCTTTTTGGTGTTTGTTCAGGAAAGCATGACTTATCTTCAGTCTCCGACGGCCTTCTTGTGGGAAAAAAATATTCTCAAAACATTGATGTCAAAGTTTGAAGTGTTTTAGATTTTAATAAGGCTTGATATTTTGTTTTCTATAAGTTTTTAAGAACGATTGTATGCCACTGGAAGTTAAAAAACTGCAGATATGGATGGAAAAGAATTTCAAAAGGTTCTGATGCTATCATATGCTATTTTATTGGGGTCAATTTGTGCTTTTCTTGATTGTATGAGTTTGAAAATATTGATGAGCTGTGCTTATTTCTTGTGCATCAGAAGAAGCACGAAAATGGAGATAGATTTTGTTAAAATAAAAGGATGGTAGATATATATCATAGTATGGTCTCTGAAGTATGAGAATCATTTACAATTATCCATTCTCTGTGTGTTATAAAATTATTTGAGTGTTTCTCTTGCTACGCCACTGCAGGCCCTGATTTGGAGCCATCTTTACTCTATCGAATTTTGGAAGTTCTGCACTCAGCCTATAGAGCTGGGCATATCCAAGTTGCTGACTACATTAGCTTTCTTGTCACTCTACTTTCGCGGTTCCAAGTTTATCCAGGTACTTCCAGTCGAGTCTTCATTGCATGTCTTGTTCTAGTAGTATTATCGCTATTACCTTTTTCTATGTATATTTTCTAATAGCTGTAGCATTTTTAGAAGTTCTTCTAACACTTGAGTTCATCCTTTTTATCATTACCAAGTTTTATCATTACCAAGTAGTCTTACTGTTTGTCAACATAATGGTTATTATGCCCCTATTTTGTTTAGATAAAAAATCAGATTTTTAGTAGATTTTAATAAAATTTTATGGAATGTGTGGTTGAAAAGTTGTGGGGCATAAAATATGTGTTTAAAATTAATTATTGACTTTGACTTAGATTTTAATAAACTTTTGTAGCTGAATCAAACAGGGGCTATATGTGCTTGACTTTCCCTTTCTGGCTTATGTTGTCTTTCATTGTTTTATTTTTGTTTTGGGGAGTGGCAGAAAAGGGAAATAGTACCGAACTGTTAGTTTATCATCTAGTTCTACACAACTTAGGAGTTTGAACAAGCTGTATGGTGTCGATTTCTAAATTCAGTGCTTGATCGAGGGAAGAAAAGTACTTCGACCTAAGATCACCAATGCTTGATGCAGTTGAACAAAATTGAAGAGCATGGAAAATAATGAGGAAAACCCTATCAAGGGAAAAAACTTGAACCTTCGACCTTTAGAGTCCATTAAGCAGGATTTTGCAATTGTAATAAAATCAAACAAAATTGAATGAACAAGACAAAAATACGTCTTGTTTGTGACTTGTTTGATTACTAATTGGAATCAAGAACCACATTCCTGATTTTACACCATTGTTGATTGCAACTGGATCGTTCAAATCTTGAATTGAAGCAAATATCTCCTGTCTTTCCGTGCTATAAATTCAGTGTTCACCCAAAGGATATTGTAAGAAATTCAATACTTCTCAGTCAGTGAGGTGGTTCTGTGACAAATTGAAACCTTGGTAGCTAGATTTGATAGTGAAATTTCTCAAGTTCAATCTGGACAATTGAACTTTAAACAGAATCTTGACAGTTTGTACTGAGTATGGATTTGGAAAGGCTAAATGTGCAGGGAGAGAGAAAAACAGTCACCTGTATATTCACAGAATTTTTTTATTTTTGGTGTATTTCCCATCACCTATCTCCGCTGTTTTTCCAGTTATAAAGAGTCATAAGCCAACTCTATCATGTCATTTTGGACTCTATATTTCAGTTTGAACTCATTAAACAAAGCAAGGTTTGTTGCGAGTCACTCAAAACACACGGTTATTGGACTTATCTAGTCATATGCAATACTCATGCATCAGTCTAGTGGGTCGCTTAATCAACCCAGTTAATTTTTTCAGGAATGTTATCAAATAAATTTCACAAACCGAGGAGTTTAGGAATAATTAAGAACACATTAGAACTCTACCCTGATAATTAATTTATTATTATTTTTTTTTTCCTAGTTTTGTGCTGGAACATTGTAATGCTTATAAGATAGACATGTTTATTTCCTGGTTATTAGGCCACTTTTTGGTGTGCAAATTGGTCTCTGTTCAACATATTGGAACAGGTTCTTTAGCTTGGTGCAAGCCTTTTGTTAGTCTCCTTTTGACATTAAAATAAGTGTTTAGAAGACTGATTTTTTAAGACAAAATGCATAGAAAGATTGCAACAAAGTCGGGTTATTATATTCCCCTATCAGGAGTATCTGATATTTCCTTGGAAGAATCTTTCATCATTTTTCTGTAGGGTTCTTCGTTTATTTTCTCTTATTCTCCTTTTAAACTCATCTTTGTCGTGGTTGTTCAAATAAATATTGGATCGTGTTGCAGAAGAGATCTATCCTGTTACGAAGCATGAAGCTAGGTCAAATCATGGGACTTTTAAATCTGTTACTAGTGTTGTTTGCTCTTCCCTGTCACGGATTGGTGATGCTTGTCTCGTTTTCCAAATTCTGGAAAAAATAATTGTCGATCAGATTGTAAGTTTTCTTCTTTGGTCCTTTTGTATTAGTGATTTTACTTTCCCATTGTTGTGATATACTCAAAACTTCCAAAAAAATATTACTATCTTTCACATTAATGCGTTTTATTTATCTTTCTAACAGTATTTATCTGCAACATTTATAGATATGGGATTGATGCTGTTATTTTCTTATGCTTTAGTGTGCCAAACAACCGGTGGATAATATGTGCGCTCTTCTCAGACTGCTTGTTACATTTGACTCCAAACCCTCGAGACTTTCTGAAGAGAGTATCATCAACATAAGTCACACCCTTCCAGAGTACTTGATTGATATTGTATCTGTAAGTCATTTTCATTTATTTATATTCTTTGAGATATATGTAAAATATTCTTGATTTTCTTTTACTGAATGAAGGTTGTGCATTTTTTATTTAAATACCAGACTGACTGATAAAATCAGTCATGCTGTTTTTTATACCTCTTTTACATTGTTGATGCTAGGACGAAATGTTTTGCAGTTATGTTCAATTAAATGGAAGAAACCAATTCTGACAGGTTAAGACAGGCATTTCCACAATTAATAATGTTTCAATCTGGTTTGTCACAAAATCTCTTGCTCCTATTAACCTCAGCTTTTGTACGAGTGGGTCGAAGTATGTGAGCATAGAAGTGACCAAATTCTGAAGAGAAGTCAATTTTGATGATTCAAGTCTGTCACAAATTGAACTTCCATTTAATATTGCAGTGGGTAGTTTATTTCATTTCTTTAGTTGAGCCTTCTTCACAATAACATGACAAGGTGTATAATCAGAATCTAGAAACTCAATTTATCTGAATTTTTAGTAACCAGAATAACTTTTAGGACAAACTGAAATAGTAATCTAGAAGAATAAAATGGGACGGAGAGTAATTGTCAAATAGATTACTTATTTAAACATAAATGGGTAATTGTTGGGAAATAATGCTTGTATCTTAAAAACCTCATTTCAAGACTAAAATTGCTTGTTTGGATATGAAAGCCCTGCAGCTGTTTCTTTTGAGGCCATCTAAATTCAAGTTGTACTCCTGCAGCTTTTCATTAAGCATCACTTATGGGGGCATGCACACATTGCTTAGTTATCTCGATTGTACATAATTTCTTCCGAAGTTGATGTAGCTCCTATCTCGTTGGAATTTTAGAAACTTATTTAATTTATCCTGGGGTTGGTAAACTCCGGTGCTATAATTGAATTCCATCATCTTGATCATTCAGGAAGACGATTACGAGTCCTGTACTGCTATTAGTGTAAAGAGAAGAGAACATTACCTACTGCCTCCCTTTTTTCTGTTCCATAGGAGCAACAGGCTGTTGAGTCTCGTGTTAAATGTGATGGGATCTTGGGTTTCTGAGATTTGTTCCTTGCTTGGTAGCGATAGTCAGACTTCCTCCACAATCCATTGTTCGAGTAGGCTACATACCATTATCTCTATGCTTCTCCTTGTGCATGAAGATGTCAAGATTCAACGAATTCTTTCATCGTGCGAGATACAAATTAAGAATATATTGCAGAATCTGAGCACGTTACTGGTATGGATGATAATATTCGTATCAAATGGTATTTTATTACCTCATATTCTGGATTAGATCTTAACAGTAACTTTTAATAATGTAACCATAACTTCATTCTTCATTTTACAGTCTTCTGTGGAGATCAAGTTGACCATAAGAGAAAAGCAGAAGATCCAAAATGCACATGATCGACTGAAAGCGGTCACCAGTAAATTATTCAGAGAGGCTCTCAGAACTTAGGAGAAACAGCGCAAGTAAGTTAATTTATGGCATCATATAATTGGTTTTACATCCTTAATATATGGACAATAATAGAAAAGTTCTCCATTCTTTAACTACCCCTTGTTTTTTGAAAAAGACTCGTAGTTATTATAATTATTTGATTGTTACATGCCATAGAAAGGGACGGTGAGTAATCAGCGCCGATACATCCGAGGTTACTTATCACTTCTCTTAGACATGAATTTGAGATATTATGAGTTGTGAAATAGCTAGTCTGCCCAAGAATTTTAGGTGCTTGAGAGTGGATTATGCCCCTTGTTCGATGCCCATTAAAATAGTTCTTTTGGGAAAATGAGTTTTGGAACACTGTTTTTTTGGAGAATGTGTGATTAAAAATAAGGAAAAGTTTTGGAACTTCTTATATTGTACTACTTCCAATGGATTTTGCTTCACCTTCACTCATGGTGAATTTGTTATAAACCCAGCAACTTACCTTCATTAGTAAGTGAGAGAGGTTCTTATCTAGAGCTCTCTCTTTTTGCATCTCTGATGCTCTCTAACCAGTGATTTGCACTTGTCCCGTACAAGGCGCAGCGCGTTGGAGGCCAGTGCATCGGTGAGTGAGTATGCTGCAGCAGGTCGTCTAGTGTGAGTTCAGAGACATTCTTTTGATTTTTTCCCCATACACCTGCAATTTTGTATTTCTAGCAGATGTTACTTTTTCCTTCTGAAAGCAAGAAAAGAACAGAAAGAAAGAGAACGTGTACAGCTAAAATAGTCACATTGATTGCAACTTTCGGAAATGCATAGTTTGTATGGTTAATCGTTAAAGGTCTGTAATTTAATTACAAGCACATTGTTTCCTTTTAGGCAAGAAAAATGTATGTGATATCGATGTTCCATTTAACTAAATTCTTGGATCTGCGAATGCCTTGTCTTGTTGTGGTGCTTGTTACACGCTCCAATAACATACAATTTAAACTTGGTATGCGATTTTTATATCGACTATGTAACATACATAGAATGTGCTGTCTAGTCGAGATTGGGCGGGCGTTCAGTGTACCGTAGATCGAAAGATTCTCATGCCTTGCTTGGTTGGACCAACCCAATTGGCTATTTTCGACGAACTAACTTCATTTTTAGATCAAGAAGTGGAATTAGACCGATGAAATGAAAAGTGATTCTTTCGATTACGCCCAATAGCCTGTGTAGATTTACATGTCAGATTGTTGAACTTTTTCTCATTGGATAATAATAGTACGAACAAACTAACCTGATGTTTGGTGTATTTTAGTAAATTTTGATAAAAGTCGATGGAATATGTTGTTGAAAAGTTGTGGATCTTAAGAAATATGTGGTTAAAATTAATTTTTCAAAGTTGGATTGAAGACCAATTAATTGTTGAAAGATCGATTGAGGACCAACAAGGACTGCTATATATGGTAAGAAACTATCCTCAATTCATTTCTTCAATGTGATCGAAAATATATTCTGTGATTTTTCTCTTCACCTTAAACAAATTTTCTCCGGTATTCATCTCACCTAAAAGAAAAACAATTCATGTAGTTGATTTTTAAAAAATGATGATTTCTTACATAAATATTAGAGACATGCTACAAGTACAAGAATTCAAATTCCTGAACCTGCCAGAACACACACAGCAGGGGTGGGTGGGTGAGGTTTTTTGCCAATATTTTAATTCACATGGGGCAACCCTATGAGACTGAAATTCAAAAATCTGTATTAATTCTATTATTTTTTTCCATGTACTCACAGCAATTTTCTAAATATTATGTAAGTTGTCGTCGGTAAAAGATTCTATCAAACGCAATGAAAACCAAAAACAAAATAAGTCGGAAGAGAAAAACACAAGATTAATGTGGTTCAACAAATCACCTTCGACCACATGCAAATAATACTTTATTAGTTGAGAAAACTTCGCAAAACAATATTTCCTCACTCTCACGACTGCTTCTGACACATAACTAGAATGCCCACGTACAATGCAAACAAGCTCATGCCCTTTCTTCTTATTTTTTCTCACTTTCTCTCCACCAATTTTCTCTCCCTGAACACTTAATTTTGGTGGACGTAATTCTCTACTTGAATTCGCGTCACCTTATTGCCAAGCACATCTCACAAGTGAAGCCTTGTGGTGAAATCCTATTTCTTTTCAGCATGTGAAGGCATTAACGAGAAAATATTCGTAATACATATGGCAACATTCTCGACATTTTAAAAACTATTATTGACATTTAGATCATATTTATCTTTACACTTCATTTGTTTAGAATGAGATTTTGTTCTGAATATGAGAATTATCTACATTTCATAATGTTCTTGACATTTTAAGTGTACTTCTCGACATTTCATAAATATTTCATTTACCCACTTATAGGGAGAGGTGAGTATTTAATGCATGATTGACATGATACTCTTTAAAATAAGACATTGTTTGGTACACATTCTCTCAAAATATATTCTTTCAAAACTCATTTTCAATCATGCATTTTTCAATAAAATAATATTTTTCATCACATCAATAACATTTCCTTACTTTTTAACCACATATTTTCCATCATATCACTTTTTAAAATACATTCTTTCTTCAATAATATACATCACACAACCTAAGTAATATATGTTATATGCCAAGTTATTATTGATCAATACAATTTTTAATTATATAAATAATTTTATATTCATTGTGGAATTTAAAATTGTTAATGAGGGCATTCTGGTCTATATTATAGTAAAATTGATATCGAAGAAATTTTGGACATTTTTGTAAAAGACTATGTAAAAGTAGACATTTTTTGTTATTTCCTCTTCGATATTTTAGCCGGCTCGGCTCGGCTCGGCTCGACTCGGCCAGGCCCTTTTCTTTTTTCCAAACAAGAATCTTAATAGAACATTGAATCTTAATATTCGTAATACATTATGAAATGTAGATAATTCTCATATTCAGAACAAAATCTCATTCTAAACAAATGAAGTGTAAAGATAAATATGATCTAAATGTCGATAATAGTTTTTAAAATGTCGAGAATGTTTCACAAATTTGGGTCAAATCCAATAGTTATTTTACTTAAAATGGTGGTGTAGAGCATTGGTATATTGGCTCTATCCTTCAGCAATGATCAAGGGTTTGAATTTTGCTGCCAAAGCTAATTTTTGAAACCAGAGATTTACCATCTTGAATTGACCTCGACTAGTTTAATGTGAACCGGATTTCAATAATCCATCGGTTTATTAGGATTTTGATCGGTGTAAATGTAATCCGGTCAATTATGCTTGCTGGACCTCAATAGATCTTGGGCTTGCCCGGTTTTAAACGTTGGTTCACTAGTAATGTTTGTTAGTTGTAATTTCTACACCTATTTGAATCGTTAAAAGTGAATATTTGAGAGTCAATTTGATGAGATTATTAATTAATTTAGTTAAATATCAATTGTAGTAGTATAAACTTAAGTTTGGATGGTATTTGATGAAAAAATGTGAAAACCGGCCAAAGAAGAGCGAAAGAAGAAGAATTCTAAAGTTTGGGAACTAAATCACAAATGTATTAAATTTAAATAAAACCTAAGAATGATGTCTGCACATTATAGAGATCAAATTAAATAAAATTAGAAGATGGATGACTAAACTTGCATGAGAAAAGGATTCAGATTGAATAAAGAAGTTCAGGGATCAAATTGAAGATTTGATAAACTTATAGGGGTGCGAATGCGATCGCATGCAATAAGGTGATGCAATTGCAACACTCTATTTGGCAGAAACACATGACAGAAGTGCTTAACGATGCGGTTGCACATATTTATGAGTTGAGATCACATAGTTGTATTTTGGTCAAGCGAGACTGTTTCCTTACATGATTCAACCAATTTGTGGAAATCAATTTCAACACCGAATTTTGACCTAGTTTTGGCTTTTAATACAAACCTTCATCCAATATCTGAAGACACATCTCATACTATACACTATACAAATTATAGCAATCGAGAGAGAGAAAAATATAATTCTTTTGTGATGAGTGAAGAGGTAAGATACAACAATCATGCTACAAGTCCCTGTACATATAGCTTAATTCAAGATACAATAAGTCAATTACTTAAAGTTCATTTCTTGGTTTTTGATCAAAGAAGAAGAAAGTGCAGCTAGAGATTGATCAAGAAAGATTGAATTTGGGTGATGTTTGATTAACATTGCAATGTTAGGCTAATTTTTTAGTCACTAAGATATAAATAAACATTTTATTATGAAGTTTTAATATTAATTTCAAGATTTTAATGTTTAAGTATTTGCTTACCTTGAATGATTGATATATTTAATGTTTTTCAATTAATTGATTACTAATTGAATTGATGCTGCCTTTTTATTATGTTCGAGAGAAATAATAGGAAAGATAATACGTAGTAACAATTGTTGTAAGGTCCGACAATGGATAGAGATATAACTCCATGCCTTACACGATTTCAATGATTGTTCTAATATTTTAATACATTCTTTCATATTCGCATATTTTATAGAGATATAGGAAGGTAACTCGTGGGAATATGTTTAATTCTACTCGAAAAAAAGATTATTAAACAAAAAGGGAACATTGAGCAACAAGAATAATTAACTATTGTCTTGGTCTTTATATTAAAATAAATTAAGAAAGAGGGATTCAAAATTTTTGTTCGTGTTTTAACTGATTTTACTAAAGGTTTAATAATTGCTCATTTATTAGTGTGGTTAGTGAATTAGTTATAGAAATTCATCATCAAAATTTGACTATTCAATTATAATAAATATTAATTAAAACTAAATTAAGTACATAGTCTTTATGGGACGGTATTTTATTCATTATTATATTACTTATCTGTGACATCGTGCACTCATTGACTTTTGTCGATCAATATTAATGGTTGATGAGGGATTGCGGTGGCAGTGTAAGGGCAGACGTTGGAAGGATTATTCTTTTTTTTTTTCTTTATCTTTTTAAATTCATTTCTTAATATTTTACTTCTCTTTTGCTTTTATTTTATTTTTTTGAATAATAATGGAGCCTGAATGCTCATGGAGAACACGTCTTTCTCCTTAAAAGGTTTTGACATTTTGATAATTTAATGCAGTCATGTGCACAACTCACCACTATTTTTGCTTATGGATTAATGGAGCTAGAAAATATGATTCCATCTTGACATGTTCACACTTCGTGAATTTAAAAGAGAAATCTTCTGGTTTTCAAAAATAATCAAGAATAACTAAATTGAGATTTTTTTGACTCGTACCGAACACTTTTAGTTATTAAGTAAACTGGATATATATTTTCATTAATAGTCGAACTTCGAATCTCCTTAAAATTATCGAATCTTCTATAAAATATGTCTACGAGATTACAACTACATAACAATATAATGAAATAAATTTGGTACAATTAACAATGTTGCACCAAATTTGCTGCAAAACTATTCATTTAGTATGATTTAGAGTTTTTCATAATTCCCATTCGAGTCTTCATTTTGCATAGGGATGGCAATTCGAACTGTTAAAATGGAAAATCGCGGTTAACCGAATCGAATGGAGTAAAAAAAAAATCGAACTGATGGTGTAATGGTGTGGTTATGGTTTTGATTTTAATGACCCGGTTCTGGATGGGGCATGTATAGTATTTAGCGACGGTGCCCCACCTCGAACCGATTACCCGTTAAAAATAAATAAATTTTGTCGTGACATGCTTACATCTACATTATTGTTTGACGCCATTAGTTCTAGATAGTATTATTCAAAATATAATTAGCTTGGCCAAAGTTGATTATAAAAAGAAATTGACTTGAATATGGTTTTTATTAAGGGTAGAGTTGGGTCAAGAGGATTGATGAAAAATGATTTTCATACTCAAGTTTATTTTTTGCAAGGCTTGACTTATTGTGCTTTTTATGTGATGAATTGGACATGTCTACCAGTATAACAATGGGGTGGGTATGATATTTAGAAAATTCTGCTATTTCATCATACTTCGGAGCTTGTGTAAAGTTTAGTAAGGAGGGCATTGACGAAGAGGTACAATCTTTAGATAAGACCATTCTTGATTAGGTAATATGGTTGTATTATTACTCTAATTACATTTCTTATTTACTATACAAGAATCAATTTTGAGTCTCGACTCTTGACCTATGCTAGTAAGAGTCTTGACCTAGGTTGATAATATTGTTTGTTAAATTCGAATTTTGCATTTGGAAGTTGAGATATAGTTTGTCAAATTGGCTAAGTATTGTGTTTTTGTTTTTATTAACTTATATTCATAATTTTTTATTTTTCAATTAGACGGTTAGAGTTTGGACTTATAAAAAATAATTTATTTTCGTGGCTATTAACCAAACCGAACCGACTTACGTAGTTATGATGCGGTTATGGTATGGTCAAAAATTTGGTAGTACGGTTATGGTTTTGACCGAAACCGACCCCTAACTTTACAAAATGTGTAAGTTATGCAACTTTTATTTTAGGATAATTTGTAGTTGCTGCTTCCAACTTCTTCCTTCTTAGCACTTTTAAAATTTATCTAAACATATTTATTAAGTAAAGTAATCTAGCTTTTAAACAAAATAAGTTAATTTATATGCTCTGCATATAATATGTAATTTATATTCTTGTAGTTTACTTAAAGCACATTAACTACAACTAATATAGAAAATTTCATATATAGTTCGTAGAGGCATTTCAGATGAGATATGACTCAAAAAACGGTTAGAGGTGAATATGATACTCAAAACTGAAATAAGACAAGTTAGTATATGAACCGCTAATTTGTGAAAAAAAAGGTTGTCGAGTTTAATGGGAGAAAAAGGCTGGGTTAAAAGTGTAAAAGAGGTATAGGATTATAAAATGTTGTTGCTTCTAAAAAGAATTATAAAAATGTAACGATGGACATGGTGTGTTTTGTACACTTACGACATATTTAGTGACGTTAATCAGACAATACTCGAGAGTATAAAAAAAATTTTAAATTTGAGAAATGCTATTCATCCCCAATGGGGATGCATCCTCAGTCTATATGGCGTTAATGTGGCATTAAATGATAAATGAAATTAAATAAGTCATTTAATTTCATCTATCATTTAACCAATCATTTACATCCACATAGACTGGAGATGAATCCTCACTGAGGATGAATAGCATTTTTCTTAAAATTTTGTTCATTGTGTTGTTCGAAAAAATCCAGTATTGAGAACTATTCTACACACAACAAAAAGAGCTTCCCCAGTACATAGTGGTGGCAATCGAGCCGAACAGCTCGTCGGCTCGGTCGCTCGGCTCTTACTGTAGCGGCCCACGAGCCGCTCGGCACGAGCCGAGCAGGCCGGCTCGGTAGGCGAGCCGAGCCTGCTCGGCTCGTTTTTGACGAGCGGCTCGTCCATTTTTATTTTTTTTATTTTTTATATTAAAGAATGATAGTTAAAAAAAAAAAATTCAAAAAAAGCGAGCCCGAGCCGAGTAGCTCGGCTCGCTACAGTACGAGCTCGTGGGCCGAGCCGAGCTCGCCCACGAGCAAACGAGCCGAGCACGTTTTATAACGAGCCACGAGCTCGTTTGCCACCACTACAATATTAATCAAAACCTTGGAATTGGAACTATTCAAGTGGTAGATTTAGGACTCCAATGGTCAAATAAAGCAGCTAAATGTTCCCATTAAGCAATAAAAGATGATAGCCATGCAATTTGGCATGTGCGGGAGGGGTTGACTAAAAATAAATAAACTTGCTCGACCTTCATGTTGCCTTAAAACTTAACATTTTGTTTCGAGTTAAAAAATAAAATAAAATAAAAACTTATTTTAAAGAGTTCTTTAGAAAAATAAAATAAAAATTTTGCTTTAAAGCTTAACATTTTGTTTCGAGTTAAATCCAGCAATGGTCATTCAATTTTTCGAGTTAAAAAAAAAACGTTCCTTAAAAACTTATTTTAAAAAGAGTTACTTAGAAAATATAAAATAAAAATTTATTTGTTTTCAAATTTCTCTAATTACTTATCCGTAAAGTACTCAATTATTAATTAATTGTGATAATAATCTTTTCGTCATCTTTATATGTACAACTTCGTTAATCCTATCACTATACGACTAAACTCATCCCGAAATTTTATTGTTCCATGATATAAATAATTTTTGAAATGAAAATCCAATAAGATTTGACTTTTTCGGGGTTGACTTATTTTTTAAAAAAAAAATCAAGATTAAATAAAAACTCCGTGTAGTACGAGCCGTTGCCAACTTGGTTTGGTCAGTCAATATAAGCAGCCAACTGTACATTAATGCCCGCCCATACATGTGTTGTAAACCTACTCGTATGTTGTCGGCGATGAAATGCGCGACTTTTGTTTTGTATTAGTGTGACTATTTGCTTTATCTATTCATATCTAAGAATTAAGTTAACCAAAAATTCAAAAATGTGAAGACTTTTTTTTTTTTTTTAATTCGCATCGTATAAAAGTTTTTACTGATAAAACAGAGAAATGAATTTATTTGTTTATATTTTATATTCAACCGCCATTAGGTGCCCCCCCCCCCCCCCCCCAATTGATTTTTTTTTTTAATTAGAAAAAAAAATTATGCAAAAAAAAAAAAAAATCATGTGTAATATATATTTTTTTTAAGTATTAGCCCGGCCTATAATTCGGTCTTGGATCCGTCCCTGGACAATAGTTTTTAGAATACGTTATACTTGAATTTATATCTCTTTCAAAAGGAAAAAATAAAATAAAATAAAATACTACATGATCAATTCGTTCCAAATAAATCTACGTCAATTCAATTGAATTGAATGAAATTTTATTATAATAATAATAATAATAATAAAATGGGGTCGAAGTTACTTTCGTTGCACTTATTAAACCAAAATTGAACTTTTCCAAACTCTAATTCTTCTGTTTACTCCTTCATTGTAATTAAACACGACTTATTCTTGTGTTTTGATTTTAAATAAGAAAATTATTCGTAAAGTTGTCATTTGCAAATTGCATGATAGAAAAGTCAACGTTCGAATTTAATTTGTTGTAATTTAAAAAAAAAAAAAAAAAACAATAATACTCTTTCCTTAACACGAACTGCACACAAAATTTTCCGTGTTTTGACTTTGACATTTTGAATCTTTCCCTTCCTTTATAAAACCAGATCCTCCAAGCTCATAAATCTTCAAACCAATTCACACAAATCCTCAATAGCTTCACTTTCTTTGATTTGCATATAGATTACAATTTTTTTGTACTTCTCTTCA
This sequence comes from Fraxinus americana, assembly GCA_035079005.1. NCBI lineage: Eukaryota > Viridiplantae > Streptophyta > Magnoliopsida > Lamiales > Oleaceae > Fraxinus > Fraxinus americana. Next base: position 157,579 of record JAVHZT010000077.1, on the reverse strand, counting down.
GCTTATTTTCTTGCTTAAAATTGTATAATCACTTTTTTTTGGTCAGATTATAGGCTTGATCTTTGTAATTACTTCTGCTATGGATGAAATTGAAATTCCATCCTACTTTCTCTGCCCCATCAGTCTGGAGATTATGAAGGACCCTGTTACGCTCTCTACCGGCATAACATATGATCGGGAGAGCATCGAAAAATGGTTGTTTTCTAAGAATAATAATACTTGCCCGGTAACAAAGCAAGTGGTTATGGATTCAGAGTTGATACCAAACATCAATCTCCGGCGGTTTATTCAATCGTGGTGCACACTCCATGCTCCAGAAGGCATCGAGAGGCTCCCGACCCCGAAAGCTCCAATCAGTAAATCCCAACTTTTGAAGCTTTTCAATGATGCCAACTCTCCAAACAAGCAGCTGAAGTCCTTACAGAGACTTAGATCCATTGCTTCTCACAATGAAACGAATAAAAGATGCATGGAAACAGCAGGCACGGCCGAGTTCTTAGCTTCGTTAATAGTGAAAAAAAACGTAGAGGCATCTTCAGCAGAAGTATCGGAAGATGTGATTGAGTTGAGAAGAGCAAGTGATGAAGCCTTAAGCATTCTCTATCATCTCCAGCTGTCGGGATTCGGCTTAAAATCCCTCTCGCAGAATAATATCGAATTAATCGAGTCCCTAACGATCGTCATGCAATCCGGGAGCTATGATTCTCGTGTCTATGCTGTCATGCTTCTGAAATCCATGTTCGAAGTAGCTGATCCAAATCAACAGATCAGTCTCAGACCCGAATTCTTCCTCGAATTAGTAGATATCTTGAATGATCAAATCTCTCAGAAGGCCTCAAAAGCCGCACTGAAAGTTCTTATCAGTGTATGTCCATGGGAAAAGAACAGGATCAAAGCAGTGGAAGCTGGAGCAGTGCCTTTGTTGATTGACCTTTTACTCGATTCTTCTGACAAAAGGGCTTCTGAATTGATGCTTGTGGTGCTGAATTTGTTATGCCAATGCGCTGTGGGAAGAGCTGAACTGTTGAATCACAGTGCAGGATTAGCCATTGTTTCAAAGAAGATTCTTAGGGTTTCATCTACAGCAAATGAGAGCGGTATAAGAATTCTACATTCGATATCGAAGTTCTCAGCAACTCCTGGAGTTTTACAAGAAATGTTGCAGATTGGTGCAGTGGCAAAATTATGCCTGGTATTTGAAGTTTTTGATCGAGGATCAAAGACAAAGGAGAGAGCCAGAGAAATTCTTAAATTGCATGCAAGAACATGGAGGAATTCTTCATGCATACCTGCGCAGTTGTTAGTTTCATATCCATCTTGAGGTGGAATTATAATTAGGGCATAAAAATAATTAATTTAGTTGCATAAATTTATATATGTTCATATAGTTTGAATTTGATCTGTCGGAACATATGGCAGAAATTACTCAATTTTATAAAGAGTTATTGAATCAACTTTAACTCTTTGGAAAGTTGAATTTTAGTTGGAAAGATTCATCAATTTTTCAGATTGATTGGATTTCAATTTTTGTATAAATTAACGACTTATTGACTAAGTTTGAATTGAACAAGTTGAACGACAACTCAGATTCAATTGACTACTAGTAGTAAAATGAATTAAGACCTTGTTTGAATCCCATTTTATCAAAAATTTATTTTTTTCAAAATTCATTTTCAACCACACATTTTTTAATAAAATAATTTTACGTATTTTTTTAAACCACACGTTCTCCAAAAATCACTATGCAAGAATACTTTCCCCCTAACATGAGGCTCAAACAAGGGCCGAGTTTGACCAAGTTTTTGCTACCCAATCTATAGGTTTTCCGGCCCTTGTCTGGTTCAGATTAAAATCTGATTTAATTAAAGTCTAAGTCAAACAATCAATATTAACCATATCTTTCATGGGTCCCACAACTTTTCAACCACACATTTCAAAAACTTTTATCACAATCTACTAAAAATCTAATTTTAATCCCACCAAACGCCCTAAAGAGATTTACGCTTATAACGAGACTTTCAATAAATACACCACGACAAATTGTTTGCAATATAATATCTATTAATTGCTAGTATATAATAACGAAAATTTTATGTTAAACATCAATGACTACATTTAAGAGGAAAAAGTGTAGGTGTCTCACTCACTACTGGTAAACATAAATGGTTATACAATGTTAAAAAGTCATCTATTTCAGTCAAAAGAAAAATATAAAACTTGCCAAAATTACTAAACTTATATCTAAGATTATTAATACAGCAATGCCAATTCGATGCCCGCTAACACCCAACTCCAATATTTCATCATAGCTAGGAAATCGGAAGGCAGAAAAATTGTCGAAGTTGATAAAATGCATAGCCTGACATCAGCCTTTGGTAGACTAGAAGGTAAGGTTGGACAGGATGGTTCTGCAACTTTTAGCTTTGTTGAACCTTGAAACCAAATCTGGGAACTTGGTGTTATATATTTATACAATAAATATAATATATGAAAGAAATAATTAATTATGAGGAAGTGTCCAACTGGTGAAAAGTGTGAAATTTGTGTGGGAGGTCAGGTGTTCGAGCCACGCCTCACGCACTATATTAAAAAGTCTTTGATTGGGCCTTGGGTCAACTAGCCAGTAGAATATGATAGTTTTAACTGCCCGGTATTAATACCCATTACCATTGGCCATTACATCTGCAACTTAATACTATATCATGGTGGAAGAAGTTACATATCTTTCTGCCTATATAAACACACTTTTGGGTATTAGAAAATAACAAGAAAAACGAGATTATATATTTCTATACAGTACAAATATTATTCTTAATTTTACAAATTTTTGGAGTACACTTGAGAGTTCTGAAAACTTTTTGTGATTGCTGCATAATTGGTTTATATGATCGTTGTATCCTGGAGGTGATTGTCCACAGAGGTCGCAGCAGTTATCGACGGGCAATTTCGCTTTAGAACATCGTGCTGTCACGAGACTCGATCTGTTGATAAGTTTTTCTGCACTTTACTGTTATTTTCTCTAACACTTGGTCAGCTATTGGCGAAGCGTAAAATAATATGTAAGGGAAACGAAAGCACATAAAACTCGCCTAAAGCTTGCGATTCTATCCCCAATCCAGGCTAGTTACACATGTTGCAATAAAAAGCACGTAAGCCAATGAATAAAGCGCGACTCTTAATTGAATCAATTATGAAGTTGCCAATAAGGAGCCACCACTTGTCATTTTTCCAAATTGACCAAGTTACTCTAAAGTTTGGAGGGCAACTATAAATACCCTCCTCATTTGAAGAGCAATGCATACAATTCAAATCTCTCTCTCCCAATTTACCATTTCCATTCTAACTCATATTTGAATTATGAGAAATCATTTATGGGGTTTTTCCGCTTAGTGTATATGTGCTTTGAATGATGGTATTTTTATGTTTTTTTATCATGTTTTTACGATTAGCAAAATAGAGTAAAGCTATTTTGTACAGAGAGCAATCCTATAAAGCTTCACAGATGATGGCGTGGCGGGATATAATTGACTATTTTAAAACTTTTTTTGTGCAAAGTCCAATAAAATTTTGCCGCTTGACATCCTGTAAATCTATTTGTACATGTAGCAGCTCTCGGTGAAATATAAGTTCAACCTGTGTAGAGCGGACCTTTTTTGGGGGTGATATGAGAGCATTTATCAAAAATTAATTCCTTTCTACTTAAACATTTAAAATATATTATTCGAGAGTGAGGCTTGGATCGAAATTATTGATCCTGTACAGGCTCCATTTTTTGTACTTTTTTTCGTGTTTTTCAATGATTTTAAGTGACAGAGTAAAAAACATCTCGCGAGCATGACCAAATGAGCCGTGGTATGAAACAACTTGTCCATTTTAAGGCCGCCATATATCGTGATTGGTCACATTAAATCTAGTGGAAAAGATTAGTGTAGTTCAAGTAGTTAATGGAACATAATTTAGCAAAAAAAATATTCAAGTACTTTGACCTTTAATTAATTGAGCTTTTTCGAGTTTGTGGTGATTTCTATTTGCAATAAAAGAAAATCGTGTTACATCACAAATAGTTATAAGCTAAGCATGTTTGGCTAACCTTAAAATACAATTAAAATTGAAAATAAAGTCGTTATTGGATCACACATGTCTAATAAAATATAATTATAAATCATTATTAAGAGCAAGAAAAGTGAAAAAGGACCCGTCCGTCCTTCATCCTATAGAGAATTGGAATGTAGTTAGGAATGTTGATGCTTGCACGTTTTTTATTGTTTGTTTCTTGGCCCCCGAATGAGCCAAACAAGTGACTTGCAAGTGAAAAATCTAAGTTCCCACTTGACATTCTAAATCTAGCCAAGAATTAGGGTTGTAAGTGTCATCCGCGCAAGTTACAATTTTGCCTAATATCACTGATTAGGCATGTTTAGCTTCAAGTATTAAAAAAAAAAATGTAAATGTGCTTTTAAGTAATTCTTTATCAATATACATATGGATCTACATAATTATTATTTTTTTTCATAAAAAAGAACCTTAGAATTGGGCTGATTAAACTACTCGTTGGCCATCCTTTACTGTGTATTCACTATTTAGCAAATTTAGGGGCAAAAAAGCAAATAATTAAAGGGACAAAAGAAAGTATCTAAAGGACGCCGTTTCCGGGGATCGAACCCGGGTCACCCGCGTGACAGGCGGGAATACTCACCACTATACTACAACGACTTTGTTATTTCTTTAAAGAGATTTTAATATATATTTAAGTTTAGAACAACATAATTTAATATTTTTTTTACGCGTTGGATTGAATTACAAAGTCTTAAGGTAAGCAATTTGAAGGTATATAAAGAAAAAATAAACAAGAAAATCATCTAGATCTGATTTTTCCCAAGTTTGGCTCCCATTTTTTTTTTTTTTTATTTGTTTTTAACCACACATCTGATCCACAACTTTTAGATTTATGAAAATCTATTAAAAATCTTATTTTTAACAACACTAAACAGGGGGGCTCTCTGTCTCTCTTGAATTATTATTTCAAAATATCTAACCCGTGTTTTCTAGAAATTTTTTATGAAATAGATTTTGTGAAAAGTAAATTTTTTTTTGGAATATGTGATTAAAAAAAAGAAAAAATTTATAATATTAAAAAAATATTTTTTAAAATGATTTTGGAGAAATGACAGCCGAACAAGGACCTAATGTTAAACTGTACAATGACATCCACCATTCTCGGAATTATTTGGCTATGGCTATAACATTCTAATGAGAGGTTTGGGTGCACGTGTACGTGTAGATCTTTCAATCAAAACCCATCAGATGCATGGATCAAATACATGAATAACATCCACAATATATTTCTTGCCAATGAGCAGAATTGCTGAAGAAACTGAATCATTACCCCAGCCTAAAGCACACAGAAAATCAATCATTCTATTCAAAGTCCAAGTTGAAATAAATTGTTCTTTTATACGTTGGTATGCCTAAAGATAGCAAACATGGAATACATTATAAATTTATACATTCGGCTAGTTTACAGTAACATTTTTGAGGACCATTATCGTTGACAACAAGCAAAGAATGCAAAACTTCATAATATGAATTAAAAGAATTAAAAATAACGTCTATTATTCTATACAGTACAATCTAGTACTTGGTACCAAACATAATGTGTTTTTGGCTGGTGCAGTCTTGTACACCATCCCGCATAGTGAATGCACTCCTTAAGAATCCTCCACTTGCAATACCTTTCACAAATTCTTTCGTTCTTGGTCAACCTTCAGAATTCTCTCAAAGCCCAAACACGTGCAACTTAATACGTACAAAGATAGTGGAATTGAGTGTGAAATGATTCCCCAAGTATATCTTGGGGTCGAATATAGCAGCTACCCTTTTACAAACTATATATCAGCAGCTCTGGGGAAATTTGCATCAATGCAAGCAGTGTTAACGGTTATGTAGGCACAAGTTCAGCCTGGCTCCTAGATCTATTTTGGCAACTGGTTTCACTTGTGCGCCTGGTTTTGGCTCCAAATCTAGCTGCACACAAAAAACCCACTGGGTGTTGTTTTAAACAGGTACCACACTTAGAACGAAAATGGATGAGGTAAGCATGTTTGGCTAAGCTTAAAAGTTTGTTTTAAAATATATTATTGGAAATAAGTTACCTATTTTGAGAGTAAGGTAAGATCTATTATCAAAAAAATGCAACTTTTTTTTTTTACGAAAAATGTTTACTTAGCCAAGCATGCTCTGGTCATTTTTGCATTTAATGTCTAATGGTCAATAACATTCAACAGGGAAATTCTACTTTTTTTGCAGTCAACACAACAGATTTGCCATTTAAAAAACACAGATTTTCCGTATTTCCAGAGGAACAGCAATTGTCAAAAAATGGGTTTGCCAAATGAGCTTCGTTACTTAAAAGTTTTAATCAAACTAATCCATTTTAAAAAATTTCCCAAATGGATCCAATTATCCATTATATTGTAGAATAGCTATACAAGGCCAGAAAACTCTTAACAATATGATTCTTTAGAAAACTTATCAGAAACCACCAAGATGATACTTTGAGAATGTTTGGGAAGTGTTTATAAAGGATTTAAATTATAAACAAAACAGAAATGGAGTGGTGAATAAGTGGGTAGTACTTGTGAATCGATCAAAATGAAAGGATAAAAAGTGACTTAAGTGTTTATAAAATGAGCAAACATAGGCTTAGACAGTTGGACTACATTTAACAATGAAAATATTCTCTTCCTGCTTTCATGAAAGAGAACAATGAGAACTATACCATGTACTTGATTTCAATACATCATTATCATCATCCCGAAATTCAAAAAAACAACTTGATGGACATGGAAACTTACCGAACGTAAATGGTCGAGAGTGTGTAATATATATTCCAGACTTCTCAAAGCAAGTGCCTCATCTAGGAGGGGTCACTTATCTATCCCCTTCCTAAGGAAATATCTTGAATCTTGAAAGTGAAGTGGTTCATTGCCCCAAGAAGTCCAGCCTGCTATCATCTCCCTAGAGAATAGTTCAATGCAGCGAGCAGGCCTAAACCCAGGTACATAATCCAGCAGCAACTCTACGTGCCAAGGAATTGAAATGGAAGAACCAATTTCCCATTACAAATTATTCAATGGAAATCAATACAGCTAATGCCTAAGATTGACAATGATTTGTTGATTATGGAGTAACAACAGACAAGAACTCGCAGCTTGAAGAGAAAATACAACTGGGAAGAACAATCAGGCCAAAAGAAACCAAAGGCGAATATATTAAATTTTTTATTTTGTCAGTGCAAAGACTACCTCCAATGGGGGGCTTCCTTGAATAATCTCCAGGAATACTGATGAAGACTTGATCATCTGGTACATGGTTCAATCTTAGCGGATGTTGGGAATTCATATCCTGCACAGAGAACAGAGAGAGATAAAAGGGTATTGATTATTTTACTATCAAAACATGAGCAATTGTTGATTAACATGTTGAAATATAGCATAATTCTGTGCAATTCACGTTTTGCAGGACAAGTAATGAATATAGCGGAAATAAGGAGAAACATGTGAAAAATGACCAAAATGGAAGAAAGTAAAAGTTCAGGGACTAAAGTGCAAATACTCAAAAATTATGTCGGGGCTCACGATGAAGGTTCGAGAGTGCTAAGGGTCGACTGGAAGCAATTAGAAGTTAAAAAGGAATGGAATATTATCGAAATCAATTTCCAATTCACACAAGATATATTCCAGATTTTTAACCGAAGATTGAGACCCATTTTTGGCATAGTAAAAGTCCGAATTGGAAAAGAGCTATTTCTAACAAAGTTGCAGCTCTTCGAGTTATCTTTCCAACACATTTTGAATCGTCTAAATCGGATATTGGAAGAGAAAGTTATAACCAAATTACTGACTGCTGTGCATAGACAAAAAATCCGCGCGCGAAAGCAACTTTCCTTATTCGATTAGAACTCTTTTGGAAACCAATTTGAACATGATTTTCATCCAATTTCCGACTCTTACAAATACTTAACAGCAGAATACATATGGACAAGGCCCCCGTACACCATTCTTCTCCTCTTTGGCTCAAGAAACATATGAGGAACTAAAGATCTTTATGAAGCTACGAAGGAACTCGATTGGAATTGGTGATTTCATATCTTTTATTCATTTAATTTGATCTTTTCATTGTCAAACAATGCTAGAATTTAGTCATTCTCTTGAATTTATATTGAAATCAGTTTAATATTTACAAAATTTTTCATGGATTCAATCATGCTTTTTTCATTGTTCAATCAAACTATTTATTGAATTTCAATTTCAATTATTTATTGTTGAGATTGGTTTAACAATTATTATATCCTTCATAGATCCAATTATGCTTCTTCTATCGTTAGATTAAACTAGTTGTTGAATTTTAATCTCAATTTCACTTTATTGACGGATTGATTACTGCCTTATGCTTGATGGATATGGTCGATCTTTGATCTTGTTCCAATAAAATTGCGCGAATATGTCTTAAGTCTAAATTCTAGAATTACATTTGTAAATTAAATTGATTTTCACGATATATCTTCCGATTAGAGTGTTGGGATGAAAACCTCTAATTGTATTATAAAAATTAATAATTGATATGATTGATCCAATCCAATTGAGAGAATTCCGACGCTTCACTGCTTTGAATTATTGATTTTAATTTCACGTTTCAATATTGAATTTTATTACACATTTGAGAGAACAATTCAGCATTTTTTATCCTTTAAATATTCTTCCATCTCCCTGTGGCTATGACACCCCAAAGCTGTGCTACAACTACCACGTTATTCTTTGGGCATAATCAGGTGTCTAACAAAATAAGACCAGTTCCAGTAGTTAGATAGACTCACCGCCCGATGACAATAACCAAGGATAACACATTCATATGGCCTGTGATGAAAGAGATCCAGTTCACTAATCAACAAGCCATCCGCTTTCACCTGTAACATCAATAATTAGATTTGTAGACTCGGTAGCAGATAGATGTGAATCTAGCCAATGTCCATAGTTAGATGGGAATACCTTCAGCCAGTAAAAGGTAGCAGCATATTTGACACCCCATTTTGGAAATAATTCATTCTCCACAAAGCTCCGCAATTTCTCCCTATTAGTTACCCATAAGGCTACCAGAGATCCAGCTGTATGGGTTAATTGCTTAATGGGAAGAGATAAGAAGTATCTATTAGGCAAAGTCTGATACCTGTAACAGTCAGGAAAATTTAAAACCAACAAATTTCAGGATAAGTAACAGTGTAATATCAAGTGTCAAAAGAAAAAAGCCACTTAAAATAATTCAAGCAACCTAACTTATGAAGTTCAATAGCTTCTAAATGTAAAACAAAGAGCTGCAATGGTGAATATTTGTTTGGTTCTGCACTCAGAGTATCTGAAGAATACTTAGTGAATTGTACAAGAATCTGCTCATATCCTTTCAATTGTCTGCATAAGCAAACTCAGTATTACCAGCAACATAGTCTATCTGCGTAAGCAGAAGAGCATTCTATGAAAAAGACCACGATTCTGCTTTTAAAATCCCCCAATACTTACACAGTCAGCAATCAAATGGAAAAGACACTTGCAACTTAGTGAAAGTGGTTTTTGATTCCGATAACTAGATCTACCAACAAACAACTGAATTGCCAAAAACAATTCATGTACCCAACCCCAGATTTTTTGGCAACAATACTTAAGTTTGTTTTTACATAACTATGATCTTCTTTATGGTTTCATCAAAATGACAGTCATAGAAGTTTAACTATAAGAAGCTTCTAATAAATAAAATTTCTCTGCCTAAAAAGGTAATTTTGAAACTCTATTATAATTGGCTTCAATGTCGAGTGGGCCCCGAGAACTAAAAAATGGGTAACTCGATCCTTCGATGTGTTGTCTACAGAGTTCAAAAAAAACAACATTAAAATAGGGAATTGTGAATTTTTTACACAAACAAATAGCCAATGGTTTAGTTGACTGCTTGACTTGAATATCATTTTGCGAGTATGTCAAAAAATGGGGTGATTGTAAATATCACTTTGATACCTTATGGTTGGCTTAAATGTCAAATTAGTCATGAAGTTGCAAGCATAAACAAATTGGTTCTTCACATATTGTTGACTCCTTAATCTAATTTCCTTATCTTACTCTATTTAAATTATATTGGATATAAAAATGCTTAGATTTAAAATAGTTACAATATATAAGCACCGTTGCTTAACCTATATCAAGCAGCCAATAGATGACGACATTGATATATATATATATATATATATATATATATATATATATATATATATAGATGGTGGATGCATTGATATGTCATGTCATGAGTGCTTAGCTGGTGATTAATAGATCATATATGCATAATTTAATGAGCATCGGTGCCCAACTTATGTTGAAACACCAATGATGTATCATATATATTCATTGATGAATAAACTTATGGTGAGCCTTAACATTTAAACTAAGTTTAAAATCCACCAATAAATTTATATAACACATCATCGGTGCTTAACATAAAATGAACACTAATTCTCATTAGATCATTCCTATACACACACACACAAAAAATATGTTTTAGATTGCTTCAAAAAAATATTAAATATGCTATGACTTATGAGTATAGATGTTTTAGTTTTTAAATGAAATGTGTTATACAAATAACACGTGTTATATTAAAGTAAAAATCCAAAAATAAGACTATTTTCCAATCCAAAAAAGAATAAAGAATTTCTATAACAAATGATCCAACTAATTGAACTTTCCGCAATTTTGTTATGAGAATTGGCAATCAGTACAAAAATGGCGTGAAGACTCCAGAGTGTTTGTTAATTATCAAGTTTCTAAAAGAAGTTGATCTTCTTTTTCAAGAAAATTCATCAATGGACGGTCTCTGTCTGTTAGATTGCATCAAGGAAATTGTTGATAAACTTAGATAAATAGTGATAAGAATTCAATTCGGAAAAACCTCCAGCTGCACACTATTTTATGTATAGGATTTCTGTACAAGTAATTAAACGGAAACGTTCTCATGCTTCAAATGCTAGACTAGTAAATTAGATCGATGATGTGAACATACTTCAGTTTCTGATGTGCACTGCTATTCTCCCACGGTGGATCGATCACTATGAGATTGAAGCCACAATCAGATTCAGCTGACATAAAACAGTGGGAAACTCATATCCATTTTGGCAAAAAGATATCAAAAATAGATTCACAAAAGCATACAAAGTTAAGAAGGCCTTAATAACTTGTTACAGGGAAAGAGAAAAATATATAAGAGCAGCCTAAAAGCACAAATTGGCTAGGGTTGGTCATTTAAAAACATAGCAACCAATGTTTTTAACAGGTAATTATTATCTCCTTATCTGCAAAACGATTCTGCAATTTCAATTTCCATGAAGAGGTAAAACTAAGTTATGAAAAAAGTTCACTAAGTCAATTTCTCAAAAGAAAACCAATAACACATGATGCCACTAATTTTGGTGAACGAAAAATTAATAATTCCCTATATACAATAAATATTTTCTTATTATGAAAAAAGTTTACTAAGTGAGTGTTTAGCACCCATTTTAATGGGAATAGAAATTTTGGAATAGTGATTGATGAGAGAATGTGTGGTGGAAAAGTGATGAAAAATTTTAGATTTATGTGTAATATTATTTTATTTGGAGAATGTGTAGTTAAAATGAAGAAAGAAAAAAAATTAAAGAGAATGGGTGCCAAATAGGGGTCAAGTCAATTTCTCAAAAAAAACCAATAACGCATAATGCCTCTAATTTTGGTGAACGAAAAATTAATAATTCCCCATATACAATAAATATTTTCTTATTCCTAACCTATCGTGCCTTAGACATATAGAGTTCACATCTTTCTATACAAGATTCAAAAGAAAATTTGAGTAAGCTCAAAGATTACCAGGAATCAAGTTGTGAATCTTTCCCAGATCAGACTTCCACATAATAAGAAAAGCAAAGCATAGAGAATGTTAGATGCAAAAAACACTGAAACCACGCAATTACACTAGAAAGAAGTTCTCAGAGACTGTGATCAGAAAAGGATTCATTGCATGTTTAAATGAGAGAAATAAACTAATACTCTAATATAAGTCTAGTATAATAGAGAGAGAGAGAGAGAGAGAACTACCAGAACTGTAGAATAGTAACTTAATAATAAAGAACAGATTACAAGAAATCAAGCCATTTTATCTATTCTTCCAACACCATTTGATCATACCATCACCAAAAGGAGTTTTCGTCTCATACCATGTAGAAACAACTGTTCTTTGGTACAATGTATCTGTGGTTCAAAAATTCAGCCTCCATGTCACTGCTCCCCTCATTGGCAACTAGGTTGTTAAATACTGGAACAACTCTTTGTTTGCAGAATTGAAAAGCTGGGAAACCTGGAAAACCATAAGGAAACTTAAGCTCCTTGTAGTCTATGAAGCTGAAGGATGAATACTTCTTTATGCAACATTGCAACAATTGGACTTTTATTGACACAGGCAATGAGGCAAACATAAAGCATCCCATAAAGGCATCTTGCACCACACACATTCACGTGAAACTGCTATCAATCCGTCCATGTTTCAAGCATTTTGAAAAACATTTAACAAATGTATGCATAAGTATAATTCTTGATATTATCAGGCATGGACCTTGAGATGCAAAAACGGCCAATTGCTTTTAAATAACACAGGAAAGCATGCTCGTCAACTTTAGTTTTCATTTAGCTAATATTAGTGTCTAGAACATCATTGTGATATCACATTGCATTGGCTAACAATAATGGGGCACCGATAACACTTTCATGTGTGGTTAGTCTTGTAGAGTATATCCAATGCTGCAAGGTTAAGTGTTATTTGTCATTGTAATTGGAACAAGCATCTAAGCAAAAGAAGATAAATGCAATCCAGATACACCATCAGCCAGAAGCTTCAAAACACGCTCACAAAGTTTAACAAATTACAACATGCAGCACAGCCAACATTTTAGGCAATACACCCATCATGTAAACCAACTGCTGCATCACTTCAAATCTGTAATTACTACCATAGCTGCATCCGACATGCCATGACACTTGATATCATTTCATCTGCGTCATACTTTGGAAGTGGACATGACTCTTTGACATATAGCTTGTGTTTGACACCCATTTTGAGGAAAAAATGAATTCTGGAGTAGTGATTGATGGAAGAATGTGTAATTGAAAAGTAATGAAAAGTTTTAAATTTGTGTGTAATATTATTTTATTTGGAGAATATGTGGTTGAAACGAAGAAAGAAGAAAAAAAAAAGAGAATGAGAATGGGTGTCAAACAGGGCCATAACTAAGTCACAATAACTAAGCACAACCACAATTTATTAAGAAAGGAACAAATGTTTCCCCTCATATCATTTTCCAGCTATGATACTGCACAAAAATTTTTGTGAATGCGCGTCCATCATCAAGCACTAATTTTTGTGAACTATGTCCGTGAATCCTAATATCTTTAGAGCAGCCTGATACTAGCGTACTATATCTTCTTATCTATAGATGTGGTGGCTCAAACATAGGATCTAGTGCAAAGTTGTGCCAAGTAGCTATTATTGATTATGGTGGATGATCGGATTGAGGTCCACAATATGCATCAATAAGACAATTTTTTTGTGGACTGTCTGTGAATCCTAATACATTTAGAGCACCCTGATACAGGCATACTATTTTTCTATTTATATATGTGGTGGCTCAAAGGTAGGGCCTAGTGCAAAGTTGTGGCATGTAGATCTTCTTGATTATGGTGGATGGTTGGATTGAGGTCCACAATATGCATCAATGAGCCATTGTCAAATAAAATAAAAACCTCATATATACCCAGAGATGGAATCTATCAGACAATGACATGAAATCTCAATCCGGGCACAAATTTCCATCTATAGGGAGTAGAAGAGACCAAAGTTTGTTCTTTCTTCTTAATCCGCAAACTTCATACCTTAAACATAAAATATGGTCACATTCATGTTGTATGAATACTGTTCCAAGTTAGATGATTGCATTAGATTTTAGTTATCATACAATATGATGTATTAGAGTGTTGTACAAAATGGAAAGAAGAATTAGAAAACAATTTTGTTATGCTTCTGAAAAACTAGAACAGTAAATACCATTTCAGAAGGTGTAAACAACTTTAAGTCATTCCTACTTGATGCTTCTACATATAAAATAGATATAAACAAGATCTAAATTCTTATATATCTTCATGCTAAGTACACAAGAATATCATTCTATCGAAAGGATATAAATAATTAATAAAAATTTCTTTTCATCGGAAACACTATTACACTGCTTGGAGAAAACTTAAAAAAACAAAAAAAAAAAAGGAGATATCAATGGAGTAAAAATGTCATCTTGATTTATTGTGAATTGGAAATAGAGACTAGAAGTTCCAAAGAAGTAAATAGCATAGATCTAAAGCACACCTGCATTTTTTACCATCATTTCATCCTGATGAAAATTAAGAGTGATCTCATAGAGCGGCGCTTGCCAAACACTCCCTACCTCCACAAAATCAAGCTCTCTATCTTGTGAAATCACATTGGTCTCATATCTCTCTTCATCACACCCCACATTCCTCAAATTCTTCACAATTTCCAAAAGCTCACTTGATTTTAGCAACGCCTCATGCGCCTTCAATAACATAGACCTCACCTCCTTCAACCAAAAAAGAAAAAACATTTTTGTGTAATGATACAAGCAACATATATACACATTGACAAATAGAATGCATTTTTGAACACTCCTCCCATGAGAAAATGTTTTAATCGAACTGTCAGTATGTCACATGTTATCACCAGACATCACCTACTAATTCATGGGGCAGTATTTTATTAAGTGTAGCACCATATACTCAACATATAACAATTAGCTAAGCATTTTCCCAATAATTGAGCAGAAATTTTTCATTTTGCCACTCATAAATGTTAATATCAAATTACTAGTATTCTACTGAATCACAAGTTGTCAAACTTTTTACACCGGCACTAGTAAGAACATCAATTCATACATAATAAAATGTAGGCTTTTGTGTGTATATGTATGTATGTATCTATACCTGATGTCGTTGATCAGCGATTTGTTCACGCTGGTTGAGATTGTGCGATTTCTCTTTCTTCTTATTGCGTTTTCGTTTCTTCAAATTTCCTGAACAGTTATTGTGAGTTTCGGTTGAGTGGTCGGCAATGGAGTTGAAGAATCGGGAGTAATAAGCCGACGGCGAAACCCTAAACCGGGTGTAC
This sequence comes from Fraxinus americana, assembly GCA_035079005.1. Taxonomy (NCBI): domain Eukaryota; kingdom Viridiplantae; phylum Streptophyta; class Magnoliopsida; order Lamiales; family Oleaceae; genus Fraxinus; species Fraxinus americana. The sequence goes on along the minus strand of JAVHZT010000077.1, from coordinate 142,285 downwards.
GACCGAGTTAAGATTCGAACCGGGTCGATGAACACCGTTTTCGAGCTTTCGAACAGATAAATGCCGGTTTTGAGAAAAACCAATAGTCGGTCGTTTGGTTCGGGGACTGCCATTTCCGGAGGCGACAATGGAGCGCTTTGCTGGCGGAAAATTTGAATGGGTTCATTTAGCCCCCTTCGTCTACTTTACTCCAGTAAAATTTTCCACCACACATTCACTTAGGGGTTGTTTGTTTTTGATTTTTTGATTCCGCAGGAAATCAATTCTCATTTTCAACCACACATTTTTCAATAAAATAATATTTTTTATCATATCAATAATTTTTTCTTCTTTTTTAACCACACATTTCTCATCATATCACTATTCAAAAATCAATTCTTCCCACAAAAATTTCTACCAAACAAGCTGCCAATAAAATATTCTAAACACAAATCAATAACGTTACTTTAAATTCCAACTATACATTCTTCAAAAATTATTATTCATTACTCTATTTTCTTCCCAATAATGGGAGACAAACACACTCATAACACTAATAGCATGATCTTATAGCTCAATAATTTATTTTAATCATATATATTTCATTGAATTCACAAATTTCATCAATTTTTATTAAAAACTGCTAAAAATTTATTTTTAATCTATACTAATAGGGGTCAAGTTTTCCGAGGACCGGTCACTGATTGGCTCAGCTCAACTTGATTCGAAGAGGAGTTATAAGACAAGTTGAGGTGGTAGTTTTCATACAAATCAACTATCAACTCGTATGGGCCAATTTGTGGTTCTCGAAAATCAAATAATTTAAATTTTTAAATAAATTTTATAAAAATATAAAGATAATGTGACGGAGGAGCCAAGCAACAAATTTTTGATCGAACTGACTTGTGCCCGTCTTGCTTCAAAACTAACACAAGCCAGCTCAAGCAATGAAGTAGGTCGAGCAGAGCTGGTACAGTTCAGCCCCTTGAGACCCATGTTCGGGCCCTGGTACAAATAATTCATTGGACGACAGTTCAAGGTTGAGCCCAATATACATAATTTTTGGGCAAAATTAGGTCATGTGAACCTTTTTCATCGAGATATTGAAAAAGGTTCATCGAGATATTGAAAAAGAGTACGGAGAATTCCCCGTATGTGTAGCATATCTCATTTTGAAATGATAAAATTAAAGGAAACCATGCTTTTAAGTTTCATTATAAAAAAAAATTAGGTGTTATCTTTTTTATTCACAGATCAGATATATTTTTGGTATATGCTTTTGTTTTGTTCCTATTCCTGTTAATGGTGGTAATGTATATTTAATTTTTAATTTTTGAAATTTAAATTACAAAAGTAAAATTATTATCGTTTATGTTATAAAAAGAGAGAATAAAAGAAGTCAATAGACTTGTATGTATTATAATGAAAACCAAAACTCTATATTTATAGGGAAGGAATATGAATACATATGATAATAATATCTAGGAGTACAATTGTCATTCACCAATAACTAACTATTTACAACAGTTTTAATATTATTTGGAGAGAGAAACGCGTATTCTTTTTCTTCTTTGGCGTCATTGTGGGATGTCAAATAAGTCAAAATATTATCTCTAAAAATAATGATTACGATTTTTTTCCATTTAAAAAATCCATCTAAACTTAGATTTAACCACTACTTTACAAACCCAACCAATTAAATATTAATTTAAGAAGTTAAAATTAGCTAATTGCCTATTTGAAATAAAAAGTGACATGTCCTATCACTTTTTTATATACAAAAGCTTAATTCACATCCGATAAAAGAAATATAAGAATTCATTTAATTGTAAGAATGAAATTTGGGTGGAAAGAAAGTGAATTTAAGATAATTGAATTGCATATAACTTGTTTTATTGGGAATTGTCAATTAATTGTGTTTGATTGGTATAATTTTTCACCTGAAAAATATTCAAATTTTGGATATTTTGGTATTCGTTTGACTTTATTTTTTATAAAAATTTTAGTTTATAAGGTCTTATAAGAGCATCTCCAACTTACACTTTGTAGAGAGGCAAATCCTTAGAATTATACTCTAATATCCCTCTATTTTAACTTTTAAAAATAGAGGCACCCTCTACACTTGTACTTTATAATGATTACATTTAATAAGTTAGATGTTCTATTTAGTGTGTGTTCAGTAGAAATTAAAATTGAAAAATTAACCATTATTGTTGACTTTTATTATATGAGTGGGACCCAATAACGGCTATATTATCAGTTTTAATCCGATTTTAAGCTTAGCCAAACATGCTCTTATTGAATTATTCAAACCATCTTTGCATTTATTGGGTATTAAATATATATTAATTCAAAAAGAATAAATAAAAATTTTTGAAAAATGTAAAATAAAGAGCTTGGGTTGTATCAATAATTTTACTCTTTAGATCTAAAAATGATCTCCATAACGTGAAATATACATTTTAAGTAAAATATTAGAACAACGCTATATGTACAGAAAAAAAAAACCAGAAATCATACAAAAAAACACACATGGGGTGGGCCCCATTTTTTTAAAACAATATTTAATCTGGAAATTTTTTTCCTGTACATTCAGAAAATTTCAAGATATCATTGTTTATGCTCTAAGCACATTGTAAGCTTTGTCGATGATATTCCATTAAAAAATGTCAATTCACACATTGTGCGGCTCAGTTTCGTTCTCCTGCGCATGCTTATATGCCTTGCTTTGCCAAAGCTGACAACTTTTACAATTTTTTTTTATACAATCATATTTGGTATCGAATGAAATCTAAATTTTAATTTAAAATAAAGTTAACAATTAATTTTAATAATATATCTCATCAATTAATTTTAATAATATATTTCATGAAATGTTTAACTTTTATCAAATTTTACTAAAAATTTAATTTTAATATCCAAAAAATGGGAGAAAAATCAAAATAAATTTGAATTTCGATAATATACGTAAATTTTAAAAATTTCCCGACGATCGTACGCTAATCGAATTTATACATCACTTATATCATTTCGAAACTTATTTCAAGAAATATATTATGAGCATATCGAATAATCCAAACAGATATCGAAAATAGTTAAGAATACGTCAAACGTGAGTCTTAGAAAAGACGTCTAATAATTGGACGTAAAATTTAAAAAATTGAACATAACAAAAAGTAATAATAAGAAATTTTAAGAAATTCTTGTAAGCACATTGGAAGTTTAGCTAAAGAGTTTTATTAGAAAAGGCAAAGTTACAATATGTAATATTTTAATTAAAAAATGTCACGTCATGTCACCTATGCCACATTAGATGGTCATCTACCACATCAAACATTTGTGTTAAAAAAAAGGTTGCAAATTTTAATAGAGTGACCATGCTGAAATAAAAAGGCAAATTTCAATGACAGTTTATAATTGTATAAACTTTCGTCGCTAACTTGAAAATTCATTATAAGTTGAGTGATTAAGAGTCTTTTTATTTTTACATTTAACCAAAACTTCTCAATCTATGTACAAATATTCATGCATGATTTACAAGCAATTAGTGCAATATTTTGATCTTCGGTTGATATCCCATCCATCCTAGAATTACTCGGGCATTGAAATCGTTTTCTTGAAATTTATGACGTGCATTTATTGACCAAACCAAGCAAAATTACTTTTGTGCCATTTTGACAGTTATTTCATTGTATTTGAAAGATGGATATATTAGGATATTTGCTTGATGTTGAGTCAATAATGATGGTTGCATAAAGACCCACAAACTATTTCAACGGTCCAAATTATTCTTAAAATTCACTAAAAATCGTCCCAGCAATCCATTAGGGCAAATATTCTTGATTTTGTCATTGTCATGTTATAGTATCATAATTTATTTGCAAACATGATAATATTATTAAAATTCATGTTTTACAATTTGATTAGTACTTTTATGGAATATGTGTGAACTCGATTTTTGTAGGAATGACATGACCAACATATCCTAACTCGACTCACATCCATGTACAGGTGGACAAATCTTTAATTTCACGTGGCCTTCGAGGTGGTAGGGGAGGTGGCTACGAGCACTTCAACGATCAAGTTAGTTAATGCGAAGTAATGTATTGGGTGTAGGACGTGCTATATGTTAGCTACATAGGTGTTCACACATCAGGATATTGTATCAATATATGAAAATGAAAGAGAGTAATGTTATAGTTGAATGTACAAAATTGCATTACTTTCAAATGAACTAAGTGTAAACTTTTATTGTAGAACAGGTAGAATATTGATCGTTGGATGGAAATATACGTGATCTCATCTTGATGGTTCCTAGGAATCAATTATCAATCATAGATTGATTGTCATTTAAGTGACCACCTAAGATTCTATGTCAAATCTTTGAAAAGTAGATTGACAATTTGACATTTTAGACGTTTGTTGCAGAGATATCACATCAATTAACTCTAGAAAGATTTCTTGAAAGAGGTGAAGCGAGAGATGCCTTTTATCAATCAAGGAGGCCTATTGCCTTGGATTCACTCCATGCAACGTGCATAGCACCTCGCTTGGCCATGAAATGTCGACCTCTTCATAACGCCTTGACAAAAGTAATACATCACCTCGACTACCTTATATATAGTCTCACTTTGGTCATGTAGGATGGTGATGTGAAGTGTAGACCCAATTGACTTGCGAACTGGTTGTCCCGTGGTGATGAACTGGTGCCTCGCCATAAAAGGCATAACAGAATCAAATCAAAAGTTTGTATTATATTTTGTTTCTGGTAGGTGAAGAAGAATCTTCATTTTAGCAATTTAAATTAATCGCTTTATTTAAAAATTTAAAACTGTCATAAAGTTAATAATTATTTACTTAGATTTTATCTTGAACAAACTTCTTTACGTATTATTCGAATTATTTATTAAAAAACAATAGACATACAAGTTTTTATAAATGAATAAAGACGAGACTTAAGTTACTATATTGATTGACCTAATATCAAATGCTTAAAATTAAGGGTGAGCTTTTTAAAAAAAAAAAAAAAAAAAAATTGGATAGAACTGATCAGTTCAATTCTAGTTTCTTTATTATATTGATCGATTTTGGGACCGTGTTCCATGAAACGATCGATTTGTGTTTGATTCTTGGTACCACCTTAAAAATCAATAATGAATTCAGTTCTCTCCAATTTCTATTTTCGCTGGTGAATTGCACAAATATCAGCAGATATTTTAATACTAGACTCTCTAATGCCAAAATTTCACTTTTCATACTCTTTTTTTTTTATTAAATTTCCTTTACATTAAACTAACATTTAAATCCAAATAGTTTTATAAATATTTTGCAAAAAAATATAGTTTTACTGCCACCCCAATATAAAAAAGTTTATTTTTAGTTCAATCTTTCTTAAGAACTCAAAATTCTCATTATTTTCAAAGTAGTCGATTATCATAATCAAAATCTTCTCCTTGAAAATTATTGAAGATAATCAGGTACATGTATTTTTTAATATATATTATTGTATGATTTTTCTTAAGAATTGATTTTTGTATCCAGATTTTACAGTTTTATATTGTGTTTGATAGTTCATATTTTTTATGCCCTTGTTAATTATAATATTGAGTCTTGGAGGTATTCCTAAGTGCTGCTTTATTTAATTGATTTATATATTATTAAATTACAAATATGATAAGTGATTTCAACTCCATTTGTATTTATTTATAATCTGACAAGTAGTTTCATATTTCATTTTTATAAATTTTCAATATAAAAAATTACACTAGATCGAACCGGACCGAAAGAGATTCCGATTTCGATTCGATTATATAGTTAGATATGAAATCAATGGTTCTATTTCCAAAATTTTCACTGGTACTATCTACTTTTTTCGATTTCCTTTAGAATCGGACTGCATCCACTCCTACTTAAAATTATTATAAATAAAACTAGTTTATATCCTTTGTTTGGTTTCTTTTTTAATTGCTATAAAATGTGAAGTTAAAACTAATATTTGATTAGCACATTTAAGGATTTTGTCTTCGGTCAGGGGACACAAACCTAGACGACTTCAATGACAACAGAAAAGTGAAAATTAAGGCGATCTCCAATCATGCATCAAATTTTTACGCTATTTTGCATCAAATTAAAAATCATCTCCAATCCATTACACCAAATGAAGAGTGTGTAATAATTTGCTTCATTCTTTTTAAAATTCTTAACAATTTATTTATCTCCAAAAATATTTACTTATTTATTTTATTACAACATATATTATTACTAAATAAATAATTACATTTAGTTAACAAAAATATTGAATTCATTAATAAATTAAAAATGTAGTATAATTAATAGAAATACAACAACTAAGAAAATATTAATTCATAACATTAGGAAAGAGTGTAATACGTTTCGAATCGTAATATCATGATATTACAAAGTCGTAACAGTAATCACAAAATCATTTTTGATTAAATTTTATTACAAATGTACATTAATAGTAGCATTAGCTACTAATAATAATAATAATAATAATAATAATAATAATAATAATAATAATAATAATAATAATAATAATAATAATAATAATAATTAAATTCACAATTAGAATTTATTGGATAACAAAATAGGTAAATATACCCTTAACAAAAAATGGCGCAAAGTGGAAGAGAAGGGTAAAAATGTATTGCAATGGGTTTGAGGAGATTTGGACCAAAAATTTGGTGTAATTTGGTGAATTATGGTGCAATGAGAATTTGTTGAAGTTGCTCTTAGAACAATTGAGTAAATTAAGCTATGTTTGATTTTCATAAAAATAAGTTTTTTAGAACGATAAAAATTGATAAAATATAAACTATAAAATTGATAAAAATTATGAATCTCATGAGATGTACGGTTGAAAATGTCCAAAATGCTCTATATATTTTCATTGAGGTTTATGAAAATTTCAATGGTTTTTTTTTTTTTAAATTAACAAAACCCTCCTGTCTTAAGTCTTCACACTTTTTTCACTTTGCCTTTCTCTATTATGCAATATAAAAGAAGTTATTCATATTTTCTTTTTTCCTTTTCTTCATTTTAATTAAGCAAAAAAAAAAAAAGGGTTTTTGTTTGTTCTCCATTTTCTAAAACTCATTTTTTCTTAACTACACATTTTATGGAATTAACAATTTTTATTAGTTTTTCAAAACATATTTCATCAATTTTTATCAAAAGCTACTAAAAATATGATTTTTAACTAAACCAAACAAATTGTTTTAGTTTTAAAAGGTTTTTTTAATAATTTTTTCTACATAGTCCTAGTTTGGTTTTGATTAAAATTCAATTAAAATTTCAACACAAAGTCAACATTAATTTTAATCACATTTTCACAAGATCCACAATTTTTCAACCACATTCATTTTTTTTATCAAAATTTACTAAAAATCGATTTTAATATACAACAAATGACAGCATAGCAATTTAATCTTAATCATAATTTTGTGTGTATTTATATTTTATTTGATCTAATTATTTACTAGAAATGGGAACTAAAAGATTCCAAGCTTTTAATCCTTTGATGCCAACTTTTTGATATTTTTTAATATAATATTACTTAAGTGTTACAAACTCAATATAGATGTCAAGTGTATGAAAAAAGAAAAAAAAAATGATACTATAAAATGGATAATGTAAAATATTTAATGAATTTTCAATTATCTTATTTAAATTATTCTAAAACATGAATTTAACTATTTGTGTTGATATGTTAACGACACATTTGGTTTGTATTTCAATTTTAAATTTTTAGTTTCGAATTGATTTTCAGTTTTCTATTTTGAGTCTGTTTTTAAAATTGCTAAAAATACATTATGTTTGTTATTTTAAAAAATTATTTCTCAAAACAGAAAAATAGAAAACACGTTTGGTTTGCATTTTTTAAAAATGTTTGAATTTTGTTTCTTTAATAGAAATAGAAATATCAATTAATTATATATACACTTTAAAGTTGGTAAATTTTACAATATTTTTGCCTCGCTACGAAAAGTAAAATAATAAAACGAGTTCTAAATATAGAAAGAATAATAATAATGATGTGGACTAAAAATATTTTTATCTGTGTTCATTTATTTATTTTTCAGAATTTTTGTGTAAATAATTATTAAGAGTTTGAAATATTTCTATTTTCTTAGAATTTTATTTTTTCAAAATTTTAATTTTTAATTTTTCAAATTTTTTTTTAGAATTTTAGAATTTATTTTTTTTTCAAAATTTTTATTTTTAAAAATTTTAAACGTTAGAATTTTATATTTATATTTTTCACAATTTTTAATTTTTAAATTTATTTAAATAAAATTTTATTTAAAAACTTGTTTTCAATGTTTTGAATGTTTTTAGAATTTTCACTGAAAACACTAAAAATAACAAAAATGTGTTTTGAGTTTTATGTTATAAATTTAATCTTAATTTCAAAAATACATTTTCAGAAATATTAGACCATATACATTTTTCAGGTTTCCAGTTTCAAAAATCTGAAAACAACAAATCAAATGCATTATAAGTATTTTGTATGGATGATAATGGGTTGCAATGGTCCTTTCTTTCTCTGTCCAATCGATATTTTTGGGAGGCGATGTAGGGATGAGACGAGGAATAAAATATATTTACACCTTATTGAGGAAGGGTGGTTTATTTGTTATCTTTAATTATTTATCAATAGTATATTGAAAAAAAAATTATATTTTAAAATTTAAAATTTTATGATTTCATCATTTCGATGCATTTTAGGATTTCACGATTTAATTTATTGAGGAAAAATGAAATGAATACATCCTGGTACGTCCAGCAGTAGGAAAATGAGAGCTTGTTTGGTAAAGATTAAAATCCAATTAAAATTAAAAATATAGCTGTTATTGAGTCTCACTCGTCCAATAAAAGTCAACAATAACGGTTATTTTTTCAATTTTAATCCGATTTTAATCTTTACCGAACACGCCCTGAATATTGTTATTACTATTCATGGGTTATTGTGATTAGGATATATTTTTAGAGTCAAAAACGTTGATTACACGATGATAAAATTTGTTTAAAGTGAAGGGGTTATGATGAATGATCAAAATGAATATGATAAGCTTATGTAAGTGGCCAAATGAAAAGAACGATTCTAAGGACGTTCTAAGATTAAAAAAATGTGAATCATATTTTTAAGGGGTTAAATCAACCAATGGTCACCCAACTTTACACTCAGTGTCACGATGACTACCCAATTTGATCTTGTTTCATCATAACAATCCAATTTTAAATTTAGTGTCACAATTGACACTCAATTTGATTTTATTTCATCATGTCCAACTAATTTCGGATAACGTTTCATGACGGCCATCCAATTTCATATAACGTTTCATTATGGCTAGATAACTTCTTTTCATAATTTTCATTAATTTTAAAGGGGTAAAATTGTAACTTTGCATTATATAAATAAAATAAAAACTTATTTTAAAAAAAATATTACTTAATAAAATAAAATTAAAAAAACTTATTTTTTAAAAAAATGTTACTTAAAAATAAAAATTTATTTTTTGAAAAAAGTTACTTAGAAAATAAAATAAAATAAAAATTTATTTTAAAAAAAGTTCCTTAATAAAATAAAATAAAATAAGAACTTATTATAAAAAGTGTTTTCAAACTTTTATTTTTGCTATTTGTTCCAAAAAAAAAGTATTTTATATATATAATCTAAAGTTACTGTTTTACCCCTTTTAAAATTAGTAAAAATAGTGAAAATAAATTGGGTAACCATGGTGAAATTCTATATAAAATTCGGTGGCCATTGTGAAATAGTATATGAAATTGGGTGCTATGGTGAAAAAATAAAATTGAATGATTATAGTGACACTAAGTATAAAATTAGATGGTCATGGTGAAACAAAATTAAATTGGGTAACCATTGCGACATTAAGTATAAAGTTAGGTGGTCATTGGTGAATTTAACCCTATTTAATTATAACATTCACACGAGCACACATCTAATCACTGGACTATAAAAGTTCATTTGTTTCATTTTTTTTTAGATAACCATGGAATTGTAATATTTCATAACAACTTGAGGCACATTGGGTCACCGTGACGAGCCTTGGTCTCATATCGTGCAGATACTAGGATATTGTACGTGGGAGAAGACAATGAGACAAGCAGATATTTATGACTCTCGTAACATGGTTCTGTATGGGATTTACACTGATTTTTAATATAGTGGGTTGTTGTGTTTAGATAATGACTAGTGTATATAATTAAGAACTTCTATCCATTATATATATATATATATATATATATATATATATATATATATATATATATATATATATATATATATATGTGTGTGTGTGTGTGTGTGTGTTACTTACGCGTGTGTGTGTATAAAGGTAGATAGATATAATTAAAAATATAAGACTAAGAAAGAAGTATGGTGTGTCAAAAGAAAATGACACCCTCTTAAGACTTTTGACTAACGTACTCTCCTTTATCTTAAGTTAAGTCACATTTTAATTATGAGTTAAAATAACCAACTTTGACAACGAAGTAGATCAAACAAACGCTTATTGTAATTTGTCTATAAACGAAGAAAAGAAAAATATATATAATAAAAAATAAAGAGTGCTCACACACTATGCTTCTCATCGCCCACTCTTATATTCTAACACGTTTGGCTAGACATTAAAAAGTACAAAGGCAATTTAAGTTTAAAGGAAATAACTTGGACTACATTTCATTTAAATTTATAAATTATTTATAAATGAGCAAACTTCATTGTTGATAATCCAAGAATAACTAATCAAGAGGGAGACGAATGGATTTTCAAAACTTTTTTCGCAAAATTAATCTAAATTCAAGTAAGGAAAGATTAAATAGATTAATCCAACTAATAAGCGCAAATATGAAAGTGACGAGTAAAACGGAAGAGATGATGCAAACGATATAATTGTGGAGGTTCGATCCAAAACAATGATTTACGTCATCCGTTACCAAGTTCTTCGACACAAACAAAACCTTTTCACTGTATTATTTGATTTATGATGCAATCTAACTCTTTACAACGCTTTCAGTGACTTACAAATAAGGAGTATCGATTCTTATACAAAATTGAGCTTTACGGCACCTCAATATGACACACAATGTTAAGTTTTACGAGAGCTCAATATAATCTACAAAGCGACTTACAACAAGGAACACCGATTCTTATACTATTCAGCTTTCATGGGATTTCTATACGACCCACAAGTTTAGAGTAAATAATTTTATAAGGAAACTCTCTCTTAATAAATGATACAAATGAATTAAGTATTAAAAAAGACTAACACTTCAATGATTAGCAATAAATAATAGCTTAAGTGTTAGATGAAAAACTTAGATAAATATGATAATTAAAAATTTGATTCAATCAATCAAAATTTTCCAATAAGAAGATGTAGAAAAAATAAATGCAATGTAAGTTCAAAAATCTTCTCAAAATATATCTATCTTTTATTTAATGATGATAATAAATTAAGTACCAAAAGAGAAATGAGAAACTTTGATGAATATGATGAATTACAAGTTCGTTTCAATCAATCGAAGTTTTCAATATGAGGAAGTAGAAAAAATATATGCAATGTAAATTTAAAGATCATTTTCAAAATATATATATCTCTTATGAATAATAGAAATAAGATACACAGAAAAGGAGAGATGAAATGTTTTCATGAGGATGATGGTTAAGAGTTTGAATTAATCAAAGTTTTTGATATAAAAAAATAAATGAAATGAATGTAAAGGAAAGCTCAAAAAATTATCTCAATAAATATCTCACTTTGATACTTTCGAAGAATGTTCTAATGAAAAATGGAAGAGTGAGGATATTATAGAGTTCAAAACGACAAAAAAATCTGTAAGATCGGATGACTCATCTGGTTGATCACGTCTTGTCTGGATGACTAATATAGTCATTTGTACAGCAAAATCAAAGGTCGAAATCAGAGGTCAGACTAATCAAATTTTGGACTGTTGAAAACTTTCGGTCGATCACCTCTTTTATCCCGCTGACCTCTCCCGGTCGGTTAATCACCCGACAATTTCAATCTTTTTACGTTTTGATCTCATTTGATCCGATTCGAAGGTTTCGAAGGGTATGGACATTTGGAAAATATTTTTAACTAATATTTCAAGATAAAAACTATTTTTCAAATTCAAATATCATTTTAAAAGTCATTTTTTTACATGATCAAAATATTGCATTAGAATAACTTTTAATATACAACTAGTGAGAAGCACGTGCAAGACACGTGCCATGATATAGTTGACTACGTAATAACGTATGTATAAAAAATATATTTACGTCAAGCATTCGTTACATAAAATTTTCTTCTAAGTTGCTAAATGTTTCAAGGTAATATTGGAATAATATTGGAAATCGCGGTTCATATGAAAAATAAAAGAATACCCACTCCAATAAAAATGAACATGCATGTACTGTTCATACAGTACAAATAAAAATCAAAGTGAAAAATAAACCCACTATTAAAAAAGAAAAAATAAATAAAATATCATCTCTCCGTGCTGCATGGAGAGAAATTCTCTCCTTGCAGCAAGGAGAGAATCTCTCTATTTTGAGAATTCATGCCACATAGTTTTTTTTTTTACTTAACCTTATTTTTATATTTTTTATTCAACCAATGTAAACATGCCACTATCTTACTTTCGTCTTTTCTCGTGCAAACGTAAAGTACACAAAAGTCAAATGATAGTGAATTAACATCATTTCTTGGACCAAAAAAAGAGGGAAAAATAAAGAGTTTTTCTATTATAGATTTAACAATGAAGTTATGCGTATTGGTACCTTGGGCTAGATAAATTTATCATCGGTCGCAATACTGCACAAGCATATATGTTCTTTCAAACCAAGCACCTGGTGCAGCCCACCTACTTCAGACAAAGTTTTCGAAGAAATGGTATCTAAACTGTAGTTTAAGGTGGAAAAAAAATGAAAGAATCAATTCAGTGATTAACAATGTGAACAGTGTTCATGACGTGACACTTGGACCAAATTACAAACACCTACCATTCAACCTAAAAATCAAGGAAACGCGAATCAGTTCCAACTTAAAATCAGCTCTAATATTACACGATGTTCATTATATTTCTATTCGAGCCATAAACTTATTGTTGTTAATTACTGCCAGGCGACATTGTAAAAATTCTTTCACACTAAAGGGTATTAGAAAAGCTTTTGGAATGTTGAATATTCACAAATCAAAAACATGCAGATACTTACAAGTGGAAGGGGCTGAATTGGAGGAGGCGAGAGTAAGGGGAAGGAAGAGAAGGCAGGAGGTCACGTGAAATGAAAACGGGTAGGCCTTTACGGGTAGTGAGGAGAAGAGTGTGGGATAATTGTTTCAATATTGGATGCCGGATTCGCAGTAGCAGATTCAAAAACCTCGAATACAATGGATTCAAATATACACAACAGATTTAATACAGCAACAGATTCGACAATATGTTAGATTGCAGTAAAGTGTAACAGTTGATTTAAACAGAACGAGAAACACAAATTTGCATAAACGAGTGACAAACAAATAATCGTAGAAGTTAAATGATAGGAAACTTTTAACCCGAGGCCTGTGTTCCACACAGTTTCCTTAAAACAGATTCGCTCCCTCACCGTCTGTGCTTGAGGTTTAAAAGAGCATCCGCTTCCGAAAATACAACGGTGTAACAGTATAATCTGAGCACCACAGATTGTACTTCAGCGAACTGAACCAGTGCCCGAACAATATCACCAAACCAGACAGGAACAGAAAGCAAAAACGAAAGCAAACTCCAACTGTGACCAGATGAATATGCAGATGAATTTTTGTGTACTGAAGACTGGAAAAACGAGATATATATAGGCTTAGGATCTTGTAACCTGCTTATTCATTTCATAGCAATTACAACAGGAGTTTTGGAGTTTCAATAATTTTGGAAAACCAAAGTCTATTGAAAAAAATTTTAAAAATGTAGTAAAACGTGGACACTCCTAAGAGGCCAATTTTGCTCCTTTCGGTGCGACATTCGTGTACGCAGATCGCGCTCGCACACAAGTTCAAGGTCCGAAACCAATTTCGGTCCAAAATTTGCACCCCCCTGCGCACACGTGGAGAGAGTCTCTATACTACACATGATTACACTATTCTAAAGTGCAATCCTTTATAAAGTGGTTTTAAATTTCCTCCACTTCCTATGTGGGACAAAGCTTAAATATTTATTTTTCCCACCAACAAACTCCTTTCACATGGCATACTTTGAGTTTCAATTTTTCATTCACCTGAGCATCATTTTTGACAAGTAAGTATATGATTTCGATATACTCACGGAGGAGAACACAAATCAACTTTCATCTTTCAAAATAGTCATGCGGGTCCCGCTCAAAATTAGTGTCAAAGTCAGCCCACAACTCAATATTTCCTAATTTTCCAACAAAGAGTTGAAGTTTCTAGCTCGCAGCTTCCCACATGTACAACAAATCCCACCTTTAGATTATCCTAAAAATCATCACCAATTGGGGATCCCGATTGTGAAAGAAAATACGAAAGAATTTGGGTTAAAGACTATTAGTTTCTCTTACTCGCCGGTGATTTATCGCGCAAAATAAGAAGGAAAAACTCACAGCGAAGAAGGAAGGCATGGAGAAGAAGAAATAAAAAGTTGTTGCATTGGTTGTGGAATGAAATGAAGTTGCGTGTAAAAATGGAAAAATATTGCAGTGGTGATGATTGCGTGAAAAAAAAATGAAGGCAGATGTGAATGTTCTGGAACAACCGCACACTTCCAAATGGCTCGATTAACATGGCCCAATGTACTCGTGGAAAAGAAATATTTTCCACATTATTTAACCATATTCCGAAATTCTGGATTAACTGTTAGGAGTCTCCATGAAATACTTTCTTCGAGTATTTTTTTACTTATAATTACTTTTATTTAATATGAGCTGGCATTTATAAAAAAACCAACAATTCTCTTAGGTATGAATTGAAAATAGTTTTGAAATTAGTGAAAAGATAAAACAAATCATGGACTTCTTTTTCTTAATACATTATATAAGAATATCCAGTTAATGACAATAAATGCAACTGACACGACAGTAGCTTTTTAGAATCATCAACGAGGTGCATTTTTGCTCACATGTCGTGTTCGTGTTCAGCTTTCCCATTCCTTCCATTTCTCTTTCATTTTCTCTTTCTTTAGCTTTTCGTTCCCTTCCCCTTTATGTACTATTAAACGTTTCGGCTACGACGGCCCACTCGGCTCCACGCGTCCAACACTGCCATTCGGCTTATGAATAGTAAACACAGAAGTGCATTTTTTATATAGTAGTGAAATTGTTTTTAATGCATAGAAAGATTTTGAGTTTAAGCATTCATCACTAAGAGTGTATTTGAGACACATTCTTTTGAAAGAATGTATTATTAAATAGTAGATTGATGGAGAATGTGTGGTTAAAAATGAAGGAAAAGTTATTGATGTGATGGAAAATATTATTTTATTGAAGAATGTGTGGTTGAAAATGAGTAGAAGAATGAGAATAAAAAAAATAATGTGTACCAAATAGAGCCTAAATATCAAAGTGCTTTTACACTTTATCTAAAAAATCAAGTTTTTTATCTTACTTCGAAGTTTGGTTCTTAAGTTTTTGAATGTGTGATTTCGATCTTAACCTCATTTATGAGTCCGATTTGTAATGATAACTTTTAATCTTTTGACGACCATCAATCAATTTAGTAGTATGCTTTGAAAAACTATAATCACTTGAACTTAACTTGATAGTAAACAAAATTAACTTGTTTGTTATAATCAAAATTTTAAAGTTATAATCAACCATAAATCAACAATTTTCAATCACACATTTCATTGAGTCCACAAATATTATTCAATAATCTAACACTTATTTCTATTTATTTTAAAATCACATCTCTTATAAATTCTTCCCGAATGGAGACTTATTTATCTTCGTCCTTGATAAAAAAAAAATTATCTATTAAAACTTAGCCTTTGTTTGGGCTTCATTTTCATAGAAATTTGGGGAAAAACGAGTTTTGAAATAGTGATTTTAGGAAGAATGTGATTAAAAAATAAAGATTTTTTTTTTATGTATGATTAATATTATTTTATGGAATAATACGTGATTGAAAAGAATTATTGTATATGTACATCAGAATTTACATCATTTTATACAGAAATGTCAAGTGACATTGTATCATGGTGTAAAAATAGTTATTTTCACCAATTAATGATGAAATGCCATTTGATCATGATGTACCTCAGTGTAACTTCTTGTCTACATGTAGAAAAACTCGATTGGAAAAAAAAAATTGGAGCCAAAATAGGCTTAAACGCTCTATCAACGAAAGGTTTCAGGAAAAATTGGAGAAATAAACATTATTTATTACGTTAGCAGTCAATGACTGCTTTTCGTCATCTTGCCCACACAAAATTCATAGAATTAACTTAAATTTAACGGAATCTTCTAGGAAGGAGAACGGAGGTGTTTTTGACTCAGAAATTCGTCACTGGGTGCGGTGGGCTCCGCCTTCCCTCCTCCATTTGCATCAACGGACCAATTCTAAATCACCACGTAGGATACGCCTTCCCTCCTCCGTTTGCATCAGCGGACCAATTCTAAATCACCACGTAAGATACCCCTCACTTGTTATTGTTTCTATCTTAACTGTGTGCGCGGTAAATACTTAACCATGGTTTAGCAGCCTCCATAAATACCCACTCACATGACTGGGTTTGGCTTAACTTAGTGAAGTAGAGAAAGAGAGAGTAACACCTCATTGAGTTTCTCATTGAGGTTTGTATTAGATTTTCCCCCTTTTTTTTCAATTACATGTTCTTTTGGTATACCGATTGGATGTTATACTGGATCAGTTAAGGAAATGATTTGAAGAAGAGAGGAGCACGGATAGTCTTTGCTTCAATTTGGTTTCCCTTATTTCTTCGTGTCATTATATTATTCCCATACTTTTGGTTTCTCTTAATTCTTTTTCATTTATGGGGTTTTTGTTATGTTTATTGATTCTTGTTGCATCATATTTTCCATTTTCTTTAAATTGGCACTTTCTTCATGGTATCGTCATTTGGGAGCTGTTTATTTGCATCATAATCCAGAATTCTTTCGGTTGAGCCTTGTTTGTTTATGGGATTTCATCAAATATGGGAACTATATGATTTTGGCCTTATATGATCTGATCTATCAGCAAATTGTGATGCAATTTGTTGTTAGGGAGCCCAAAGATGATCATGTAGAATCTGAATTTATTACTTGTGGAATTTTTTTGTGCTGGGCGATCCAATTCTTGACAAGTTCTCAAGTCAATGCGAGTCAATGGTTGTGTGATAACAAGAGTATTAACTATTCGGAATGATAAAATGTTGACTCTAGAAATGAATGCACTCTCTTCATTTTTTTTTTTGTGTTTTTTGTATCACTTTGTCCAATTTCATTCTTACTTATATTTATATACATTAGCATAGATCACACCTTCCAATTTCATTCATTCATTCACACATGCCTTTATTCATACATAGTCACATACTAGTGTGCATACCTGCTAGCTTAAGTACATGTATTTGTCTGTGTAAAAATGTAAATTTCCTTGTGCATAGAGTTGAAACTTATTATGTGTTTGTGGATCTTCTATATTCGTCCTGTGAGATACTGACCCTTTTGGCTCAAGGTATTTATTTGCTAAATTTTATTAGTCCAAGGCTACCGGCAGTATGTGCAGCATACACTAATTATGATGTTAAAATCCACTGTGAAAAATCAACTCTACAGTCTAATTCACAAGAATCCGAAAGTATTGTTTTGTGGGTTATTTAGCCTCGTAATGATTATTTTTTATGCTAATGATTTCTAGTTTCTTTCTTCATTATATTATAAATGCTCAGAATGTATTCCGAGACTACCTGAATTTGATGCAACAAATTTTCATGTAACTTAAATATTAAAGAGATATAAAAGACATCCTGAATATCCTCATCTATACATTCGCTTATCTATGTAAAATTTAACTTCTGAAATTTAAAGTTGTCCACCTTTGTTATACTTACCTGCATTCTGATTTAGAACTTCATGTTTTGGATCTGTCCAGATAAGACGCTACAGTTTGCTTGCTCTTCATTGAGTTCTCCATGTGTCCTCCAATGCCTTCCCCACCTTTTGAAATTGGTTCCAGTGATGACCAAATCATTTTGTCACTTGCTGGGTGCATATGTGGATCCTCTCCTCCAAGTAACGTGATAGCAGATCTAAACCCATACCAGTACACTCCCTCAGATTTACCAGGTTAGTTTGAAGTTCCCGTCTTGTGCAGTTATGTGACACAGCTTTAGTCTTTTTCGTTGTCTCTTTGATTGAACTTCTGTCCTGTCTGGATAGGATAAATTTTCAGTTATGTCTCTGAATGATCGTCGGGTTGTGAGTGCATTTGTTTACGAGATTTGGAAGTTATTCTCCACTTCGTTGTTGAAAACAACTTCGGTAGGCAATTAAGATTAGATTACTGAGAAGAGGAAAACAAGGCCACAGGGAGCTAGATGTCTATTCTAATTGTCAGATAATAAAATACAAACACAGGTTAGGAACTTCACAACCCTCTCACATTCCAAGAGGGTGAGAATCTAAATTTTGGATAAAATGATTTTATGATACCAATCAAAATTACTTCCTTCGGTTTTAATGAGAACTTCATTTTTATGCCTTTTAGTAGTGTACTTCTCTAGAAGAAGTTGAAATGTGAATCAGCATATATTAAACTCAGCCGAACTGTAAATTTCATTGTTTTAATCAGGATAATTCTTGATTCACCTTGACAATCATAGATCATATTAATATTATCCTATCTGTTAACTCAGAAATGGATTCCACGTACATAGTAAGGTAAAAAAATGTTACTTTTCTTCTGATGAATCAGATAACCTTCGTAGGTTCTATTTTCACATGAACTTTGAGGCCTCTTGGTTATGGACCTACTACTTATTCTAACACGGATCATTTAATACTTGAAAAAAACTGGGTATATGCAGCTAGAATTTGGTATCTCATACATTCAAATGAGAAAAAAGAGTTTGCCTTTGGATTTTGGACAGCCAAAGGAGAAACTCATGAGATAAAGGTGAATTCCAAATTAAGTGGTTGCAAAACTACCCTGGAGTTTTTTGAAGGTCAAGCCCCCAATGAACGAAAAACTGGTTGGCTTTCTCAAGAGTACAGGATTACACAAAATGGATTATGTCACAAATCCAAGCAAAAGGTATTAGCTGTAACTAGCTGGTTTAGGCTATTCCTTAACATGTTCTATTTACATCATAGCCAACCTTACCAGTCAGAAGCCGGTTTGGTTGGATAATGTGCAGGACTCTAAATCACTTTGCAGAATCTTCCTTTCCAGTGTGCATAGCCCCAAAAATGAGATTCAGCCTAAAGACAAAAAGATTGATGATAGTGAAAAATGCATTGGTTCAGTGGCATCAGTTAACCCTAACACTAACAATACCTCAGCACAAGATTCTTCAAGCAAATCCGAGGTTGGTTTGCTATGCAACCTTGTTTTGCATTATATTTTCCCACGTTTTTGTATCTCTTATTCTTTCCTTCTTTATCATATAATCCCTCTCTGGCTGTTTTCTACTTCCTTTTGCTGCTTGGATTGAATTTTATATGCAGTGCTATGTTCTTAATTCAGAGTATTTGATTCTGTTGTCTGATATTTGTCTTGTTTTGACTGCATATTTAGTTAACTACTTGAGTGACTTTGTACACATCTTTTTTCCCAATTGAACATCATAAAGTTAACTATATAAAGCCTTTGTCTATCTTAATATTGAAATAGAGTGTTCTTTAGCGACTTGCATTCCAAGATTTTCTCATGTGCTGCCAACAGTCACATCTGCAGAATCGTAAACCTGATTCTGCATAGATATCAGGAAAGAAACTGCAATTGCATACAATGGTTAAACTTTGTGATGACTTATAAACAATTTATTTTATAAATATCTTGGATATTATGGGAGGATTATAGCATCAATTCTGTTTTTGAGTTTGCTTTAATGCTTCGGTAAGTTACAGAACCATAAGTTATCCACTGTGTTCCCCCCCCTTACGTGTTCTTGTTCATCGGATCTTAATTTACGGGGCAGGGGATCTCTCAGTGTGCTCATTATTATATATCTTCCGTTTTCTCAGATCTGCTTGTGGTTTTGCAGGTGAAGGTCTTGAACTTTTTTCCAGATGGTTTTGAAGAACTAGAATGTTTCTCAGGAGGCGACTTCTTGGAATTGGATGACCTTGCAGAACCTGAGTCACTTGCTTCTAGTTCAGAGAATTCAAGTTGTCGAAGCCTGGCATCTGATGAATATTTTGATTCATTGGCCTTGTTGCGGGACCTGAACGATGAGGATAACAAACAACTTCAGGGGAAGGATTCAAGCAAATATAGGTTTTCTGCATCCATTAGACCAGATAAGGTGGTTATGAAGCCAGCCACTTTAGGTATGTAGAGATTTCCTATCAAGCTCTTTCTGTGATCTCTATTCATATCATTTTCTATATTCTTGACACTGCGTGTATCATAAAATCTGGGAAATTTTTCTATTTTTTTACACTAATTCGTTAGTCGCTGATGTGATCAAGGAGTTTATTATGTTTCCAAATCCAGATTTTTGAAATGCAACATACTCACATTTTCCTTTTTCTTCGTCATAGTCAGTAATTTCAAGTGGAGTCCAGACTTGATGCT
Organism: Fraxinus americana; assembly: GCA_035079005.1. Taxonomy (NCBI): domain Eukaryota; kingdom Viridiplantae; phylum Streptophyta; class Magnoliopsida; order Lamiales; family Oleaceae; genus Fraxinus; species Fraxinus americana. The sequence continues at coordinate 121,526 of JAVHZT010000077.1, read as the reverse complement.
TGTGTTGAACCACGCCATCAAAAACTCAAGCTGTCAGAGAAACAAGGAATTGGATAGTACTAGAAAATATTCACACAAAAAAGAAGCTTCTTTTGCAGGATGCCATGAAATTACAGTAAATTTAACCAGAAAACTAAATTGCAAAAGAAATGCATTTTAGCATGAAGTAACTTCTATAAACCAACAATAATATCAGGAAACTTTGGGAAAAAATGCCAGTTTGTGCATTACTTTTGTTATCGTTTCAGTTAATAGAAGAGTATAAACTTGATTGAGTAAATTACTCGTTGATCATTAATCCTAAATGTACCGAGGAAGCATATGTGCTAAAATGAAGAAGAAATTCCATAGCTGATCTGTTGTAGACACATTTATGGCCTTATGTATGTCAGTATTCCTAAGGATATATATGATGATTCATCTAGGATTCGCTTTAGTCATCATCTCACCTCAACTGAGACGAACATGGTTGTAATTCGTAATGCTAATTATATTGTCCTTACTGGAAATCTATGAAAACGTGGCATGTATTTTGTTTTTTGTATGCAATTTCCCAATGCGAGGTCATCTAGCTGCTATTTCGCACCATTTTATACATACTTGAATTCATTTCTTATGCAGCAGATTACTGGTTTGCTGCACTAGTTGATATTTCCTTTTCAAAATGTTATCCTAGAATCTATACGGAGTGGTACTGGAAGTAAGCTTGCAGTTGAAGGATTTCTAATCGGGTCAGCACCCGATCCAAGGTTCACAGATAAACAATTCCAAGAGCATGCTAATGAAAGGCAGGAATCTGATCACAGAATTGAAGGCACGTCAAATTTCTTTGATGCAGCAAAGCCATCTGCTAGCCAAAAAGCTGTGTCAGTTGGAGAACGAAAGGCTGTTGTAGGCAGAATGAAAAGGCTTAAAGAGATTCTCTGTTTCAAACCGTTCTAAATCCTCCTCGTGTATAAATGTAACAGGTAACCAGCATATTGACAAGATAATCAGTTCAGAAACTCTCATTTTATAGGGCAGCAGCTGTCCCTTTCATGTTCATTGATTGAAGATTCCAAGTTATTGTTGAAGTTCTACAAATAATTTAGCAGGGGAAGATAGCAGAGCATATATGGTTAAACTTGTGTAAAAGTTAGTTTTGAGTAAGTTATTTGTTTTTGGAATGTAGTTGTCAGCAAGTTTTTTGTTTGTTTGTTTGATAGTTAACTTATTTCTTGTTTTCAAGTAAGGAATGTTACTTAACCGATAATTTACTCTTAATTATTGTAAAAAAATAACTTGTTTACTTGCAAATTTGGTTATAAGTAGACTTTATAGCTTAGATGAGCATGCTAAAGTAGCCTTGTAGAATATATCATGGGTTTCCATCCAATTTGAAGAAAGTGGAGAGCGAGTCTTTTTTTAACCTTGATAAACGGATTCAAGCCATGAGTTACCGGAACACGAACATTGCCTCAAATTGAACTACAAAAATTAGTCACGAGTATATGTTCAAATCTTTGTGAAAAAAGACTCAAGATGAGAAGAATACACTACTAAAATTAAGCTATGTATTTGATATTACCCCTTAGAAAGTTAGATATGCATGCATTAAACGAATTGCTACCATCTTGAAAAAGTTGAGGATCTAGTTGCTACAAATTGAACGTTGGAAGCTTAGTTGCTACATTTGTAAAGTTGGGATTCCAACTGTTATATTTCCATAAAAATTCAGATGAAATTATTTACGCCCAGCACCTAGGTTGATTATTGATGGCCAAAATTCACAAATGCATCAGTAATATATATTAATTTAGGATTTACTATGTTAATATATTATTAACTAAAAATACTTGGCATGAGTTTAAAAACATCCAAAATACTAGCTGCCAAAAATGAACCCAATGAAAGAATATGTAACCAGTGCATTAATGTCATTAATGTTGAAAAACCTTCCATAAAACCATATTTAATGGAAAAAGGGAAATGGCTCCATATATGAACGTATGCATCCATATCATGCTGGTTTTCGGTGCATAAAACACTATGGCATCTGGAACACGAAGACAGATATAATCAACTTCTGATATCGATAAAAAATATATATTGCAGCAGCAACAAAGAAATCATTTTTCCAGATTACAAATATATAACGAGGTATGAATCAAATGTTTCGAAAGAAGAAATGATAATGATGATTGGAAAGCACATAGTTGCAAATATTTTCATGAGCATGCCATTACGTATTAACGAAACACACATTTGTCATGCTATACATATACAGAATTCGTGAAACAAACTTCTCCAAAAAAAAAAATAAAAATTCAACAAACTACAAGAAGACGTTTGAACTTGAAAATTACGTAGAATATATACTAGAATATGCCCAGCTATTTATTAAATTGATAAAATAGCATACTAATCTGGAATTACCAGAATACATTGTAGAACGCAAGCCTATGAGATAACTGATTTTTTTTTTTTTTTGAAGGGGAGATAACTGAATTTATAAGCTACTTCTGGACATCTCAAAAATAAAAAGGAAACCGTAAAAAAAGGCTACGTCTAACTACACGATAGCATGATGACCTGCGACGTTGGTTTGTTCAAGATAAGTAGTCAAAAATAAAAATGAAAATACTTGGCTATGTCCTAAATTGTTCATTCAAAGCATTATGAATTTAAGGGCGTGTTTGAAGGAGTAATCTTGGCTATGTTCTAAATTGTTTATTGTTTGATACTTTTTCACTTTCCATTTTTACTCTTCAAAAGTCAGTATTTATGGTTAATAAAATGATGAATAGTAAATCAGAAATATTAAAAAAAAAGTAGGTGTGTGGCATAATTTCCACATTATTGATTAGAACTTTTTTATGGGTTGGGCTTTTGGGCCCTCCAGAAACTGGGTTAGTAATCAAGTTATGAACTTGTAGCCACATACCTACTCTTTCTTTCTTGGGGTACTTACAAAAATACTCTTCAAATTAGGGATGTTTTGAAAAATCATATAAAAAATTTTTAGGAAGTAAAAAATACTGTGTAAAATAAAAAAGTGACACAATGTCACTTTTTTTACTTTTTTTAAAAAAGTGACACAAACTCAAAAAACGTGACAAAATTAAAAAAAAAAAGTGTCAAACACTTAAAAAGTGATACAAACTCAAAAAAAAAGTAACGCAAACTCAAAAAAAGTGACATACCAAAATAACACTATCCATTTGTACAACATCAGTAATCAAGTATGTGATCGATAAAAAAGTGAAAAACATTAAAAAAAGTGACAAAAATTCAAAAAAGTGACGAATACTAAAAAAATGACAAAAATTTTAAAAAGTGACACAAATTATAAAAGTTACAGATTAAAAAAAAAGTGAACACCCTTTACAACCATGTTGTGGTGTATGTCCTCGATCTTATAGTACCCTATAAATTGGAAATGACAAAAAATTCAAAAAAGTGAAAAAAATAACCAAAAATATTAACACAAGGGACCAATCCAAATATGAAAATGCATATACTGGAACTTCAACAGGATCTAGAAACTCAATACATTGCAAAGATTCAGACAGCACTTCCATTAAGACTAAGACATATTCATTAGAAGAAACAAATAAAAAAGGTTTTGAGAGCAATTCTATTCTTTTTTTTTTCTTCTTTGTAAACAATAATGTTTTCAAACATAAAACTGCTATTTTTTTTGCAAGAATCAAACGACAAATGTAGTAGTATCTAACTATCTACTTTAGCTAAAAAGAAGAACAGAGAGGAATCTAGTCCTCAAAACCTCGAGGACTCTACTGAGAATGCTAATGGCTCACAAGCTTGGACTACTTACATTTTCTCATCAATTTCAACACCTATCAATTTCTTCAAGAATTTCTAACAGTAATTAGCATAACAGATCTATAATTGCTTGTTAGAACTCTATCCCACTATAAATCCAGTTGAACGATCAAACTTTAATTAGTTTTAAATTTTACCACTAACGTGTTTTTTTTTTCATTTCTAATTGACTGTAGAATTAAATCGTATTCAATCCTTCTCTTTTTTCTTACAGACCTTGCTTAGGGCAAGTGTATAACAATTCTTTGCCGAACCTAAATCACCTTTCTAAATGCAATTTCCTGTACGTAGCCAAGCATCTACAAGTGAGAAATTCAACTTAACTAGCAAAGCAAAACAACCTCAAAAATACCTTTACTTATCAGCAGAATCCTACCATTTTCAATCTCCACCTTTACCTCCTCCTTTCGCAACCCCAACACGACAACCTTGAAAACATGAGCATTGGGGGTCTCTTTCCAGTCAATCATAGCACAGGCAAATGATGCTGTTTCGAAATTTGAAGACAATGGGAATTCGGACTGTAAATTACCCAAGAGTAGATGTAAACCTGTACTTAGTGGCCATCCTTAAAATGGTACCAGACTTCCAGAGAAAATGGGTTGTAAACGTTTGATCGACGGCTGAAAAAGCTTGGAATCACCTATATTTTCCAATTTTTCTATGATTTTGGATGAATTTTGCAAGAAGTTGAAGGTTTTGAGTGGATGAAACGGTACTCGCCGGTTACAATGGGGGTGGTGGATAAGATATATTGGGGAGTTTTGGTAGTTTTGGGATTTTAGAACGTATTAATTACGTCCTTAAGTGATTTAATTAGGTATTAAGTATTTTTCAAATTAGTTAATTTTTTAGGCTATTGGACCTAATTTGCCCTTCTTTAATAATTAACATTTATTTTCAAAAACTTACATCTCTCCCGTATTTAGATCAAAAGTATAAATGGAGGGTTAAATATTACTTTCAAAACACTTATAAAGTATTTCAGAATAATTTGCAACACACGTTCAACTCTGACTAGCTATTCTAAAAATTCATTTTCGATTTTCATTTTGGCGTGATTAGGACTTTATCGCACATATAAAACCCTAATCGAACACTCAAATCACAAAACCATAGGTGTAATACATATTGCAGTACAAGTTTCAGACCGAATTTGGAAACACCAAGTTGCCTATCAACTTTGTGCTCCAACAAAATCAAACAAACTGTCGAAATAACACCCCATCGCAAATACAAACCATCGTCTTTCCCTTGAGTCCATATGTATCCAACACAAGGTTGATGTTACCCGTCGTGGTAGCTCAAAAACGCTAATTGTCCGTAGGTTCCATCAAGACCCAACAAATAGGCGATTCCTCCAAGTCTCTGGAGATTATCGAAACCCAAAAAAGAAATCTTGAATATTCCTTCACGTCGTATTACCTATTTTATAACTATTCTGTCAGATTTGAAAGAAAGGGGTGAAATTTGATCACAGTTCATCATCAAATCCTTATTTTACAGTCTACATCCAAGTTCGATCACCTTAGTTCATCATCAAATCATGTGATTAGACTGACAGAATTTGATAGCATTTCCATTTTGCCTTAAGCAACCTCTCATGCTGTGATAAGTTTTCCAATAGTAGTGAGATTTCTGATTTTTGAAGCCTCGAAAATTTTAAGGATCTAATTAAGATATAATTCAACATTTAGGCCATGTTTGATAGGGTGACAATTCCATGGTCCATTTTCCCACTTTTTGATTGTTTGATTGAATTTTTTTTCTTGGCAATTGGAATTCTCACTTCCTCCCACACGGTTACAAATTCTTGGTTTTCCGTGAATTCATTTTCCCACTACTTTCCAGGTTGGTTTTTTTTTTTTTTTTTGTGTCAAAGGAAACAAACTTTAAGCGGAATTGTAACAAATTCTATTCCTTTAATGGACAATTTCCATGAAAAATAAAGTCAAACGAACACTAAAAGATCCAAATTTTCAATACTTTCCAGGTGAAAAATTATACTAATCAAACACAACTAATTGACAATTCCTTGGAAAACAAGTTCTAGGCAATTCAATTCTCTGAAATTCATTTTTTTTCACCCAAATTTCACGATTGCAATCAAACGGATCTTTAGTCTCTATTTGACAACTATTATTTGAAAATTCTTTTAAAATCAGAGTTTTAGTTTTTATAAAAATTGATAAAATGTGTGGTTGAAAAATTATGAATCCCAATAAATATGTGATTAAAATTAATTGTTGATTTTAACTTAGATTAAAAATCAAAATTTTAATTCCCACCAAACAGAACTAAATGTATTACTTCTAAATTCCAGTAACCCGATGCATTTAACCCTATACTTCATTCAAAAAATTAAGGTGTCAAAAGACATTGATTCTTTTTTAATTTATCTATATTGTCGTGTACGATGAACCTATTCAATGACGTCTTGGTAATATTTCTTTAGATTGAAATTGGTCAAAAGGCAGGTGGGTCTAGAAAAAAATTGTGTAATTTTCATGGTCAAATTTGTAGGTAGAATTCTATGGTCAAGTGTGAATTAATTGACTATCTATGTACTTAAATCATTAGAGCTGTTGAACCGTTTTATCTGGTAATTACCAAAATTATTCCATTTTTTTTTTAATTTTCTCATTTGTAGGAACTGATCTAGAAATCAATCATGTAATGGTTCATATCGTAACACTTGCGTGCAATACGGACACTAACAGAAATAATTTGCTAGTATCACCGATGAATTAGCGAACGAACGACGCATTTTATGTTACAAAATAAAATTTATAATTAGCGAAAAATTGAATGTGATTTTTTATTAATAAACATATCCATAACTTGTATTATATACAGACTCTCAAGGATTTCACATAATACAATAAATTCAGATATTAATTCTTTTACACATTCACTTCTATTCTTGCCGCCAACTTGGAAAATAGGCCACCACGTTTTATAGGGTTCCAATATTCTGGACAAAAGCATAATTTCAGGGTGTCTGACAAAAGTCTTCTAGAGAAAAAATTCTAGAAATTTATAGTGTGAAAACACAATAGTAGACATGTAATACATAAACAATTTTCAAGCACATATTTTCTAATTCCGCCCCTGCGTCGACATATGGCTAAACTTAAAAATTTTGACAACTTAAGCGACAAATTATTATATTATCGAATTACTTGTTTCGTTAATCAAACAAATTGAATGAATTACCATAAAAACTTCAAAAAAAAAAGAACCCAACAATCACCATTTTATTATTTTGACAATTTCCATCCAAAGGTCAAGAAACACGTCACGGAATAAGTTAATTGGATAATCCCATTTGAAGTTTCCATTCATGAACTCACTAATGACATAGATAAATACCTTCTTCCACAAGTTTATTCCTTCTACATGATTATCTTCTAATATCATTTTCGCTATTAATAAATACTAATAGAAAAGATCCTTTTTCCTGTTATTATCACTTTAATCTGCAAGAAAATTTTGATAAATTTTGCATGGATTTGATCCAAATGGTGCTGCAAATCATGCCGGAGATGAACTACTGGCTGGCCGAGCATCCGGCGGTTGTTTATTTCCGGTGGAGTCCAACTCAGTCATGGGGTTCAACTTGGTTTTTTCTCATCACCTCAATCTCCGCCTACATTGCCATCTCCACCACCCTTCACCTCCTTCTCCTCCTGCTCCGCCGCCATAAGCCTGTCCCACTAGGCCTTATTCCGGCACTTCACAGCCTGGCCATGGCTCTCATCTCTGCCACCATCTTCACAGGAATGCTCTCCTCCTCCGTGGCAGAGATCCGCGACACAAGGTGGTTCTGGCAGCGGTCGAAAACCCCATTTCAGTGGCTCCTCTGTTTCCCACTAGGAACCCGCCCCTCTGGCCGCGTGTTCTTCTGGTCATACATTTTCTACCTCTCCCGGTTCCTCCATATCATCAAAACCTTCTTCACCATTTTACGATGCCGGAAATTCCCATTTCTCCAAGTCTTTAACCATTCCATCCTCATCTTAATGTCATTTCTCTGGCTTGAATTCTCACAATCTTTTCAAGTTTTAACCATTCTTTCAATGACCCTCGTATTTTCGTTAGTCTATGGCTATAGATTTTTCAATGAAATTGGATTCAATAAAAAATCCCATTTCCCATTTGTATTGTTCTGCCAGATTATCCTGATTGTTACAAACTTGGCATGGCATATTGGGGTTCTTGTTTTGCATTTTTGGAAAGGTGGATGCAATGGGATGGGAGCATGGGTTTTCAACACTGTTCTCAACAGTTTCGCCCTAACGTTTTTCTTCCATTTCTATGTGAAAAAGTGCGCAAGCGAGAGAGACTTTAGTCCTGAAGTTGAAGCCAAAGCAATAACTTCAGATATAAGAAATAAGCTGGTGAGTTCTAATTGATTATGAGGAGAAATTTTGTTCATAAAATTTTTTGTATCATTTTTTTTTTTAATTTTGATCCCTCTTTCTTTGGTTTACTTGTGTTAGTGTACATGTAATCTGTGCCTTCAATTTATGTTGGGACAATCTATTTTTTGTTGTATCAAAATTTTGTTCCTCTACCAGTTGGAGAAGAAAGGACATGTTGGCTAGCGTATAAATAATTTCCTTCATTTTACTTTCAAACTTAATTTTAATATCAATTTTTTGTTTAAACAGGATGCAAAAATAAGTGAATGGTATATGTAAATGACTCAATATTGTATAGGTCTGATCCAATGTGAATGACACATCACCAGGAATAGCTGATGTCGACATGTTGAAGGAACTAGTTAGCAGACAAGGAACCCAACCAATCAAATTTTGTTTGGAGAAATCATGGGGCCCAATCATGGCTAAACAAACTATTAGAGAGGTGTAATCGTGGCTTCCTTAAGGATACTACTGTTCGTGGCATCGAAGCCAATCCCATGGACAACATGAATTGGCTATTGTTCTTCCCTAGTACATAGGATTGCTTTGAATTCCACGTTGAAAGAAACTTGAGGCAAACTCCTTTTACGCTCCTAAGAAGAGGAATCGCCTTTGAACTCTGGAATATTCTAGTTTTGATGTAAAAGCTTAAACTATCAGATAGAGCCATATGTATATTATGTAAATATCGTTTTCAACGACTTGTAGATGGTGATCTTGAGTTATGGAGTAAGAATGTGGGATCTTTTGTAGTGATTTCAGTTGGAGTACTTCGTTCTCTTTTATATTATCCTCTATTATGTATATTGTTGAGAGTTCAAGATTGAGCGTGTGGTACTATTTTGTATCGTCTCCTATCATGTAGAGAAGTTCGTCTCCGTCTATGAACATATACATATAGGCCAAATGTCAAACCATGTTCCCTGTCACATTCTCATCGTTTCATATTTGCGCAAGAGCTTGATCCATCGACTTTTAGGATAGGGATGGAGGGACGTGGTGATGTGGCAGATAATAATTGGGTGTTGTTTTTTATTTATTTTCAAACTGTCTAATCATGTGTCGACACGTGTCTTCCATGTTTTTGAGCCTATTTGCAGAGTATGATTGTTGCAACATTGTTGTCTAGCCGCCCTTTTTGTACTTGTCAATTTTCGTCTTCATTCATAAAATTTAATCAAATTTAAATACAAGAAATATTTGATTGGGAATAGAATCTTCCAAAATGCTTAAAAGTCGTTCTTTGTGTATAAACTTAAGAGCATGCTTTTATAGAATCTGACTTTTGGACCATATATATAATTAGTTTTTTGCTCATTTTTTTAAAATAACCAAATTTTAATAGCAAAAGTAAAACATGGCAGCTATTGAAATTTCTAGAAATGATTTTTGTTTGACTGGAAATGTCTCATTTGCCTTTTAGATCTAAAGAGCACATGTACTTATCTTATATTAAGCACCAATAATGTATCATATAAATTCATTAGTGAATTTTAAACTTAATTCAAGTATTGAGGTCCACTATAAGTTTGTCCACCAATAGATTTATATGACACGTCATTAATAATTGATATAAGATGAACATCAATACTCATTAGATCATTCATATATATATATTAGGTGTAAGCAACGTGCAATGCACGTTTGCCTAATTTATATTTAATAATTTTGTTTAAAAATTAATTTGTTATTAATAAAGATGTAATTTTTTTGGTTAGTTAAATAATTAATGATGTAATGTTTATGTAATTGATAAATAATTAGATGTATGATTTTGATGTTGTGATGTAAGTTGGTGAGATCGAAGAAAATAAGCAAAAATTGACAAATTTGGAGAAATGGCTAAATTGTAAGGGATCCAAAGTTCGGGGACTAAAATGTAAATACTTAAAAGTTGTGCCGAACCTCACGATGAAGATTTGAGAGTATTCGGAGTCAATTGGATAAAGGAAGACGTCAATAGAATCAAATTTAGTCAAAAGATGATCACAAATCAATTTCCAACCAAAAAGCTATGCTCCGATATTTTAGTTACATATTGATACCTATTTTTGGCATAGAAAGTGATCGAATTGGAGAATGATGTCTGAATCAAAGTTGTAACCAGATGAGTTAGCTTTCCAACGCATTTTGAATCGTCTCAATCGGACATCGGAATACAAAATTATGATAAAAACACTGAAAGAAGGTGCAGCTACCTGTTTAAACAAGAAATTCCGTTACATAATCCGTTAAAACAACAAATTTCGTTAGTTTTTCCGTAAAAAACAAGAAATTCCGTTACATAGCTACTTTTAATATATAGAAGATATATATATACTCATATCATAATTCCAAAATTACAGGTTTCATACCATGATTAATATAGGAAAACAAAGTTAACACAATGACAAAAATGGCTTGATGTAAAATATATTGTTAAAGAATTAGATCAAAATGGGGGAAAAAGTAATATTACAGAGAGAACATTCGAATTTCGGTTTAGGCGCATAATAACATTCTAGAAAGATGACGACGGTATGAGTAATTTCGGCCACCCGAGTTCGTTTAGGACTCGAAAACTAATCTTTAAAGTTTTAGTGCTATTTTTGTCATTTAGCTTATTTTGATTTTTTTTTTTAGTTTGTTTGAGTTATGGTTTCATTAATTTTAATCTTATTAGATTAGGTTTTCAAGTAAACCCTTATAAATAAAATGTTATTTCATTATTTTTTATTATTACCTTTCACTAATAAAATTCGCGTGTTTAATTTTTTATAATTTAGTGGATTCCAAAATTCGCGTTTTTAAGGATTTCGCTTCAATTCCTTATTTCACACTACGTCATGACCCTACATGCAAATTTTTTTTAAAAATATTTGTGAAGAGACTGTGAAGAAACCCGACCATTTTTCATTATAACACATATGTGCACCATGAATCTTGATGACTAATAAATCATCCATTCATGAAAACTAAAATCCAATATTCCTCAAAATTAATGCAAAATGTCTTATATATAATTAGAGTTTGAATTCATGGCATGTTTGAAGTAAATTTTTTTATCAGGAGCATTGCTTGGTGTACAGGGAACAGTGCCAGGGAAATACAAGAGGGGTGTGGCATTCTATCATTGGGAATTTGGCAAAAAAAAAAAAAAGGCAACAATACAGGTGCTATCAGCACATCACTTTGATGGATTATGACAGTTATTCTCGTGCCTAAAAATGATAATACAACTCATGGTGTAGATTAATTCGGGTCTCCATCCCAGCATCCGACAAATCATCCAAGATCATCTTAGTTAAAAATCTTAGAAACATTACGTTCAAGTCCATGGAATATAAGAATCCTAGTTTTAATCAAAAGTCTTCAATCACACTTTTCTTCCTTTAGTTAAAGAACTTAACTGGTAAAAAAAAATCATATTATACCCATTAAATATAGAACATTTCATATTTTACTAAGAACGATTTTATATACTGAATATACTATATAACCTCGTTAAAAAGGCCAAAAATGCTGATTCTGAAACTTTCTCCCTTTCCGAGTTGTAACAAAAATTTGAAATAGCTGATATTATGGTATACATTAATTACCTGCTTTAAAAATGCAAATTCAAGATCAAATGGGTTGGATTGCTATGATACTGTAGGGAAGGGATTTCTCTGCAATGTTCATTTGTGTCTGGAAAAATATCAATTTGACATCCTCGATTGCGTGAATCTTCATATTTCTTTTAAGCATCTAATTTGTGTTATCTCAGCAGAAGGCGTTTATGTAGATCCTCAGAAAATTGAGGCAGTGATGAAATGGGAACGCCTTACTAATATGAGAGAAGTAAAGAGTTTCCTAGGATTAGCAGGTTATTATAGTCGATTTGTAGAGGATTTCTCCAAAATTACTCTTCCTCTTACTAGTTTGGCTCGAAAGAACTCTAAATTTGTGGGAACTGGGGAATGTGAAAAGAGTTTTCAAGCGTTGAAGAAAAATTAGCTTCTGCTCATGCCTCCAAATCTTTAGTGTCAACACCCCTGCAACTAACTCCAAATCATGTGACGAGTAGTTTAACTCATGCTTCTTCATTTGTCTTGAAGCATAAGCTATAATCTTTTCATTCTTCATTAGAGCACAACCCAATCCTTGGCGTGAATCACTATAAATCACAAGCTCTTTATCTGGAGATGGAAGAGTAAGTGGTGAGAAATGTCAAATATTTACTAATCACAAAATTCTGTAGTATAAATTTGATCGGAAGGAGCTGAATTTGAGACAAAGAAGATGGTTGGAGTTGATAAAGGATTATGATTGCAAAATTGACTACCATCCAGGGAAAACTAATATAGTTGCAGATGCTTTCACTAGAAAGATTAGTTCTTTCTGTTCATTGAGTGCAACATGTGCTTATTTTATTTGTGAGTTCAAAAAGTTGCATGTTCAATTGTTAGCTACTACTTTTGGGGTGGTATTAGCTCATTTCTAGGTGACGCCTACTTTGATTGATAAGGTTAGAGAAGCTCAATTTCAAGACTTAACATTGAGAACATTAAAGCAGAAGTGGGTGTTAGGTTACGAGCAGACTATGTGATCAATGATGATGGTGCGTTGGCTATAGAGAATGGATTATGTGTTCCAGATATTCTAAAATTGAAGAAAGAGATTTTAGAAGATGTATACAATTCTGCTTATACTATACATCCAGATAGTATTAAAATGTATCACACATAGAGAGATCATTACTGGAGGCTGGATATGGATAGAGAGTGAGAGAGAGATTTTGTATCCAAATGTCTTATTTGTCAGCAGGTAAATCCAGTTCGTCACAAAATAACAAGACTTTTAAAAACATTGCCTATTCTAAAATGAAAATGGGAACACATTACTATGGACTTTTTTATTTGGTCTTCCTTGTACTCAGAGTGGTCAGGATGGTGTTTGGGTTATTATTGATCAATTGATCAAGACTGTCAGATTTTTGCTGATCAAAGCCACTTATTCTTTAAATAAGTTGACAAAGTTATATGTAGATGAGATAGTCAACTTATATGGTACTCTATTATCTATAGTGTCAGATAAAGATCCTTGCAACTTAGCTGCTATCTGATAAGAAAAATGGTGATAAAATATATGAGCTTGTAGTTCAGCGAGTGGACAATTTTCATAAATAAATATATTTTCTCCATTCATACATATAACTGAAAAGTCTTGTTGATTCTATTAAAGCTTTAAGGATAGAACTTATGATAATTATCTTTACGATTGAAACATGACGGACTCATAAAATCATCTATTCTTTATTTTAAATAAAAAATTGTAAAGTATTTTAATATAAGTAATCTGATATATTTATGAAAACTTGAGTAAACTATCATTTTACAATATTCTAAGCTGAAATCTTTATTATCTAAACTAAATAACATGAATTTTGTAATCTGAAATTTGATAAGCCGTAATAATACTGAAAAATCACAATGAAAGTTACACGAAATAACCATACTCATGTATCGATTAATACCGATATACAAATTATTCAATTCTGTAATTCTGAAATTTTGAGATTCTGAAATTCTGTAATTTTGGTCTACGCACATAGAGCTGTTCAAATGCTATAATCTAGCGATACACTATGGACACACATTCGCAATAGTACAGAGCGGATAAAATCATCATAACTTGTCATACAATGTGGAAACACATTCACACTAGTGCAGAACGAGTGAAATAATAATAGGAACATACACTATAAAAACTCATTTACACCAGCGTATACTAGGGTAAAATCACTTGGGTATTTTCTGGTTGTTTAAAAATAACTTTACATATACTTAAACATTTGATGCTGATGTGATACACCACGAAATGATTTAACTGAAATAAATTTGACTATAAAAAGAACTATTTCTATACAGAACTCTATTTTATTCTAAAAATCATTATATCCTTCGGCTATCTACAATAAGTAACTTTTGCAACTTATAGACTTTCCCATAAACACTATAATAAATAAATAGTTCACGTACAGTTTATAAAAACTAATATTACGTAAATGAATGTTTATTTTCTAAAAATAAGTTTTTCCACTCATCGATCGAGTTATATACTTAAAATTAGATAGGGTGGCACGCAGTTTCAATCTTCTCATCACCTCCTCACATTCAAATACCAAGTTGGAATCTTGTACTTGCCCAAGAGATCAAATCAAATAATCCACTCATACTTCAATCTAAGAGTGTGTTTGGTAGGGATTTTTGGGGGAAGAATTGATTTTTGAATAGTGATATGATGGGAAATGAGTGGTTGAAAAAGAAGAAAAAAATATTGATGTGATGGAAAATATTATTTTATTGAAGAATGTATGGTTGAAAATGAGAATTGATTTACTGTAGAAAATGAGAATCTGTACCAAACAGGCCCTAAATCACTATCTCATATAACCCTTATTCATAATTCAACCTAACAACTTCAAACCATTAAAATCTGAAAAACTATTGGTTTTACAAAAACAGGACTAAAATTCCTGAATATTGAAATCCGGCACCAATTTCTGTCTATTGAAAATGGTAATCAAATCTATTGACAAAAACAACACTTTCTAGGCATAATTTCAAAACAGTACCTGTGTATTAAAATTGCTGGAAAATAGCTTAAAAATGGAGAAATTAAACCTCAAAACCTTAAATTAAGTGTATATCATCATATAATCAAAAGAAAATCAAAGAATGTGTATCTATTTCATAAACTCATTTTCAAAATTTCACTTTTTTTCCATACCAATCTTCCAATATACATTTCGTCGATATATTCTTGTTTAATACCTCAAATACAACAATAAACTCTAATTCTTACTAAACTTCGAATTTAATGAAGTTTTCCATAAACCCTAAAAAAAATAATTCATCACAACTTTCGTACTTACCACTTGAGAATAAGAAGAAACTGAGGAATGAAAAATCCAACCTTAAACAACCGACACCTACTTCTTCTTTTTCGTCTTTTTTATTTTCTTTCCTTCTTCCCTTTTGTTTTTTTCCTTTCTTTTCTTCTCTGCTTTCATGTTCTCTGCCTGAGCTTTTTGTAATTGCCCCAAAAATTGAGAAAAATGGATAATTGTCTTCTAAGTTGGTGGAATTATCAAAATATATTGGAATTCTTGTAGCCGATAAAGTTGATAATGCAGAAGATCCGAATATGGTTTCAGGGAAGAAATTAGATTAGTGGTGACAACAACATGGTATGAAAATTTTGGTAAAATTGTAGAAACAGCGTTGAGAGTTGAAAAAAGTCTTTATGAGTGACAAAGTGGTAAAGAACAAATGAGGCCTAAAGTTGGTGGTGGCAATCAGACATGGATGAGAATCTCTATCAATAGATCACTGTTGAGGGATCGTAGAGGAGTTGGATTAAGTGTTTCCGCTTCTGGTAACTTCAAGTCCAGGTCTCGTAGAAGCCAGAACTCGAGATTGAGCCAGAGATCAATGCAGCAGCTAGGGTATAGCCATACTCAGACTTAAGGATCTTTCCAGGAATCATTTAGTCCTAGATATGGTCATAGTTTCGACAGTGCTGGGTTTCCTTATCGACAATCATGTGGGAATCTCATCCAGATGAGTGCGTTAAAGGGCGTCGTTGTTTGTTATCACCGTGGTCACACCGGGCGGAGAGAGTGCCCAATTCGCTTTCAATAGGGTAGTGTATCACATGGGACATCTTCACATCCAATGGTGGTATTTTTAGGCAGAATCAGAACCAGGATAGGTTGGCAGGTAAAGCAAATGTTACTAGTGTGGTTTAGTCTGATGTCGCTGGCAACAATGGTGTTAGACAAGGGCTAGCAAGACGTCCTAGTACTCAGTGGAGAGTTTTTGCAGTGACTTAACATGATGTAGATGAGTCACCAAGTGTAATCAGGGCACGTTATCTATTTTTGGTGAAAATGCTAATTCTTTAACTGATTCAGGTGTTATACATTCATTTATTTCATATGCACATGCTAAATATGCGAACCATATGTTGGAATCATTAGATAGTGATTTTGTAGTAGTGACCCATGTAGGAGATTCACATTTAGCTAATTGTGTGATTAGAGTGAAGGATCAGGAGTTGAAAGATAATCTGATTCCACTTGATATTATGATATTGATGTTATATTGGGCATGTACTTCTTAGCTACAAATCATGCTTCAAGGACTACTTTAGCAAAGTAGTGATGTTTAGAAAGTCATAAAACCTTAAAATTGTTTTTAGTGGTGAATGGAGAATGTTGCTTTCATGTGTCATAGTTAAACCAGGTCAAAGTTGCCTTGGTGGTTGGTCCAACACTTAGCTAGTATCTATTATAGGTATACGTCACGTTTCAAATTCACCATGGTGATTCGGGACGGGTCGTGTCAATAAAGGATGGTGCGAAAGAGAGGGTAAAAATGAAGCCTAAGCCCCACGTCCATCAAACATTTATGGACCATGATACAATCATTAGGAGGACGATCTGCAGTTTGAAACTGCTTAGGACAAATCAACTCTATGTCACTAGGGATACCAAAGTTGTCTCGGATATTAACAAGATCTTTCTCAAAACGTTTGAAAATATCTTAGAGGCCATGAAGATCTCTCTATCCCTGATAACCGAACTCACGCGAGCCTTGACCCTTTTTGGGTGGGAACTGCGACGTTGGTCAGGAAGGGTTGGAACAACCCGATAGGATGAAGGATTCGTTGATAGATGCGATTGTGACACGAGAGTTTGAGACCTATCCGGGGAATAGGACACATCGAGAGACAAAACTTTGAGTTGGAAACTTTCAACCTCAAATCTCTGATAAATGTTTTTGAGTCACTCTAGGAAGACACGATAGTAGAAGAAAATTATTAAGATGTTAGGAGAGAAAAAGTTGCAAAGGAAAGTAAGAAAGAAACCCACCAAGAGAAATAACATATTTATAGGTTCCATCAAGGAACGGAAGCCCTTAGATTGAGTGTTTAGATGAATCAAAGCTAGTTAGATTACATGAATAATCACAACCATCAAATATTAAGAGGCGCCTAATTAAGGATTCAAAAAGGACGGACTCGACTAAACAAGTCTAACACGTGCATTAAATGTGTACAGAACGTCGACCTAGAAACATGCAAGAAGGGCCAGCAACATACAAAAATAACTTGTCCCTTCAGAGTAGCCCATATCACTCACCACTAGCAAAGAAAAAATACATACAACCATGAGTTCGCAATGCATTGAAAGAAACAATAAGTCCTATAATTAATGTAAATATTAAAATCGAACTTGGGGGCTATTTGTAAACACCCGGAATAAAAACTTGCGAACCCAAATATTCAATGGCAAGGTGAAAGGCAATACACGTGGGAAACAAAGAAATACACGGCTCGTGTAAAGATTTCAAATCCTTCGCCAATTACATGCTGGTTACAAGTTGTCAATAAGGAGCATATCCGTAAATGAGTAAAGCGTGCCTCTTATCTAAATTAGTTAAGAAGCAACCGATAAGAAGTTATCAAATTGCCCAAAGAAAAATCTATAAATATCCCCTATGATTGAAGAAAAAGACATGCAATTCAAATATCTCACTTTCAAGTAACTACTTATCCTCTTGTTTTAATTGAAGCATCTAAACTAGCGATTTTAGGAGGTGAAACTCAAAGTTAGGTGAGATGATTTGTTGACTGTATTCACATTTGATTTTCGATTGTAATTTTTTTATCAAAAAAAATTGCTTGATTCGATTTTTACCGTCAACACTCTCTTTGGTAGCCCCATAAAGTAATTTTGTATCCAAAATTGGTTAAAACTGGAAGTGATCCCTTCTACTCTCCAAATAAATGGTCATCAAATATATAATATATCATTTGATATGCTAAATTGAATAAAATTAAGAAAGAAACACGAGTGATATGATTGATTATTATCCCATTCGTTTATATTTAGTTTACCATACCAAACATACCTAGCATTGCTCGACCTTTGACAACAAAAAAGGAAGGTAGACCCAACTTGATTTTACGGTCTTCATGTATTGCCTTCCTAATTGGGAGCTGAGTTGGTGGAAACTGCTGAATAAATTCAATGCAATTTATTGCATGAATTGCAGGTAAAATATTTATAATTTGATTAGTGGTATTAAATAATTTTAGTAAAAGTTAGTTGAAGGTGATGTTTTAATTTAGTTGCACAATTAGGTCTGGGTAATATATCAACGAGTATTGTGTTGTTAACATACAAGTGTACAACGTTATTTTGACAAAAAAAACAAAATAGAGTAGCGATTAATTAAGTTTACAACTACATAAATAGTTTGCGCATCTTTTGAAATTTGTTATTAAGATATGTCAAGTAACCACATTAAAGTGGTTTTTATTAGGTACATATTCAAGAGTATTATTGACGTTTTGTAGATATAAATTGATCAGAGTATCTTCAATGCATTTCATATGTTACGATTCAGGTAACATTTAAATAGAAAGACTTTCAATCTACGTAATATTAATGTCTAACGAATAGACAGACGATATAGTTCAAATTTTATCTCCAATAAGCTTCGTCTATAATTCATATTTAATTTCTAAAATATATTTTATGGGAGAGAGAAAAAATATGGTAACTAACTTTGTCTACATGAGCAACAATGTTTCGTTTTTTTCTCGCCATGTTGGCTAGAAATTGTTCAAGACACGTTAAATCGTAGAAAAACTTTTAACGATATTATCTGTTTTAACTTATGTGATAACATTTTAAGTGCAATTCACATTAGCATTGTAGATGTTTTTGTCGGTATAACAAAAGAAATTCTTAGAAATAAATAATAAAATTGAGTTTATAAACAATATATTATATAGTTTTATAAATGATCGTACTCAAATTTTTATATTTGATTTAGTTGAATATGTGAATAACTCAATTAAAGGTCATGCCAAGTTCAAATTTCTAAATTTTTATTTAATTTTTGTCTAACTTGCTTGGTAATATTTTGATATATTTATAAAGCTTTCCATTTTCATGAAAGGGAAAAGAAATTTTATATTAATTTAAAAATGGTACTTTGTACTCACCTCTGGAAGAAATCAAATCCTAGATGGTAATTCCAACACCCTGCTATGGACCTCTCTATAGCCAACCAAAGACTACTCAAAAAGAACGTTGTTGTGCCCTCACGGACATGTCGCAGTGGTAAAGTAAGAGATTTCTCTACGGATGATTGAAAGTTCGAATTTTCGCAGCAATTGAAAGTCAATATTTAAATGTTGGAAGGCAACATCTATGTTGGAAGACAGAGGTTCACAGGAAGGAGAACCGTCGAATGTTCGGCCCAAGTGTGTATAAGTTATGATCGCATCCAAATTAATTTGGGTGGTGAACCAGTGGGAAAGCCGTCACTCTTCGGGAGAAGTTTGGACACCCGAGTCATCAAAAAAATAAAAAAAAAGAACGTTGTTGTTTTTTTAAATTCATTTTCAATTATACATTTCATGCGATTCGCAATTTTTATAATTTTTTAACAACACACTTCATTAATTTTTATTAAAATCTACTAAAAAACAGGGTCTTATTGTCTTTTATAACTTAATTAATTCATACCCTTGACATTGTGCATGCTTGCATTATCAAGTATATTACACATCAAAATTTACCAGAAAATGATGATTAATGATCGAATTTTCAACAACAAAGTATTTTTTATTGTTACGAATGACTTTCCATAACAAAATCATAATTTCATTGTTGTCTCAAATTGACGACTCAAAAATTAAGCCAAATGCTATGATAAAATTGTATTTACTTAAATGAAAATGAATAAAAGGTAACCCATCAAATCGTATTTAACATTCAAAAAACTGGCAAACAAAATGTTTCACGTGCCTGTGTTGAAAAATCTATCAAAGAAACCAAGGCGTATTATATATTTTGAGATAATTCATTTTGCACCTAACATATGGGCTATTAATGTCCATTTATCAGGACAAAATTCCCAACTGTAATTATTTAATTCAAATTTGTACAACATGATCATTCATATTAAGCCCCTGTCTGGGCTCAATTATTTCAATTTATAACGAGGGAAATAGTTTTTTTTGGATAATTTGTGATTTAAAAAAAAAAAAAGAAAAGCTTTTAGATTTACGTGGAATATTATTTTATTAAAAAATATGTTATTTATAAGAAGGGCTAAGTGACATTTGTTAGTTGGATTATGCCGAGTGTATATGGCAGCTTTTTCACAGGAGCCACTGTAGCGACGGGCCCCACCCCATTGTATTAAAAAAATAAATGTGCCCCCCCTATGTGTGTAACCTGTTCACAGGCCCCTGTACTTGTAGCATAATCCTTATTAGTTACCAGCATCCATAAGGTCGTATGCGGACCTCTTTATGTTATGTACATTCTAATTTAGTATAAAGAGAACGTACTAGGTTCAAAATCACTAATACATTTCGTACTAAAGCAATGGATTCACGTGAACATATTACTATGCACTTTTTGTTGAGTTGTGTGTTTACATAGTATAGTTTTGTTGATACAAAAATAACAATATTTTTATACTAAATAAAATTATTTTTTCATTTATTTTATTTATTTAATTATTGAGCATGCAAATTAAAGTGCATATGATCACTTGTGATAATATAAATTGGGTACTTGCGTTGAGAAGTACAGACGTACAGTGTGACTCAACTTATGTTTTGATCATAAAATTTATGTTATTGAATTTGTGTGAATGGAAAGTCAGTATATATACAACGAAAGGTTCATTGTAGCTAACAAATCATCTTCACTAGAAATTAGATGTCTCCATACTGACTAGATATCCGGATAAAGTAACTAATAAGATTGTAAGAATCACATTTTTAGAGCCCGTTTGACAACCATTATTGTAGAAGAAAAGAGTTTTGAATAGTAATTTTTAGAAAAATGTCTGGTTTAAAAAGTATGGAAATTTTTTGGTATACGTGTAGAATATTTTGTTGTTAGAATGTGTGCTTGAAAATGATCTTGTCACAAACTATAAAATAAAATAATGAATGTCAAAAAGACAGTTAATCACACATTCTCCATTTTTTAGCAAAAAATGGAGCTCAAACGGAAGCTTCTCCAACCCAAATTTCTGCAAACAATTTCCGAAAACAAACTCTTAAAGGTTTTTTTTCTCCTTTTAATTTTACTATTATTATGTCATGAAGAATTATTCCATACGTACATAATGCAGTTCACAGAAAATTACCAGAAATCTCACATGGGAGGTGGGTCCCACAAGAATAAAATATTGCAAAAAATTGACCACCCCTTGCTGTTGTGAGCGTTCTGTACCGTTTCTGTTGCCTCCATTTCTATAAGTGTAGCTTTGCTCGTAAAAAAACAAAAACGTTGTTATTCTTGTCATTTCTGCATTTAGTGGGGGTATTTTAATAATGGTCCTACCAAGAAAGAAAAATAAAATGAGTACATGAATCTTACATGTTCTGTGGTTGTTAGAGCACAAAACAGATTTGGATCTTGAGACGCGTACAAAGTTTTTTAAAGTCAATATTGTCTCAACAAATTCTACAACTAAATTTAAGTTCTAATGCAATTTCAAGACTCACGTTAAATGTTTTAAAAGAATTTATTAGTCTTCCGCCTTTACAAGTTTGACGTCACATCCGAGATGGACTTTAATTTGTTTAACCGTAATTGGCACGTAAAAAGAGGTCACGAAGGAGATGACGAATGAGAACTATTACTCTAAAGGAAAATGATAGTTGTACATCATGCCATACAGTATGGTGTACAGCCCCCTCACATGTGAGAGGTCCCACCATGAATAAAAAATTTGTGGGCCCCTTCTATGTGAGGGGAGTGTACACAAGTACGGTGTACATGTAGCATAGTTCTACTATGAATAATTAAAGAAAAATATTTTTTGTTTTAATAAAAGCAGTAGCATGGATAACTTTTTCGATAATTTAATAATACTAAAAAACAAGATATTTTGCAAGAATCCTGGGAATGTGAGGATTAGAAAAATAGTTTGAAAACCACTTTTCATTCCTCAAAATTAGATAATTATCGAATCAAATTTTTTTTAAATATTACAACTGTTAACGACATAGACTCTAATTTTGGTAAAATAATTAGAGGTGAACACGATTTGATTTGGAAGATTTTTGAATTAATTTCAAAACTAACATATTTTAAACGGTTTGAAAAAATTCAAAAGCAAACCGAACAAAATCATTTTTTTTGCGGTATAATTTGATTTTAAACTACGGTTTTAACAATATAAAAATAAAATTTCTCAAAAATGTTAAAAACTAAATATATACACTATAACTCTTAAATTAAAACCTTCTAAATATAAACCTTCTAATTATGAACGGTTCAATTTTATTTCAGGCGAACCATTTCCAAACGGCTCGGTTCGATTCAATTTTGTAGCGGTGTGGAACGAAACCCAGCGTCTCTAAATTACGGTTTGGTTCTTCCCTAATTTATAGAGCATATTGATTTCTGAATAAGTTTTAGAAAAGGTAAAATTACTTTTATAGAAAGTAAATTTTTTGATCTAAAAATTCTCAAGAATTTCAAATTTATTTAGTAAAATAATTACTTAAAAGATCACAGTCTAAACCTTTTTTTTTTTTTTTTTTTGGGGTGGGAGGTCGGTCCATGTAAAGCCACTTTTGTGGGCTGGCCTATACTAAAGGGAATACTGCCCTAAATCCTTATAAATAACCGACTCCGCCATTTCTTTCGGCGAGGAGCGACCATGGCCATAGGTTTAACTCTGTGATTTT
This sequence comes from Fraxinus americana, assembly GCA_035079005.1. Taxonomy (NCBI): domain Eukaryota; kingdom Viridiplantae; phylum Streptophyta; class Magnoliopsida; order Lamiales; family Oleaceae; genus Fraxinus; species Fraxinus americana. The sequence continues at coordinate 98,514 of JAVHZT010000077.1, read as the reverse complement.
CACTCACATGACACATTTTTTGTTCAATCCCATCTTGAATTATCTGCATTTTTGTGTATAAAATTAAATTGTTTCTATATGTGATGTTTCAGGTTTGAGTCATTCCTACTCATCACCTTCTGCAGACAAAAATGGTGAAGATGAGCTAATGAAGAAGGTGAATTTTTCGCCATTGGGGAAAGGAAATGAGATCGTAAATGGCGATGAAATCGGGTTCGACCCGAGTGAACCTCCGCCGTTTAAGATTGGCGATATTCGAGCAGCAATTCCTGAGCATTGTTGGGTTAAAGATCCATGGAGGTCTTGCTCTTATGTTGTTCGGGATATTGCCGTGGCTCTTGGTTTGGTGGCCATTGCTTTGCATTTCAATAGTTGGATTTTTTGGCCGGGGTATTGGTTTGCCCAGGGAACAATTTTCTGGGCTATTTTTGTTCTTGGACATGATTGGTAATCACTGTTTCCTTTTTCTATATTTACTAGCTTTTTATATCTGATACAAAAACAAAATGTCCATTAAGATGAATGAGATTTGATTACTTGGATTCGTCAGACTGCCTGATTTGACAAAATTTCATGTTGCTGTCAACCTACCACAACCCTATTCCCTTTTACCCATGCTCAACAGTGGTTATGAAAAACACATAGGATTCCTGTTAATAGGATTTGGTGTAGTTTTACTTTCACTGTCAACATAAGTAACCTTTCTCTTTTAGCCGAGTTGGGGACCGGCTATGAGAAGAACAAAGTTGTCTATATGACCGATGCAATGATTTATGTCTTTGTTGATTACAGTGGCCACGGGAGCTTCTCCGACAATCCCAATCTCAATAATATCGTGGGACATATCTTGCATTCTTCCATTCTTGTACCGTACCATGGATGGTTAGTCTTGAAAATCTCTCCATGTAATGACTCAGATCCATGATGTAAAGTTGTAGAAAACAGAAGTTCTTATTTACGTTAAACATTGTAGGAGAATCAGCCACAGGACTCACCATCAAAATCATGGACATGTTGAAAACGATGAATCATGGGTACCGGTAATGTTTTTCGTTGATACTTGTGCTTTTCTTGATTCATTCTCAGTTTTTCGATTTCTTTTTCTGCAATTTTTGTTTGTTTTTCTTTTTAGTTTTAAGAATCTGTGGGTAATTTGGGGTTGCGATTTCTTCACTGGATAGTCTAATTTGTGTCCTTGTCATTTTCTTTCTCCAGTTGCCTGAGAAGATCTACAAGAAACTGGATTTGTCGACCAAATTCCTGAGATACAAAGTCCCTTTCCCCCTGTTTGCATATCCCCTTTATCTGGTAAGGTTGCATGTGAGATTATTACAGTTAAAAAGAAATTTACGTGTACTTTTTTGATACGCTCGTTAGATTGGATTGGACAACACGAGACAAGATTATAGTGTGTCTTAACGTCGATGACATTACCATATTTATAATGGATTGAACAATACCTCACACGATTAAGAGAGTGCTGCTTTCTAAACATTCATTTTGTTGGTTTTGTATTTCAGTGGTCTAGGAGTCCAGGGAAGAAGGGTTCACACTTCAATCCTTACAGTGATTTGTTCAAAAGCAGTGAGAGGAAACTTGCGCTCACATCAACAATATGTTGGGCTGCAATGGTTGCTTTTCTCTTTTGCTTATCCATCAGATTTGGACCACTCCTATTGCTAAAGCTCTACGGGGTTCCCTATGTGGTCAGTTCAATTACAGGTTCCCAGTGATTTCCAGATTTCTAATATTCGATTTAGTAACTGTACTTACATTTGCACACAGATATTCGTCATGTGGTTGGACTTAGTCACTTACTTGCACCATCATGGTCATGAGAAAAAGCTTCCTTGGTACCGTGGCAAGGTTTAGCAATCTTAACTCTAGTATTCATTCACTGCATGTTTGGTTGGTATGGAAGTACAAGATTGGACAGTATTAACAATCAAGGAAGAAAAAGAAGTTTAAATCTTGTTTATTATAGTGTTTAGTACTGCGAACTAAACATGCATTCATGGTATGTGTTTAGTGCATTGGATTGGCCAAGACTAAAGAAGGAAGATGAGTAATATATTTTTTTATTTTTAATCTTGTTAAGCCCAATCCAAGGTAGTAAACATGCTTTCTAGATTTGTTCAAGTGCCAAGAGATTCTTATCTATCTGAACAAGGGCATTTTCATTATTTTTTCCTGTCTTGACATTGAACAGGAGTGGAGTTACTTAAGGGGAGGCCTAACCACTGTGGATCGTGATTATGGATTGTTTAACAAAATCCAGCATGATATTGGCACCCATGTTATACACCATCTCTTTCCTCAGATCCCGCATTATCACTTAGAAGAGGCGGTAATACCTCAATTGCTCAAAACTACATTTACCTGTTTGTTAAGTAAGATTGTGGACACAGTTGATAACGAGGAAGAAGCTAAAATCTTATCTACTATACTTTTCGGGTCTTTTCCACTTTTATGTACTCTCATGTGCATACGTTTGTTATATCAATTTGATAATAGTGATTGTTAAAGACGGTAATATCGTAAACTACATTGGCATGTTTAAGAAGTTAGATCCCACAAAACTTGATTATATTAAGCGCTTGTTTGATAAATTAAAGTAAGATTTTTAGCATATTATGATCTTTCGAATTTGGGGAAATCTAATTAAATTTATGAAGTGGGCGATCCTAATAAATTCCTTGACAGCTCCGACAATCAAAATTCATGCCTTTCAATTTTGCCCTGACTTAGAGGGGTGATTTACTATTTTACCCGAGTGCTTTTCGGATTACAATTCGAAGGGTTTCTCCAAAGATCTTTATGGTTGGGGGTAATTTGAAGAATCAGACAACAATTTGTTGATGAAATAGAAGAGAGGGAATTCGACATTGTCAATATTTCTCTACCAAACAAATGTAGGTCATGCTTCAGTTGGCGCACCAATTTGATCCAAAGTAATCGGATCAAACAGACGCTAAAGACAAAAAGAAACTAAAATCCTGTATATTACAATGTTAAATCTTGTCTACTACTGCACATGCTTGCTTGTATATCTCTTGTATCAGATTGATAATAGTACTGTTTCGTTTGTTTTGCATGCAGACAAGGGCAGCTAAACCAGTCATGGGCATGTATTACAGAGAGCCCATAAAATCAGGACCAGTTCCTTATCATTTGCTCCAAAATTTGGTAAGAAGCATTAACGAAGACCATTTTGTTAGTGATAGTGGAGAAATAGTGTATTATCAGAAGGATTCACAACTCTCTTAGAGATTTTCTTCCACCAAGGAGAGTGACTACTGATTCTTCCATAGACCAAGAATTATCAGAACTAGTTTTTCTGACTGTATTTTCTTGTTTGGGCAACCTCATGAATAGGTTGTGGTGTCTGTTATCTTGATATGCTATTTCTTTTGTAATCAGATAATATAATAATTTGTCATTGTTTTTTATGTCCCTTAGAAATTCCATATTATGATAATTTAATTGGAAAAATTGCAGCAGTTTTCCCTAACTTTTTACTTTTTTTCCCCAAACTTTACTCTTACCTTTATTTTGTGCAATCAGAGTCTCAAACTTTTCAAAAATATGCACCTGGGCCAAATGAATGAAATTTGACCGTTAGTTGATCAGAAAAGTCAAAATTTAATCAGTTTTGACCAAATTAAGAATGGTAAAATGGTATATTTACATTTTTTCCAAATATTAATAATTAGAACAATTAAACTAAAAAAATAAATAAAGAAATATGCCCCAATCACACCCACCCACGTACACATCTTCATCTTCTCCTTGTCGGCAACGACCACGTGCAGTTGCCCACCCCATATTCATCTTCTTCTCCACCTACAGTTGCCCATCTCATATTCATCTTCTCCTCCACCTACAGTTGCCAACCTCATATTCATCTTCTTCTTCAAACTATTGTACATCTAGCAGCTAATAGACCTGTGGCAAAAGCTGCTAAATCGTAGATATAGAACATGGGTATTGTGCAGATGAAAGACGAAATCAGGCAATTGAAGGATGAAATCAGCAATCATTACAGTCAAACATGAGCTCCAAATTAGGCAATTTCCCAAGTGTGGTCGAAAGGTAGGGAAATGGCGGTGGATTTAGATTTGGATTTGGACGGTGGCTGAAAGATAGGAAAATGATGGTGGATTTGGGCAGTGTTTTTGGCAGAGGAATAGTGGTGGTTTTGGGCCGTGGTTGAAGGTAGGGAAATGGTGATAGATTTGGGCTGTAGTTTTGAGCGGGGGAATGGTGGTGGATTTGGGAGGTGGTTTTGGGCGATGGCTGAAGGCTATGGAATGGTGGTGGTTTTAGGCTGTGGTTGATTAGTTGTCGGCGTGGAGGTTGTGGTGGTGCCGACTGCTATAGGAAGAAGATAAAATTTGGGTTGGGTTGAGTTGGGTTGGGGTAGGGTGAAGGGGTTTGATTTATTTTTATTTTTTGTTTTTAATTTAATTTAATTTTTAAACTTATTTAATGTAAGGAAAATAAAAGTACTATTTTGCCCTTTCTAATTTAGTCAAAATTGATTAAATTTTGATTTTTTTTTTTTATCAACTAACAGTCAAATTCCATCCATTTGGACCCAAAGTGCATATTTTTGAAAGATTTGAGACTCTGGGTGGCACAAAGTGAAGATTATGGTAAAATATGCAAAAAAGTGAAAAAGTAGGGATCGCTGTTGCAATGTTCCCTAATATAATTAGGTGTTCTTTATTGCTCTCAAACTAAATTGTATCGGTAAACAATAGTATTTTGGAAATGGCACCATCCTATCTCGATTTACTAGAAAAACCGAAAACTTCTTTGAAAAGAAGAGGGTCATAGCTCAAAAATCATATCATAAAAAATGATAAGATATTATTGAACTTTGTGATTCTTGAAAAGAATCGGACTGAGTGGATCTAGTCATAACTTGAAAAGGGTAATTAATACAAAATATCCAATCGCATGTATTTATTGCATAAATCATCATTTTCGTTTTAAATTTGACAATTGTACCCTCGTTTCAACCTTTTTTTTATGGAGTTGGTTCTTTTTATTTGATTCCGTCGATTCCTTTTGTTAAATATGGATAATTGGTTCAAAACATCCTTATCATTTGCCTTTGTTGCGCAACACAATGAATTATTGTTGAACTTTTATTCATAAGAACCGAAACGAGTGAATTCAGTTATAACTTGAAAACTATACAAGAATCTTGTTAGCTTGCCCGTAAATAGATCCAACCGAACTCTTTGATCCTAAGTTTTTCAACTTTTTTGAATGGATGCTGGGGTGGGATTTTTAAAAAATCAAGCTACATGTACAATATTCGACATTATCATATTCATCTATTATAAAAAAATTATTTTCGATATCATATGCTAGGAATTTGACAAAACATGATTGTCGATCGTTATTATCAATTAATGTTGTACATTTAAATTTATTCGATTTTAAAGCATGGATTTTGTCCGATGATTGTTATCTTGTGGCTCTGGAATGTGTGTAAAGATTTGGAATAAACTGTTATGGGTCTGAATGACAGTTCAAAGCAAATCCTGCCAAACAATCCGCAGTTGGCGGAAAATTTACAGACAAAATGTGACCACTGCAAATCTGCAACAGTTTAATTTAAGAAAGCTGCAATTTTGTGCGGTTGTAAAAGTAATCACGTGACGTAACTATTTTTAAAATCTTGGACGACAAATATCGAGCAGAACCAATGGCTTCTGTCTCTGTCTCCTCCGCCTTGGGATGGGTAATTTTTGAGGTGGGAAGAACCACGAAGACGGGTATCTAACTATAAAAGCATTTTCAATGTTGTCATTAATATTCAGCACTGTTTGGTGCACATTTTGGGGGTCAAGAATGTATTTTTTTTTATTATTGTGATATAAAATATGTGGTTGAAAAAAAAAAGAAAAATTATTGATGTGATAAAAAATATTATTTTATTGAAAAATGTGTGATTGAAAATAAATAGAAGAACGAAAATGAAAAAAATAACGTGACTCAAATAGGGGTTTAATAAATGATTAATTACAAAAATTAAAAAAAAATCGTCAACAATGCAATTTGATTGGAATTCTGTTAAGTTGACGTGACAATTTAAAAAATAAAAAATTGTTAAGAAGACTATTTAGATATAAAGACTGTTAGATGGAATGGGTTAGGCCGCCAGCAACAGATATTTAAACTCTCTCTCTCTCTCTCTCTCTCTCTCTCACACACTTATATGTTCTCTCTCTCTCTCTCTCTCTCACACACTTATATGTTGGGGGAAACAATGAATATCTAACTATTAAGGTCCTGTTTGGAAGGGATTTAGATGATTTTATAGTAAATCAATTCTCATTTTCAATCACACATTCTTCAATAAAATAATATTTTCCATCACATCAATAATTTTTTTTTCTTTTTCAACCACACATTTCCCATCATATCACTATTCAAAATCAATTCTTCCCCCAAAAATCCCTCCCAAACAAGCTCTAAGTTTGAATACACATAGAAAGTTTGAATTAAAATTATTATTGAGTTAAAAACATCGACAATGAATATGTTGGGGGAAACAATGACCACACATAGAAAGTTTGAATTAAAATTATTGAGTAAATTACAAATATCTAACTATTATAAAGACACCATGCATTCTCTTTTAGGCACCGCCTATAAACCTATATATATCATAAACAGTCTATACAGTGTTTCATACTATTGAAAAGACTCAACATATTCATTTTAGTATAAACAAAAAAGAAAAGTCAATTGAGCATTTTAAACCATGTGAAGCGCCACATAGTGTCTATCTTATGCAGTGCCTATGAATAGCATTATAAAAGAAATGTCGTGATAATTTCATTAGTTTGATTCATTTGCAATCTATGCAGTGAAATATTTAATTGTTCTCCCTTCCTTTTTTATGTACCTTTATTTTTATTCTTGTTATATTCATATGATTGAATCTGTTGACCCCAAAAAATGAGCTCAGCAGAATCCCCACCACGTCCCCTCCACATGGACATCACCTGCACACTGAACACCCCGTTAGGAGGGAAAGACCGCCGGTGGAGAAAAAGGTCCGGCGACCGTTCGCACTCCGACGGTCAAGTCAACGGCCGAAAAATAGATATAAAGAGAGTGCAAGAGACAGGAGATAGGGGATTTGGTTAGGGTTAGAGAACATACCTTAATTATGAAGTGGATTCACATATATATAGAAAATGGAAATCTAAATGGGTCACTGTTAATAGATCAAGTTTAGGCCCATAGGACATCATTCATGAGGAGCCTCAGTAGGCACTTCAAATAGCCTTTGAGGAGCCTCGGTTAGGCACTTCAAAGAGCCTTTGGAAAGCCTCGGTTAGGCACTTCAAAGAGCCTCGGCTAAGCACTTAAGGAGCCTCGATTAGGCACTTGTTAAGCACTTCGGCTTAGCCACTTGGGGAGCCTCGGTTAGGCACTCTTTAGGCACCTCGTCTAGCCACTTAATGAGCCTCGGTTAGGCCTCTTTAGGCACCTCGTCTAGCCACTTTATGAGCCTCGGTTAGGCACTCTTTAGGCACCTCATCTAGCCACTTAATGAGCCTCGGTTAGGCCTCTTTAGGCACCTCGGTTAGGCACTAAAGGAGCCTCGGTTAGGCCTCTTTAGGCACCTCGATTAGGCACTAAGGAGCCTCGATTAGGCACTCTTTAGGCACCTCGTCTAGCCACTTAATGAGCCCCGGTTAGGCCTCTTTAGGCACCTCGGTTAGGCACTAAGGAGCCTCGGTTAGGCACTCTTAGGCACTTCGTCTAGCCACTTAATGAGCCTCGGTTAGGCCTCTTTAGGCACCTCGGCTAGCCACTTGGTGACCCCCCGGTTGGGCACTTTTAGGCACCTCGGCTAGGCTCATTTTCATGGGATAACAATAGTCCCCCAAGTCTAGGCATGATTATTTATGTAATGCCTGGACTTGAAAGTAAAATTGAGATAGAGCTCCAGATAATAAGATGCCCTCTTACAGCTTCGTGCTCTTTTAGAGTTTCGGAATAATAAGATGCTCTCTTAGAGCTAACTGACTTTGAGGCTCTTAGCCTTTGTAAAATTTACATAAATCGAGGCTCTTAGCCAAACGACTTTAAGGCTCTTAGCCTTTGTAAAATTTAAATAAGTCGAGACTCTTAGCCAAACGACTTTAAGGCTCTTAGCCTTTGTAAATTTTAAATAAGTCGAGACTCTTGACCAAACGACTTTAAGGCTCTTAGCCTTTGTAAAATTTACATAAGTCGAGGCTCTTAGCCAAACGATTTTAAAGCTCTTAGCCTTTGTAAATTTTAAATAAGTCGAGGCTCTTGACCAAACGACTTTAAGGCTCTTTAGCCTTTGTAAAATTTAAATTAGTCGAGGCTCTTAGCCAAACGACTTTAAGGCTCTTTAGCCTTTGTAAAATTTAAATAAATCGAGGCTCTTAGCCAAACGACTTTAAGGCTCTTTAGCCTTTGTAAAATTTACATAAGTCGAGGCTCTTAGCCAAACGACTTTAAGGCTCTTAGCCTTTGTAAATTTTATATAAGTCGAGGTTCTTAGCCAAACGATTTTAAGGCTCTTAGCCTTTGTAAAACTTAAATAAGTCGAGGCTCTTAGCCTAACGACTTTGAGGCTCTTAGCCTTTATTAAAACTTGAATAAGTCGAGGCTCTTAGCCTAACGACTTTAAGGCTCTTAGCCTTTGTAAGTAAGCAGCAAAGGCTATGCTCTGAATGTATATACATCATTAATGTAGAGGCATGACGAGCTCTTTGAAGATAAATGCAGTTGTAATGCAACATCTCATATGGTGAGGCATCTCGCAGGGCGATGGATGAACATCGAGCTGGAGGCTCATTTTGAACTATCAGAGCCTTATAAGCAACTTCGGAATGATGAGGACTTACAGCGAAGCTCTGTAACAATGTGAGACGAGGAATAGATATCTCGTAAAGCCAGGAATAAGCATCTTGTATATAAATCTCGAACTATCGGAATCTTATAAACTGGCCTTGGAATGATGAGGTCTTACAGTTAGACTCGACGATAGTAAGAGACGAGGAATAACCATCTCGCGAGACTATGAATAAACATCTGACGAGGCGGTTTCTCTCTTCCTCTTTCAAGTAATGAAGATTTCAAAATATTGCATCTTCATTTATTCAAGGGGCGAATACTCATAAAATATGTCGTCTCTTCCTTTATTCAAGGAACGAGGACTTCAAAATGATGTTCCTCTTCTTATTTACGAGAAGAGTTCCCTTAGCAGCACAACTATTGTAGAACAACCAAACTTGCATCACTAAAGGCGGTTCCATGTTCCCAACTTTCGTTCCTTTTTGTTGACATGATACATCCTCAAAATCACGAATCTTCAGAAAATCATCATCCTTCATAAATTTAGATCCGCAGGGACCTTTCGAACACTGCATGGATAGAGTTTTAGAGATGTAGCATGTTCCATAAGTATGTAAAGAGGCTTCCCATCTTCATCAAAGATAACAGAGCCATTCTCATCTAGGAAAGGTATATCTTCAATTCTTTTAATTTGCATAGAATCAATATCAACTTGAAGCTTTATGGTCTTCGACCAGGGATAAGCATCTGGCGAAGCTGGGAATAAACATCCCGCTAATAAATCTCGAACTATCGGAGTCTTATAAACTAGCCTCGGAATGACGAGGTCTTACAGTTAGGCTCAACGATAGTGAGAGGCGAGGGATAAACATCTCGCGAAGCCAGGAATAAGCATCTGGCGAAGCGGGGAATAAACATCCCACTAATAAATCTCAAACTATAGGAGTCTTATAAACTAGCATCGGAATGACGAGGTCTTATAGTTAGGCTCAACGATAGTGAAAGGCGAGGAATAAACATCTCGCGAAGCCAGAAATAAGCATCTGGCGAAGCGGGGAATAAACATCCCGCTAATAAATCTCGAACTATCGGAGTCTTATAAACTGGCCTCGGAATGACGAGGTCTTACAGTTAGGCTCAACGATAGTGAGAGGCGAGGGATAAACATCTCGCGAAGTCAGGAATAAGCATCTGGCGAAGCGGGGAATAAATATCCCGCTAATAAATCTTGAACTATCGGAGTCTTATAAACTGGCCTCGGAATGACGAGGTTTTACAGTTAGGCTCAACGATAGTGAGAGGCGAGGGATAAAATCTCGCGAAGCCAGGAATAAGCATCTGGCCAAGCGGGGAATAAAAATCCCACTAATAAATCTCGAACTATCGGAGTCTTATAAACTAGCCTCGGAATGACGAGGTCTTACAGTTAGGCTCAACGATATTGAGAGGCGAGGGATAAACATCTCGCGAAGCCAGGAATAAGCATCTGGCGAAGCGGGGAATAAATATCCCGCTAATAAATCTCGAACTGTCGGAGTCTTATAAACTAGCCTCGGAATGACGAGGTCTTACAGTTAGGCTCAACGATAGTGAGAGGCGAGGGATAAACATCTCGCGAAGCCAGGAATAAGCATCTGGTGAAGCGGGGAATAAACATCCCGCTAATAAATCTCGAACTATCGAAGTCTTATAAACTAGCCTCGGAATGACGAGGTCTTACAGTAGACTCAACGACAGTGAGAGGCGAGGGATAAACATCTCGCGAAGCCAAGAATAAGTATCGGCGATTTGCCTTTTCCTTTTTTCAAGGAACAAAGACTTAAAAAATGTAGTCTTCAATAATAAGAAATCCACAAGTATAAAGCCTCGGATAATAGAGGTGATCATCAAAATGGGCTTTGAATAAGAGAAATTCGAGCTAAGCAATTTATCGAATACTTAGCGTGCATTGTAAAAATAATTTCCTTGGCACAAATGAATTTTGTAGTCTACGCACGAAATCATGGAGAATTACAATGGCAAATTTCACGTACTTTCACAATTCATCATCTTGGATACTGATTTAATTTACCCACAAATCAAATAGTCTAGTTATTGTAAAATTAGCATGCAAATAAAAGAATTTTGCCACCTCAAGATTTTGTCATTGCCTATCTTCAATATTGAGGACGCAATAACAATAAACAAATGTCCACTTGGTGCTATAATAATTTTACAAGTCACCAGTGGATAAATAAATGAGATTCGATGACTTTAAAATAAAAGCATGTGTGGGCTCCAAATTATCGTGATTGTAAATTTTCAAATAAGTCTTCCGCATCAATAAAATTCCAAATTTCTATGTCATGGTACTTAATTCAATAAAACAACAATAAATGGAGTGTCTAATGGGCCCAAATGATTTTGAGACAATTAGAATAAACATGGGCCAAGGGAAAATAAAAATATGAGCCCAATTATTTTCAGTCCATAAGAAAGATCCAAGTAGAATATTCATGGACTTGAGTCACCATTGAAAATGGCCCAAGATAATAAGGTTGGCCCAGTCATAATGCTTAGATATAAGGTTGGGAATTAATTGGAGTGACCAAATAAGAATGAGTATTATGGACAGCCCAATTAATGGGAACACGTGCCAGCCAATATGTGTATTTAATGGGCCCAACTTTGCATGACACTTAGCCCAAATTTGCTTAAGCCCCTTAATTAACCAAGAAGATATTTTCCAACATTTCTTAGTGGATAAAATTAATTTAAGTCAGAAAAGGTACCAATTAACCTGTGAATTGCCGTCTTTTTTGCTAAACAAAACAACTTGCCAAAAGCTGAATATCAGTCTTAGGTTGAATTGCACGCCACCACTACTGTCATCTATCCATCAAAATTAATTGCTTCCTACCGGTGGACTAAAGCCAAAATGGTGGACTGAAGTTTTCCGGTGGGTTGCGGGCTGCCGCAACTGTGGTCGTCGATGTGAAGTTCTTCTTCCACGGAGACGCTAGAAATCAGCGAGAGAAATACAATCCAACTAATCTTGTCGGACTTTGGAGGTGAGGAAGAGGAAAGGATTCCAAATATGGCAGAATTTGAAGATGCCGATAATGTCATTGAGAATGATGACCTTGGAATTAATTTTCCGTTTGCTGAATCCCCTTTTGCCAGTGGCTCCATTTGCAGTATTTCCATGGCCGAAAATAACCATTTTTCATGGCGGATTTTTCAACCCGGGTTCTTCAACCCTGCCGGAAAGTTTCATTTCTTCAAGGAAATTTTTTCAGATGCTACCAGTAGTTTTTTTTTTTTATTATTATTTGGAGCCTGTCTTCAGTTTATTGGTAGAGAAATTGTCCGAAAAAATCATTTTTTTCGATTGCTGTCTTCTCCCTTTGGGTAGAACAAACTGTCCAGAAAATTCTTCTTTTCCGGGGACTCTTTGGTACGTGGTATAACATGGTTAACATACCGTTTCCCACAGACGGTGCCAATCTGTTGACCCCAAAAAATGAGCTCAACAGAATTCCCACCACGTCCCCTCCACATGGACATCACCTGCACACTGAACACCCCGTTAGGAGGCAAAGGCCGCCGGTGGAGAAAAAGGTCCGACGAACGTTCGCACTCCGACGGTCAAGTCAACGGCCGGAAAATAGATATAAAGAGAGTGCAAGAGACGGGAGAGAGGGGATTTGGTTAGGGTTAGAGAACATACCTTAATTATGAAGTGGATTCACATATATATAGAAAATGGAAATCTAAATGGGTCACTGTTAATGGATCAAGTTTAGGCCCATAGGACATCATTCATGAGGAGCCTCAGTAGGCACTTCAAATAGCCTTTGAGGAGCCTCGGTTAGGCACTTCAAAGAGCATCGGCTAAGCACTTAAGGAGCCTCGATTAGGCACTTGTTAAGCACTTCGGCTTAGCCACTTGGGGAGCCTCGGTTAGGCACTTGTTAAGCACTTCGGCTTAGCCACTTGGGGAGCCTCGGTTAGGCACTCTTTAGGCACCTCGTCTAGCCACTTAATGAGCCTCAGTTAGGCACTCTTTAGGCACCTCATCTAGCCACTTAATGAGCCTCGGTTAGGCCTCTTTAGGCACCTCGGTTAGGCACTAAAAGAGCCTTGGTTAGGCCTCTTTAGGCACCTCGGTTAGGCACTAAGGAGCCTCGGTTAGGCACTCTTTAGGCACCTCGTCTAGCCACTTAATGAGCCTCGGTTAGGCACTTCGTCTAGTCACTTAATGAGCCTCGGTTAGGCCTCTTTAGGCACCTCGGCTAGCCACTTGGTGACCCCCCGGTTGGGCACTTTTAGGCACCTCGGCTAGGCTCATTTTCATGGGATAACATAATCAATTACACGCCGATTCCAAAGTAGAGGAATGCTATGTTAAATTTAAAAAATTAAATTCTTCTTACCATGTGATTATGCTCAAAGAATAACGTTGTAGTTGTAGTGCAGATTTGGTATGTCGTATCCACAGGAAGATGAAAAAATATTTAAAGGTTCCAAAAAGAATGAATTTGTCATCTTAAATTTGTAGTAAATTCAATATTGAAGTAGCAAAGTTAAAATCAATAATTTATTATAGTAAAGCGTCGGAATTCCCTCAATTGGATCGGATCATTCACATCAATTATTCAATTTTATAACTCAATTAGAGGCTTTCGTCCCGATACTCTAATCGGAAGATATATCATTACAAATCAATTTAATTCAATAGTAATTCTAAAATTTAGACTTCCTATAACGCATTCGCACAATTTTATTGAAATCAAATCCAAAGATCGACTATATACTTCAAGCATAAAGCAATAATTAAATCACACCAATAAAATAACTGAGATTACAATTCAACAATTAGTTCAACTCGTCAATAGAAAAAGCCAGACTAAATTATGATTAATTTAGTAAAAGTTAATCAAACTCAATATAGGTTAATAAAATTGAAACTCAACAAATATTTCGATTAAATAATGAAAAAAGCACGACTGAATCCATGAAAAATCTAATAACGGTTAAACCAATTTCATGAAAAATTTATGAGAGAAAAGTCTAAATTCTAAAAGTATTCAACAAATAAAGATCAAATTACATGAATAAATGATGTAAAATCACCGAATCTAATGAGTTCCTTTCAAGCTTCACCAAGATTGTTAGCCTTCCATGGAGTTTCTTGAGCCAAAAGGGATGAAAAAATGGTGTAAAATCAAGGCTTAGGCGTTCTAGGCCGTTCTGGGGTGTTTTAGGGCTGAGAAATCATGCCCAAAATAAGTTACCATAAGTGGTTGACTTAAATTCGGAAACCAGAAATTTTGCCTTGAAAATAAGCTATGCGATCGTAAGGAACAAATAATTTTAGCCCTTGAAGTCGCATGGGATTAACACCATGCGACCGCATGGTTATGTATTTTTTTTCATCGGATAGGTTTTAGTATTTTGGCCATAATTTTCTCTTTCGATATCCGATTGAAGTGATTCAATATGCGTTAGAAAGATAACTCAGAGGGCTACAACTTTACTTCAGATGTCAACTTCCAATGCGATCGTTTGCCATGTCAAAAATGGTCTCAATATGAGGCAAAAAGCACGTGCAAAACTTTTCAGCTTGAAAGTTAATATGAGATAATGTCTTGACTATATTTCACCCATTTGAATCCTTTCATCCTCCAATTGACCTCTAACACTCCCGAATCTCCATCACAAGGTTGGAAACAAGTTTGTAGTATTTGTACTTTAGTCTCTGAACTTTCACTTTCCTCCATTTTTGGTCATTTTTCACTTGTTTCTCCTTATTTCGCTATATTCATCACTTTATCCTGCAAAACATGAATTGTATAGAATTAAGTTATATTCCAACATTTTAATCAACAATTGCTCATGTTTTGACAGTCAAATAAATATGTGAAAATGCACTTATCACCATGTTCTCAAAATATAACAAAGTTTGCCAAAATACTAAAAAACTCTAGATATATACTCCATGGCAGATAAGATTTAAATATAACAACTAAACATTAAAACCCTTTTAAAATACGAGAGCGCTTGTCGCCACATATCTTCATCTCCATACCCCCATATGCTTGGGATCTTAGACTATAATTTTGGCCTTTCTTAATTTATTGTGTCAATAGCTTGATCCCACAAGTCAAGCTCCCTATTGTGATCGATGGTCAAGAGTTGATAGATGTTTCGCCTTATGGAATGAACAATAGGCACTACTTCAAGGTTGTTTCTTCAATGGTTTTGTGTTGACTTCGATTTGTAGCTGGTTCAAGTTATGATGTACTAAATTGTATATTACTTCCTAGTCTCTAGGAGAAGCTTAGTACTTCCTTGTATTCTCTTTGTACAAGCATCAATCTCTCAGACCCAACTTATCATGTACCACGATACCATCTTGAACTTTCTATCACCACAACGCATTATTGGCTTCAAAGTATACTCCAGTATCTTATTTCGTTCATTCTTGCTGTTTGAGTTGGATCAATGTCTAGATTTAGGTCTTTATCAATTGTTTGATCGTAGTGATAACTCATAAGTGTATCTTACATACTTATCCAAGCTGCTAAACTTGAAAAGTTATATCTAATTCACAAGATATCTACCTTATTTAGTGTGAATATGTTAATAGGAAAATCTCAGAATTAGATGCAATTGATGCAAAAAAAAAGTTCTTTTTTTAGCTTAATTAGAGTTGATTCAGATCAATTGAAAATCAACCAAGTTGTATGTGATCAATTAGAAGAATAAAGACAGCAAGTAAAGGAGATTTGGAAAGTTCGAGAATTTAATTACAAATTTTTGGAACTTGCATAGGATTAATTATGGATAATTGTAGAGGATGAGGATCGAATTGTAAAGATTTAAAGATGAAGAACCCATAATGCAAATAAGGAAGGACTAGAGCTAAATAAGAAGAGAAATTCAGGGAAAAGCTAAACAATGAGCAAAATAAAGGGCCTTACTATCAGAAGGGGGAACATCCTGCGAACTCAAGAGAGTAGAAAATTCCAACACCAAGCCAAAAAATGTAACTATGCAATTGCAGCCCTATTGGCTATGTGATCGCACAGTATTATTTAGCTCAGTTTGATTTTGTTTCCAATTCTGATTCAATCTCTACTTTGAAAGTAATTAGGGTACGAGTTTTGACATAATCTTGGGGCTATAAGTACATTCTTTATCTACCAATGAAACAAGGAGGCTCTTGGGCAAAAACACATATTCCTTACAAAAAAGAGAGGCTTTCTAAAGAAGTCGTTGGATACATAATACATATTGCTTACAAGCTTTTATACAAAACACATATTCCATACCAAATTCATACATAATTGATTGGTTTGAAGAAGAAGGAGATTCAAGTATATTGATCAAGGAGCCATTTGAGAGATTCTTAGATTTCAAGATTTATTTACATTTTATTTCGTAACTCTGATTCCCTGTGATGTTGTATCAATATAATGTGTTTTTTTTAGTAAGAAGATACTTGGTTTGTTAGAATCCGAACAAGAATTATGTATGTTCATATCACTTATTATGATTACAAGAAATGAGATTATATGGTACAATATCAAGTAGTAATCACAACACAAGAAGAACTTGACAGAGGAATGGAGAATTCTATTAATAATGGAGAGAAAATATAAAGAATATTGTCTATCTAATACAATTATTGTTGACCCCAAAAAATGTTGCCAACAGATGCCGGGCCCACTCGTGCACACGTGAGCTTAATCCAACATGCTAATGCCGATCGACGGTCATGAGGACTCCAGAGAACGAGCGTGGGAGTAGCAAAAAGGCACGAGACGTCTCCGTTCAGGTCTCCGGCATAAAAGAAATGCGATTGTATAAGAAACCAATCGGTAGATGACAGGATTACGTTGTAATAAAATGTTGTAAAAATGATGTTGAAACGAGAGAAATATGGCTCCAAAAGATTCAGTTTATTCTCCAGTTTTGCATTAGTCCCTTTCTTGTTACATGGTTGGGGTATTTATAGTGTTACAACTCAAATTGTGACCTTTGGATCAACTTACACGTGGCCTCATCTCCTCGACCAAGGCCTCAAATCCTAGCAATCAAGTTGACTCTCCTAGCTGTACTAACATTAAATGCTCTGACATTGACGAGACAAGACACAAGTAAACTTTACACAAAAGTCACATCAATCATTTGTTGGAGATTTTCATCATAGCCGAATCCTCGCAAGTGGGCCTTTGATGGACCTAGGACGTTAGAAGGAGGGGCCTCGGAGTAATAGCGAGGGCCTCGGACGAATAGCCAGGGCCTCGGAACCCACAGCTGAAGCTAGAGAATTACGACCTGATCGAATTAAGCTGGTCCCACCGTCGTGGTGTGACGCCACGTGTCTGTTCTGTTCTTTAACCCGTAACAATAGTCCCCCAAGTCCATGTGTGGTCATTTATGCCAGGCGTGGACTTTCAAAGTCTGAATTTTCTGTGCTTTACGCCATTTCTAAGAAAGTCGCCTGTGAAATTGAAGTTCTTTTGGAGCTACGTCAAGATGAGGTGAGTTCGTATTCGGACTGGCTGAAGCTGATTTCCTTTTGATGAGGCGAGTTCATATTCGAACAGGCCGAGGCTGATTTTCTTTTGATGAGGGGAGTTCATATTCGAACAGGCCGAGGCTGATTTCCTTTTGATGAGGCGAGTTCATATTCGAACAGGCCGAGGCTGATTTCGTTTTGATGAGGCGAGTTCATATTCGAACAGGCCGAGGCTGATTTCCTTTTGATGAGGCGAGTTCATATTCGAACAGGCCGAGGCTGATTTCATTTTGATGTGGCGAGTTCATATTCGAACAGGCCGAGGCTGATTTCGTTTTGATGAGGCGAGTTCATATTCGAACAGGCCGAGGCTGATTTCCTTTTGATGAGGCGAGTTCATATTCGAACAGGCCGAGGCTGATTTCGTTTTGATGAGGCGAGTTCATATTCGAACAGGCCGAGGCTGATTTCGTTTTGATGAGGCGAGTTCATATTCGAACAGGCCGTAGCTGATTTCGTTTTGATGAGGCGAGGTGACGTTCATAGAAATTGATGCCTGTGATGTGATGGTTTCTTATGTTTCCAAGGCCAATGAACTGCATCGAGACGAATTTCAATAGCCGTACAGCTGTTTTTATTTAATGCACAATGATGGCTAATTATTGGGATGTGTAGTTTCGAGGACAAGTTCACGCGCGAGCCAGTGTTGGTTCATGCACGCACAAATCTGAGGCGTTGATGTGGAGAAAACGTTTGATTTCGAGGGTCAAGATTTGTGCATTTTGTACGCCTCAGATTAACTGAGATCTGATCCAACGAGTGAAATTTGAACCCTTCGCAAGTATAAAAGCCAGAACTTTGTCATTTTCATACTTTACTTTCACGAAACACTCTGAAATTTCTGAAACTGTCCTGCTGTTAGTCATCTTCCGACGAACTTCCGACGAACTTCCGGCGAACTCTCTGAGTCTTTCCTTCGCTTTAGGTACTTTCTCCTTACGTGGTTGTCTTCCTATTTTCCTTAGACACCCTTTTCTTGCACTATTCACATTCCTCCAACAACAATGTCTTCCGAGGCGTCTCTAGCCATGACAGTAGTTAGGAGTGGGGAGGAGTCAGTGTCTGGGGCCTCTGGTGAGTGGTATAGTA
Source organism: Fraxinus americana (assembly GCA_035079005.1). NCBI lineage: Eukaryota > Viridiplantae > Streptophyta > Magnoliopsida > Lamiales > Oleaceae > Fraxinus > Fraxinus americana. The sequence goes on along the minus strand of JAVHZT010000077.1, from coordinate 79,994 downwards.
TGACCGAAGAGCCTATAGATTATGAGGCGGGATGGGGGGCAGCCAAAATCCAATCCAATATCACTTCTGCCAAACTAGACGAACTTAGGCAGACCTATAACATCCCCCATTACGTCAAACTCTTAGTCCCTGATGCTCATGAAAGGGCTTGTTTTCCGAGGCCCAATTGTGTGGCCTTCAGTGAACACCTGCTTAAGGCAGGTGTGCGTCTACCTCTGCACCCCTTCTTTAGGGCTGTGCTGAGGACCTTCATGTTGTCCCCCACCCAAATTCTTCCCAATGGGTGGAGCCAAGTCGTGGGGACCTACTTCCTCTGGAAGGAAGTGTCTCTAGGCGAGGACCTCCCACTTCATGTTTTCGAGTCCCTCTTCCATGCCAGGGTCGTGGGAAAAGATGACTCAAAGGGGTGGTATTACATCACTCCCTGGGGCTCCCACGCCCCCTTTGTGGTTGGGCTCCCTTCATCCATAAAGGGGTGGAAGGAGTCGTGGTTCTGGGTGACGGGTAGGTGGCAGATGGTGGAGGGAGATGCTGTCCCAGCTGTTACCGTGCCGACCCAGTACTACGAGGCTTGTGAGTGTCGTCTTGAGTTCTTATAACTTCAACATGCCTGTTTCTGATACTGATAGCTGCCCGTTTTTTTTGCAAATTGTAGCACAAGGTACGAGCTTTCTGAGGCTGAGTGGGCCATTGTAGAGGACATTTACCAACGATCTCCGAGGCTCCGAAGCTTCTCCCATCTGATCGAAAGAAGCAGATACTACATAGACTTCGGACTGATGGCTCCCAAGGGTAAGAGGTGCCTTCATCTTTAACTAATTCCTCCCTTTAATGATCTGAACTGATCTCTTTGTAATCGCAGATAAATTCACCAAGAAGAATTATGCCCTGCCTGATATGGCCAGTATAATGAAGGCCACCTCCACTGCCGGGGCGAAAGCACTAAAACCTGGGTCCAATGGGGCAAAACAGGTAAAGTCCAAGCTGGACCGCCTCAGCAAGAACAAAAATGAGAAAGAGGCTGAGGAGGAGGTGCAAGAGGAGGCCCCAAAAGGTGGCAAGCCAGCATTGGCGAAGGGTAAGGGGGTGGCTGATGAGCCACAAAAGAAGAGAAAACTGGGCCCAGGTGGGGGGTCGTCAAGTTTTGGGACCACTGTGTCCTTTTACGAAAAGGGGGGTTCGGCGGCGAAGCTCCTCCAATCTTCGATTGATGCTGCTATGGTGGCCCAGTCTAGGAAGATCGTCATGGATGACGTGGCGAAAGCAGAGGGGGCCACCAAGAAGAAGGTTGTGGAGAGGACCCCAGGAAAGTCTGAGAATTTCCTGGGGGGCAGGGAGGACATAATAGCCCCTGCTGTAATAGAAATGCTGCCTCCGGAGGTGAGGGCAGCCACTGAGGGCTTCAACAAGTTCTGGACGGAGAGGTGGCAGAATTATGTGGCCACCTGTGATGCGGTGGACCTCACCACTACTTTGGTGAGCCAAACTGCCAGGGCCTTCGGGGTTGCATTGGAATGCCAAACTGTTTTGGCAGATATTCAATCAAGGAATAGAGCCTCTCGCGACGAACTGGAAAAGGTAAAGGCAGAGCTGGCGGAGAAGAAGGAGGCCAACATTGAACTGAGAATTCAGAGAGATGTTGATGATTCGAAACGCGATGCTCTCCTGGCAGAGATTGAGGCCCTGAAGAAGGAGGTTCATGAGAGCCAATGTGAGGTGGCTGCCCTCACCAAAAAGGTGGAGATTTCTGACAACCACCAGAAGGTCACTGCCGAAGCACTGGAGAAGGCAAACCTTGAGTTAACTGGGGCTAGGGATGCCGGGCAGTTTATGGAGAAGGAGCTGAGGTGGCTGGAGGCCGAAGTGAAAAGATATGAAGCTGACGTGGTCGAGGCGGGCGATATTGCAGTGAGGAATTACATAGCCAACTTCCATCACACTGAAGAGTATCGACGCTTCGGCCTGTATTGGAGCAGAGTGGCCTATCAGGAGGTCTTTGAGAGGTTGGGAGAGGCACATCCAGAGCTCGATGTTTCTGAATTGAGAGCTGAGTTCTTGGAGGAGGAGGTTCCACAGACACCTGCTGAAGAAGGTGAGGTGGTGGAACTTGATCCTGAAGATGAGCCTACTGAAGGGCCTCAACCTGTTGAAGCACCTCAAGCAACAGATGCTCTAGCTCCCCCACCCCCTGCTCCTTGATACCTTTTTGTAACTTCAACTTATTGTTTTGTAATTCCTCAGCATATCAATAAAACACAGATTTTGTCTCATCATTGTGCTACCACTTATCTTTACTTTTCGAACTTAACTTAATGCAATAGTATCAAGGCCTTGCCGTACTTAAATAATTAACTAGAATGGGATAACTAAACAAACCATTCAGCAAAGCAACCAAGCAAACTTAATAAATCTGGGGTAACTTAACAGAAGCTCCTTTATAAAACTTTTGACAACTGCTTTCCCAGGGTATCATTCTGAAACTATCTTAACTCAATTCTTGATCCCGTGTTCCCAAGTGATGATATTGTTTTTACCCTCTTGCTTGGTGGATGGTTCATCCAAGCAGAGGCTTCTCCCTTTGGCGTTCAGCTTCACCAAAGGGAGGCTTGTGATGTACGCTTAAGAGTTCGAACAAGGTGGCCCTCTTTTAAGGTTCCATCCTCTCCTCCGAAGCGCCCACGCTTCCCAGCTTGGTGGATGGTTCATCCAAGCAGAGGCTTCTCCCTTTAGCGTTCAGCTTCACCACCAAAGGGAGGCTTGTGATGCACGCTTTGGAGTTCGAACGAGGTGGCCTTCTTTTAAGGTTCCATCCTCTCCTCCGAAGCGCCCACGCTTCCCAGCTTGGTGGATGGTTCATCCAAGCAGAGGCTTCTCCCTTTAGCGTTCAGCTTCACCAAAGGGAGGCTTGTGATGCACGCTTTGGAGTTCGAACGAGGTGGCCTTCTTTTAAGGTTCCATCCTCTCCTCCGAAGCGCCCACGCTTCCCAGCTTGGTGGATGGTTCATCCAAGCAGAGGCTTCTCCCTTTAGCGTTCAGCTTCACCAAAGGGAGGCTTGTGATGCACGCTTTGGAGTTCGAACGAGGTGGCCCTCTTTTAAGGTTCCATCCTCTCCTCCGAAGCGCCCACGCTTATGGTAGTTGACGAAGACTGGAGAAAATTTATTTATTTATAAAGGCCGGGGAACAACATCCAGCTACTGATTACATTCACTGATAGTACATTCTCAGATGCTCAACATTCCACGGGTGAGGTTGAATTCTGCCATCCATGTCTTTTATCCAGTAAGTGCCGGGCCGAATTTCCTTTTCAATTTGGTAGGGTCCTTCCCAGTTGGGTCCTAGGGTGCCCACCCCCGGCTCCTTTGAGGATAGGAAAACCCTGCGAAGGACTAAGTCGCTTATGCGGAAGGACCTCCTTTTCATCCTTGAGTTGTAGTATCGACTCATCTTCCTCTGGTAGGTTGCAAGCTTCAGCTGGGAATCATCCCTCTTTTCTTCAAGGAAATCAAGCTCACACCTTCGAAGTTCCTCATTGGATATCTCATTGAAGCTTAATCTTCTGGGTGAGGGTAATCCTACCTCCACTGGGCTCATCGCTTCAGCGCCATAAGTCATGGAGAAAGGGGTTTCCCCTGTAGGTGTTCTGCTCGTCGTTCGTATCGCCCATAGCACCTGGGGTAATTCATCTACCCAAGCTCCCTTAGCTGTATCAAGCTTCTTTTTCAAGGTGTGCTTGATGGTCTTGTTGACGGCCTCCACTTGGCCATTGGCCTGGGGGTGATGAGGCGTAGAGAAGTGCTTTCTGATTCCAAGTTCTTCACAGAGGTCCCGGACCTTCCGGTTGTCAAATTGTTTGCCATTATCAGAGACAATCGAGTGAGGGATGCCGAAGCGACAAATGATATTCTTCCATAGAAATTTGGAAGTGTTGGCCTCAGTGATCTTTGCCAGAGGCTCAGCTTCTACCCATTTCGTGAAATAATCGATAGCTACTATGGCGAAGCTGGCGCCTCCTCTGCCCTTAGGTAATGGGCCAATGAGGTCCACACCCCACTTGCTAAAGGGCCATGGGCTGGTTACTGTAGTAAGCTCCTGAGAAGGTTGCCTCTGCACGTTGGAAAAACGTTGGCACTTGTCACATTTGCGAACGAATTGGAGAGCATCTTTTTTCATTGTAGGCCAGTAATATCCCTGCCTCAATGCTTTATTGGCCAAAGCTAATCCTCCAGAGTGATTGCCACAAATGCCCTCATGAATTTCTCTAAGTACATAATCAGCTTCTTCTTCTCCTACGCACCGAAGGAGAGGTGCAGAGAATCCACGTTTATATAGAACATCGTCCACTAACAAGAAGTGGGCAGACCTTCTACGTATTTTATACGCATCTTCCTTATTATCAGGTAAGGAATGATCTTTGAGGTAAGATATGAGAGGTTGCATCCAAGTTGGGGTACCTTCTACCCACATCACCACCTCTGCGGAGGTGGACGGCCTGGGGAGGTGTTCCACTGGGACCACTGCCAGCAATTCAGAATCTTTGCTGCTAGCAAGCTTAGATAAAGCATCAGCGTGCGCGTTTTCAAGGCGTGGTATCTGACTTAATTCAAATTTCTCAAAGGAAGGGAGTAGGCTCATTACCAATTTGAGATATGAGGCCATGGCTTTGTCCCTTGCCACGAAGTTGCCGTTTACCTGTCCCACTATAAGTTGGGAGTCGCTGCTGATGTGAAGCCTCTTTACTTGCATTTCCTTGGCTAGCCTGAGGCCAGCGAGGAGGGCCTCATATTCTGCAGCATTGTTGGTGGCTTTGAAGCCGAACCGTACTGCACTATTCAACATATGACCTTCAGGGCTCACAAGAACTACGCCAGCACCTGAGCCTGTCTCCCCTGCCGAACCGTCTATGAACAAATTCCATGTTGGGGGCTCGGAAGGCTCCGCCTCCTGGCCAATTTCTGGCACGTTGGTAAATTCTGCCACAAAATCTGCTAAAGCTTGCCCTTTGACAGCAGTTCTGGCTTTGAAGAGGATTTCAAATTCGCTCAACTCCACTGCCCACTTCAGTAGTCTGCCGAGGCGTCTGGCTTTTGTAGAACTTGTCTGAGTGGAAAGTTTGTCAGTACATGAATGGTGTGAGCCTGAAAATAAGGCCTCAATTTACGAGAAGCGATGATCAATGCCAGGGCTAACTTTTCCATGTCTGGGTATCGCGTCTCAGGAGGTATTAAAGCCTTGCTGATATAATAAACAGGCAGCTGAGTTGAATTCTCCTCCCTCACAAGTACTGCACTTATAGCCTCGAGGGAGACTGCTAAGTAAAGTTGTAGCACCTCGCCAAGTTTGGGTTTTGATAGGAGGGGGGCCTGCCCTAGGTGCCTTTTGAGCCCCTGGAAAGCCTCTTCACACTCCTCAGTCCACTGGAACCTCTGTCCTCCCTTGAGTATTCTAAAGAATGGGAGGCACTTATCAGTGGATTTCGATATAAAGCGGCTCAAAGCAGCCACACGACCCGTCAAACTTTGCACTTCTTTTGGTTTTTGGGGGGATTTCATCTCAATTAACGCTTGGATCTTTTCTGGATTTGCTTCGATGCCACGTTGATTGACCATGTACCCTAAGAACTTGCCTGACGCTACCCCAAAGGCACATTTCAGGGGATTCAATTTCATGCGATACTTTCGCAGAACTTCAAAGGCTTCATGGAGGTGGGATATGTGATCATCCACTTTCAGACTCTTAACAAGCATATCATCTACATAGACCTCCATAGTTTTCCCAAGCAAATTAGCAAACATCTTGTTTACTAACCTCTGGTAAGTTGCTCCAGCATTCTTTAATCCAAAAGGCATCATTCTGTAGCAATAAAGGCCTCGGTCCGTTATGAACGAGGTGTGCTCCTCATCGCCTGAGTACATGGGAATTTGTTGTAACCAGAGTAGGCATCCATGAAACTCAGGGACTCGTGTCCGGCAGTGGAGTCCACCAACTGATCAATTCTGGGAAGCGGGAAGCTGTCTTTCGGACATGCCTTATTGAGATCAGAAAAATCAATGCAGACCCTCCACTTCCCATTGTGCTTTTTCACCAGTACCGGATTGGATATCCATTTTGGGTAGAGGGCCTCCCTTATAAAGCCATTGTTAACAAGCTTCTGCACTTCCTCTTTCAAAGCCTCATACCTCTCTGGGTTAAGAGCTCGCCTCTTCTGTCTGTGCGGGGCAACTTTAGGATCAATTTGTAGGTGGTGGCAACTGACTCCAGGGTCAATGCCTACCATATCCTCATGCCTCCAGGCAAAGACATCGTGATTCTTGCACAAAAATTCTTTAAGCTCCCCTTTGAATCTTGGGGCTAAACTTCTTCCAACCTGCAGCAGCTTGGTTGGTTCCTTTGAATCGATAGGAAAGCTTTCTAACTCTTCCATGGGAGCTGCCTGGGAATCAGCCTCGGTTATTCGTGGATCGAGTTCATCAAGTGCTGGTAATTCGAGGCTACTGGTACCTGCCACCATGTGCATATCCCTAGGCTCAGCCTTCCTCACAGAGTTAAGGTAGCATTCCCTTGCCCCTCTTTGGTCTCCTTTGACCGTTGCCACCCCACTATCAGTTTGGAACTTCATGCATAGGTGATGAATGGAGGTGATTGCTCCCAAGTCCTTCAATGCGGGCCTCCCCAATACCCCATGATAGGCTGACCTGCTGTCCACTATCAAAAATTCCATAAAACATGTGGTTGCTAGGGGTGGAGCTCCCATTTCTACGGCTAGGGTAATTTTGCCCCTTGGGATAATACTGTCCCCCGTGAAACCATATAAGGGAGTGTTGGTGGGGGTTAACTCATGATCCAGGATCATTTTATCAAAGGTAGATCCGAATAGGATGTTCACAGAACTGCCATTGTCTACCAGCATTCGCCTCAGTCCGTTCCTGGCTATCACAGCTCTTACTACCAAAGCATCACAGTGAGGGTAATGAATACCTTCGGAATCTTCCTATTGTTACGGGTTAAAGAACAGAACGGACACGTGGCGTCACACCACGACGGTGGGACCAGCTTAATTCGATCAGGTCGTAATTCTCTAGCTTCAGTTGTGGGTTCCGAGGCCCTGGCTATTCGTCCGAGGCCCTCGCTATTACTCCGAGGCCCCTCCTTCTAACGTCCTAGGTCCATCAAAGGCCCACTTGCGAGGATTCGGCTATGATGAAAATCTCCAACAAATGATTGATGTGACTTTTGTGTAAAATTTACTTGTGTCTTGTCTCGTCAATGTCAGAGCATTTAATGTTAGTACAGCTAGGAGAGTCAACTTGATTGCTAGGATTTGAGGCCTTGGTCGAGGAGATGAGGCCACGTGTAAGTTGATCCAAAGGTCACAATTTGAGTTGTAACACTATAAATACCCCAACCATGTAACAAGAAAGGGACTAATGCAAAACTGGAGAATAAACTGAATCTTTTGGAGCCATATTTCTCTCGTTTCAACATCATTTTTACAACATTTTATTACAACGTAATCCTGTCATCTACCGATTGGTTTCTTATACAATCGCATTTCTTTTATGCCGGAGACCTGAACGGAGACGTCTCGTGCCTTTTTGCTACTCCCACGCTCGTTCTCTGGAGTCCTCATGACCGTCGATCGGCATTAGCGTGTTGGATTAAGCTCACGTGTGCACGAGTGGGCCCGGCATCTGTTGGCAACATTTTTTGGGGTCAACAATTATAATTCTGTCAAAGTCGTATGAAGCCAAGATTTCGTGTAATATATAGGACTCAAGAGAATATATTGTAGATGAAAAGATGATAAAAAATGAACCAAAAATAAGCCGAATAAACTGTCGCTCGAGCAGGAAGCGGGCGAAAAGCGAGAAGCAATCATGGCGCCTCAGGACCGAGTTTCGATAAATAACTCCAAATTTTCACCCTGATTGGCTCCTAGGCACTCTGTTTGGGCGCCCAAGCGCTATTTTGCTACCCAAAACATCCTTATATACTTTGATCATTCTTTAACTCCTCTTTCAACCAAAACATGAAATCGCTTTAAAATAAGGTTCACATATTCAACAAATCTCCACCTTAACACAAATTTTAGTACAATAAACGAAATTTCAAAAATTCTCCACCGGGAGATAAATTACACTGCAAGTAATAAACCAATGGTTTTTTCATTCCAAAAAACTCTCCAACAAAATTCTCCTCCTTTTCCAAAGAATCCATAAGGACAAACTCAATCAACTGAATCCAAGTACTGGTCGGTAGAATTAACTCAGTACCAAAAATTTCTCGAATTATCACCACGAGCAACAAAATCACAAATAATTCAAAAGTTACCAAAATATGGCCGAACCACGCTTTGAAACGGAATTAACACCACAAAAGCTTTTGTTGAAGGTTCCTTGCTACACTCAATACCTTCAACCACACTTAAAGCATACGCAACTAAATCAGCTTCCAAGTACCTATGTAGAGGCCTAATAATTTTCTGGTATGTCTTTAGTAATTGAATACGATGGCACAACTGGTGGTGACGATGTGACGACAAAGTGGCATTGTCTTTAACTTTTGAACTTGACTGAGATGCATTCTTCAACACGGACCCCAATTAGAATTCCAACGGTACTATACCAAATTGAATATCCACCAAAGTACTAAACCTTTGCCAACTGATCTTCAAAAATTCTGTATAACCTTGCAAGACATACAACTGGGACCTTCGCTACCTCTCCAACACAACATGGGTACCTTTACAAACTTTTGAGACTCCACCTTTACGAGTGAACTTGCACCCTTTTTAATCAAGACTAGCCAAGGAGATAATATTTCTCCTCAAATTTGGAATGTGTCACATTGCATCAAGTGTTCTGATTTTCTCATCCAACATTTTAAGTCTGACCTTTCTAATACCAACTACCTTACATGGTGCGTTGTTGTCCATAACTGCAATACATTTCAAAACTTCTTCATGTATTGAAAACAAATCTCGATGGGGACACATGAAAAGTGTAAGTTGTACAAGAATCCAATCCTCGTCAGGTTTGGAATCGCCTTCAGAAATAACCAAAAGTTCTCTGCAACATAGGCTTAACTGGAAGTTTCTGATTGCCTTCCTTTTTGATTCGGAACAAATTTTTCTTTATTCTACAACTTATAACAATCCTTCTTTATGTTCCTCTTCTTCTTGCAATAGTTACAAACTGTATTATTGGAGTTAGATTTTGAATTTTCCCTCTCATAACCACCGTGAACGACAAGACCTTTTTCACGAACCTTAAATCTAACAAGATGCTTCAACTCATCCTTTGAAAATAAAGCATCATAAACTCCCTAAACAGTGAAAGTATCATAACGATATAATATCGTATCTCTAAACGACATGTATGAAGAAAGAAATGAACACAACAAAATTAACCCTAAATCTTCTTCATCGTACTTAACCTCTAATGTATCAAAATCAACGATGATTTCATTAAAAATGACATTGTGATTTTCTAGAGATGTACCTTCTGTCATATGGTGAAAATTCAAATGTTGCTTCATGTGTAATTTGCTAGTTAGACTATTAGTCATGTACAATTTCTCCAATTTCAATCATAAGTTTTCTTCTTCAAAATTTCTTGAAAAATATGATTCGAAAGATGCAGATGAATCTGTGACAAGGTGCCTTGTGATCCTTTCATTGTTTCTCCTCTAGAGTTTAATTTGTGGGAATCTTGTTAACCCCAATAAAGCATCATCCAAATTCATCTGAGTGAGCAATGCTCGCATATTCACCTACCACAACAAAAATCTAGTGTTTCAATCCAAAAGCGGAGTATCATACTTCATGGTTGCCATCACAAGAACAAAATCGTGAACAAATCAAACCTTAAACTCTGATATTATTTTGTTAGAAATAGAAGAAATGAGATTTTATGACACAATACAAAATAACAATCACAAAACAAGAACTTGACAAAGGAATGGAGAATTCTATTACTAATGGAGAGAAAATACAAAGAATATTGTGTATCTAATGCAATTCCAACTTTCTCAAAGTCATATGAAAGCCAAGAATTTCGTAGAGTATATATAGGACCTAAGAGAATATATTGTAGTTGAAAAGAGGATAAAAAATGAACAAAAAATAAGGAAACTAATTTTCTCCAAATAAAGCTACCATTCAAGCAGCATCCTCACACCAAGCGAGCGGCACATAGCGCTCAAGAAGGAAGCGGGCGGAAAGCGAGTGATACTCGTGGCCCCACCAAGAGTGCCATAGCACCGAGTTTCGGTAAATAACTCCAATTTTTTTTACAATTGACCCCTAGACGCCCAAGCGCCATCTTGCTGCCCAAAAATATCCTTAACCATTTTGATTTCTCTCTAACTCCTTTTTCAACCAAACGCGAAGTAAACATCAGAATTTAGGTCACATATTCACCACAGTTAATTTTATAGATGTCATGATAAAGTTGAACCCTATATTTTGATCTTTTGATATTAAATTTCAGATCCTAACATTAAATGTTTATCTGATTTCGAATGATTGTTAGGAGTTTTTCGCATTTTCAATTATTTGATCACTAATTGATTATAAGTTTTATTTCTATTGACATTCAAGAAAAGGAATAGGAATTAAAACATGTAGTAACAATTATTGTACCGATGGGATAGAGATATATCGCTATGTTTTGCATGATTTTATGAATATTCTTGTGATTTAATGTATTTTTATATTCGCATCGTTCATAGAGATATAATATGATCATATTTAAATATGTGTTTAATTCTACTCGAAAGAAATTATTAAACGAGCTAGGAACATTGATCTTTAAGTCCGAATAAATATTGCCAAATTAATGGAATTGATATGCGCAATAATATAGCGGGATTCGAGGTCTTGGTGTTTAAAATTAATTGAGTTTTATCAATGCTTCCCAACCAATTAGTTAGATTAGTTATATGTTCAATTTATTAATATAAAGTATCCAACAAAATTTTCTATAGATTAAAGTTAGCGTTAATTTGAACTAGAGCAAAAACACAGTACGTAGTGAGAACGATAGTTAGAATTCTTAAGTTCACTTTATTACTTATTTACAATATTGTCCACTTGCGACAACAATAATCTAATTTGCCACGCCAAGCTATTAAACTAGCATGTCTTGCAACATCATTTCAGGTGCAACAAGAAGAATAATATCAATATTATTAATTTCCTAGAAGTACACACAAGAACATGAAAAAAAAGGATCGAAATGACTTGCTAAACATTTCTTGATAATGTCCAATATACCATACTAAGCCCCGTTTGATTGAGCTTAAATCAAAGTTATTAATTAATTTTAAACATACGTTTTACAGGACACACAACTTTATCAACATTTTAACCATGCATTTAATCAAGTTTATCAAAATCTACTAAAAAATTAATTTTTAGCAAAATGAAAAAGGGCTAAGAGAAATATTTCCTATCAAATTATTAATGATTACTGACCAGGTGGAGGGAATGACTTCATTTAATCAAGAATTGCTCAATTCAATAAATTCACATACTGTTAGAAAGTAAAATTGATCACTATCCAATTTCAACTAGGAAAATTTCCAGTCTTCCAAATATGTTCAAGGGTTTTGTGTAGGCCATGCTTGACGACTGCCTTTTTTCCTGCTCTAAACCCATCTCCATAAGCTGGGGATGTATGTGTTTCAATCCGGTATTTATAAAATTCCCCAAGTTTCTTCTCATATGTAGGGTTTTCTGATGAATAGGACTTGAAAATAATTTGGTATTCCAGCCACATATGTGCAAGCACTTGACAGATACCTTCAACTACATCGTCAGCGAGAGTCCCATAACCTGTGAAAAACAAGCATATTAAATGAAGTTAGATTTATTCATTTATCAAATGTCCGTCACACTTAACGTGCACAATTTTCATAAATTAGTAGCAGTGAATCTTGAATTCATGACTTTCATCTAATGTGATCTACTATGTTGAACCAGTTCATCTAAAATTTAAGCTCTTAAAACGAATATAAACTTATTTATCTAAATTCTCGAATCGAGAAATGAAGAAAAATCTAATAAAAAATTATTCAGTTTCTACAGAAGAAATACTCAAAAATGATGTTAACCCTCTATTTTATTCAGTCACTATGGCCATCAATTTGCACTCATTATATATATGATTTTAATCTAATTAATAAGTGAATTCAAATTATATGTTTAGTAGGCTAGGCTAGACAACAATGTACATTAGTAACAAATAAAACAAAGTTAAATATTATCAACTGTACATTAAAGTCGGCTATGAAACTACACGACTAACATGCTCTAGGTTGTCAGTAGGAAAAAAAAGTACCGTTAAGTCGCAGCCATGCGTGCATCATCTCATGAGCTAGAATAGATCCCGTCAACAACCTATACGTGTGTAATTCATCAATCAGTACTTATGGTATCAAACTAACAAATCCAAGAAAGCTTTCATGTAATAAACAAGCAACACTTTGTTAGAAGAGCAATTACTCGATATATACAGTAAAGAAATTTGATGCGCATTGCGCATGCTTGAAGCTAGACGAATGGCGGGAGAAAAAAAAGTATAATATACCTAGGAAGACCATATAAGATGAGAATTGCTGTCACATCAAATTTGCTCGTTAATTTATAAGGCTCTGTTGTCACGTCCGTGACTTGATTTCCAGCTCCTATTTTTGGTCGTCTCCGTACCTGGGGACCTCAATGGTAATTGAGACCCGAAAATGTAACTCAAACATCATGAATGTCTTTAAAACCAAAAAATAAAAATAAAAATTCACTTGACCTCTAAAATATTCAAAAGAGAGATGAAAAATGTGAAGTCCTAACCTGGTTTACAGTTTTTTCTTCAGAAAGACACAATCCTCGAATGATTTCATACTCCTTGTCACGATGCTCCTAGCAAATTAAAAAAGGCCAAAATAATCCATTAAATTTTGAAGACGAAGAAAAATTTTTTAGGATTTTTTTTCTATGTATATCAGCCCCGTAGAAAAAAAACTGCATTTATCAAGTCACTTCAAGCGAGAAGAAGGAAAAAAAAATGACCAACACGATGTAATGTATATCTACATTTTCTCGATTGAATAATTTTACGAATTTTCTTACAAGTTCGTCTCCGTACATGGCTTCATTCATTGCTTTCAAGTCGACCAAGATCATCGGAAAGTCCTGTTCTATCTTCATATCCAACCCTTCATAGAATTCTTGTACATCGAGATAAACAGGTTGAAACTCATTTTTATCCATTATTACAGTCTCCATGCATTCCAAGCACAGCTTCCTACCATCATTAAAGGCAACATACTTTGCCTCCACTGACTGAATATATTTAACAAGCACAAAATATCAAATTACAAGTTATTTAGATTGCTGTCACGCTATGAATTTCTTGAAAAATTGAGATTTTTTCTTCTTTTTGATATTATGATTTCATATTATTTAGGGTTTAGGAGTCACCTGATCAGTTAATCTATCACAGCTAAAGCAACGAGGAGTTCCATCACTCCAATGGCTAGGACAGGATTTTTGATTCCAATAAGGATGTAACCAGTAAAAATTTCCTGGGAGCTGAAGAAGCATCTCAAATAGTAAACCAAGATTTAGAGAATGTGTGGTATATTATATTCGAATTAATGGAAGAAATAGTAAACTATGATCATTTTATCAAAACTACAATAGCATAAATTTTAAAATGGGTGGAAATTTAAAAATATTTACAATTTACATACCATATCTATAAAAAATTGCATTTTTTTTTCTATAAAAGGTAACAAAAAATTATCGAATTAGTCAAAAAATTTACAATTATATTATTACTATAAGTGAGTTGACGAAACAAAAATAACCTATTATAAAATCACAAATAGAAACTACATAACACATTACAACACCTTCTCCTTGTATACTTTAAAAGTTAAGGGTATTTAGTAGAAAACTAAGAGTCCGTTTGGCACGACTTTTGAAAAGTCGAAAAGAGCTTTTGGACTCATTTGACTAATTTTATGAAAGTGTTTTTCTAATTAGAAGAGCATTTAGAGAAAGTTGGTTCAACGTGGCTTCCTCTAAAAACTCTTATAGAATGAGAAGTTTTTTTTTTAAAATTAGTTTTCAAGTAAAAATTTAGCTTCTTCCAAAAGTTTTTCTACAATTTTTTTTTTAAAAAATGTTGATCATATACACTATATGCAAGGTGTACTTGTCAATTAGCAACCGATTTTTTCCATTACAGATAATTTTGTTTTATTTTATATTTTAATTTATTCATAATAAATCCGTCTGAAAGTCGTTCGTAAATTCCATCGCAAAAGAAATTAGAAAAAGAACAGACTGAATAGTTTTCCATGGTTTTGAGATACTTACAGTGTTTTTGCAAACTTCACATTTGGGGTAAAAATGCTCTTGATAGCAGGCATTATGGTATGGAGAGCTCCCTGACATGGAAAACTGCAGACGGGTTGGCATCAAATTTTTTGAACAAAACTAGTCTTAAGATTGATCTTTTAATGTAGAATTACAAGACTCAAGCTTAAATTTTATGTTTCTGACTATTCTTAAATGAGTCACCATCTTGTGGCACATCTTAAAGGTGAGATCTTATATCAAATTATGAAAATAATAAACAACGTATGACTGTTTAGGTTACTAATATAGGATCTCAATTTGTGATATTGTCGGCTAAAATTAGACTTAGTCCATGTTTGAGCCAAAAAATCACTTTTTACAAATTTTAGGGAAAATTGCCGCCGTGGTCCCAAACCTTTCATTTTGTTGCAGATTACGCCCAAACCTTTTATTTTTGCGGCTGAAGTCCCAAACCTTTATATGTAGTTGCAGCGTCGGTCCCAATCATTTAATTCCGTCCATAAAACCGTCAGTCAACGTTTCAACAGTAATTTTAACTCGAAAAAATTGCAGCGCTGGTCCCCAACCTTTCATTTTGTTGTAGATTACACCCAAACCTTTAATTTTTGCGGCCAAAGTCCCAAACCTTTATATATAATTACAGCGTTGGTCTATTTCACAGCGTTGGTCTATTACCAGCGTTGCAATTTTTTCGAGTCAAAATTACTGTTGAAACGTTGACTGACGATTTTATGGACGGAATTAAAGGCTTGAGACCGACGCTGCAACTACATATAAATGTTTGGGATTTCGGCTGCAAAAATAAAAGGTTTGAGTGTAATCTGCAACAAAATGAAAGGTTTGGGACCACGACCGCAATTTTCCCCAAATTTTATTATAAAAAAACGAGACTCAAACAAAGACTTGGTGGTATAGCGGTGCCTTGAGATGGAAAAATCTATTTGATAGGTATTTCCTGAGTTCGACGTGCAAGTGAGACCGGGTGTTATTATAAACCTCGCTTGTGTGTCAAAATATTTTATGTGAATTAACGTAATTATAATTAATTTACTCGAAAGTTCTAATATTAAATTATGTTATAAAAAAAGCTATTAAATTATTGTAA
Organism: Fraxinus americana; assembly: GCA_035079005.1. Taxonomy (NCBI): domain Eukaryota; kingdom Viridiplantae; phylum Streptophyta; class Magnoliopsida; order Lamiales; family Oleaceae; genus Fraxinus; species Fraxinus americana. Next base: position 64,506 of record JAVHZT010000077.1, on the reverse strand, counting down.
ACTTGTACATCGAAAATATATATATTTATATAGTTTGTACCTCTGAATCGTATATGAGTTGGTTGCACTCATGGCATCTAAAATGACTGGCACGCCGCAGTTCTCTTGTATAACTTAATGAGCTTTGATGATCAATCTCTGCGTTACGATCACTGCAAAATTAAGCCAAAATTTTGGGTCTAACTGCAAAAATAAAACTTTTAGAGGAAGAAATAAATGGGAAGACAATAGAAAAGAAAAGGACATTAGACAAAATAGAGAACAAAATATGGATGAATTAATAGTAGAAATTAAGTAATTAATGATAAAATATTTCGGATCAGTCCGTAAAGACCGTTAAATTAATTAAATTTCATGAGATCAACTATTTCATTTGGTGATAACTTCGGTGACCAAAATGAAACAATGTTATAAATTCGGTGACAAGTAGAGCTTGTGACCTCGCCAAAAAGAAAAATAATGGGTTTACACTGGTAAGGTTATTTTGGCATGTCTTTTACTTTTGTTTCCTGTAAAAGAACTTTTGAAGGATTCCATTTTAATTTTTATTTGAAAATTGATTTTTAAAGCACTTCTTATTCTAGAAATACTTTTAGTTTCCTTTAGAAGAAACTATAATGAACCAGCTTCCTTTAAAGACTCATTTAAATAGTAGAAACACTTTCATAAACGGGTCCAAAAATAATTTTTGGGTCTCAAAAGCTCCTTTTGACTTTTCAAAAATCATGTCAAACGGACCATAATTGGATTATAAAGTGCTTAAATAAAAATAAAACTTTGTTGACTATTTTCAATATATATGAGTTAATTTCACAAACGGTCATTGAACTTATCTCAAAATTACAAAACTGAAATTTAAAATTTGCAGAAACGATCACCGAAATTTCATGCGCTTTCACAAACGGTCACTAAAGGACTGTTATGATTTTAATTCAAACTTAAAGGACCAAAACATGTGAACATAGAACCTTGAGGACCTCAAGTGCAAAAAACAACTTAAACCCCCCAAAACCCAAAAAAAATCGCCCCATTCCCTCATTCGATCAATCTCTTCCAAATTCGTCTTCATTCGTTCAAAATTGGCCAAAACCCATATGTTCGATGGATGCGCCATCGTGGTTGGTGCTAGAGGTGGTGGTCCTCCTGTTGAGTTGTGTGGAGCCTGACTATACTGGACACCCAGCCACAACTGGCGGGTCGAGTTGTACAGCGCCCCCTTGCCCGTAAGGTGGGGGTTCGGGGGCTTTGCCCCCGAGGCGAAAATTCACACAAGGGTATTTTGGGTATTTTCATTGTATTAGGGTTTTTCTTCTTCTGACTATATATATATGTTATTCTATGACATATGGCTTGTAAGCGAAATTAGTAGTCGCCCAACTATTGTATTGTGATTCCTCAAGAAATAAAAATTCCTCTGCAAATCCGTGTGTTTATCTTTTACTTTTATTGTCATCTTTTTCACAACAATTGGTATCAGAGCTAAGGTTCGGGTCTGAGGAAAAACGATGGATGGAGACGAAGTGAAGATATCAGAGATCGAGAAGTTCGATGGCACATATTTTGGATACTGGAGGATGCAGATAGAGGACTACCTCTATGGGAAGAAACTCCATCTTCCATTGTTGGGGAAGAAACCGGAAAAAATGGAGGAGGCAGATTGGAACCTGTTGGATCGACAGGTTCTGGGGGTTATTCGGCTAACCCTGTCGAGATCCGTTGCACACAACGTCAGTAAGGAGATGACGACTGCGGGTCTCATGACGGCTTTGTCAGGTATGTATGAAAAGCTTTCAGCAAATAACAAGGTATATTTGATAAAAAGGTTATTCAATTTGAAGATGGCAGAAGGTACGTCTGTTGCACAACATCTGAATGATTTTAACACCATCACAAACCAATTGTCGTCTGTTGAAATTGAATTTGATGATGAGATACGTGCATTAATACTGTTGGCATCATTGCCAAATAGTTGGGAAGCCATGAGAATGGCTATCAGTAATTCTGCCGGTAAATCAAAGTTGAAATATGTTGATATTCGTGATTTGATTTTGGCTGAGGAGGTGCGCATGAGAGATTCAGGCGAGACCTCGGGCTCGAGTTCAGCACTGAATGTTGATTCTCGAGGAAGATCACAAGACAGGAACTTAAACAAAGGTAGATCAAAATCAACGAATAGGGGCAAGAGCAAGTCAAGGCACAGTCGGCGAGCAACTTCTTTGGAATTGTGGCAAAGCTGGCCACATAAAGAAGTACTGTAAAAATCCCAAGAAAACTGAGAATGATAGTGCTAATATGGTAACTGAAGAAGTACAGGATGCACTATTGCTTGCGATCCACGATCCGATTGATGACCGGATCGGATTCGGGGGCTTCCTTCCATACATCTTCCCATCGGGAGATAATGCGAGAACTATGTTGCGGGTGATTTTGGGAAGGTGTACTTGGGCGATGGAGAGGCTTTGAACGTGGTAGGGATGGGAGACATTGACATTGCACTCCCTAACAAGAGCAAATGGACCTTGCAAAAGGTCAGGCACATTCCTGAGTTGAAGAAGAATCTTATTTACGTTGGGCGACTTGATGATTGTGGTCATTCGGTGGTATTTTCGGAGAACTCTTGGAAGGTTACTAAAGGGGCAATGGTGCGGCTCGGGGTAAGAAAATGGGTACACTCTATTCGACTGCGGTCCGAATAATACTATTGCTACTACCGTTGCGAGAGAGCACATCGATTTATGGCATTGCGAGGCTTGGCCATATGAGTCGAGAAGGGCATGAAAGAACTTACGTCAAGAGGTAAGCTACCGTAATCGAAGTCGATTGATCTCGGAATGTGTGAGAGTTGCATCATGGGAAAACAAAAGAAGGTCGGTTTCTTGAAAGGTGGCGAACACCGAGACCAAAAAGCGGATCTTGTGCACACAGACGTGTGGGGACCTTCCCCAGTGGCATCTCTTGGAAGTTCTCGTTACTATGTCACGTTCATTGATGACCATAGCAGGAAGGTATGGGTTTATTTTTTGAAGCATAAATCTGAAGTATTTAATGTATTCAAAGTTTGGAAAGCCATGGTAGAAACAGAAAGCAGAGACTTGAAAATTTGAAATGTTTGAGGTCTGATAATGGTGGTGAGTACAATGATGCCGGGTTCAAGGAGTACTGTGCAACTCAGGGCATCAGAATGGAGAAGACCATTCCTGGGACACCACAGCAAAATGGAGTTGCTGAACGTATGAACAGAACCATAAATGAGCGTGCTAGAAGCATAAGGTCGCACGTTTGGATTACCACCTACTTTACGGGCGAGATGCGATCGGACTGCGATCTACTTGCCAACAGAGGGCCATCAGTTCCATTGGATTGTGGATTGCCTGAGGAGGCTTGGAGCGGGAAAGAGGTCAAATTTTCTCACCTTAAAACTTTTGGCTGTCTTTCCTATGTTCTTGTTGATTCTGATGATCGTAGTAAACTTGAGGCTAAGTCAAAGAAATGTTATTTCATTGGCTATGGAGACGAGGCATATGGCTATCATTTCTGGGATGATCAAGGTCGGAAGATTATAAGAAGCAGGAATGTGATCTTCAATGAGAAGATTGTGTACAAGGACAAGTCCAGTACAGTTGTTGAAGCAGCTCCTCAGGAGTCTGAGTTTGTGAGATTGGATGACCTACCAGAGGCCACAGTGCAGTGCAGAGATGTGAGTGACGGGGAAAGTGGGTCCGATGCACCCACTTCTATTATTCCGCAGTCAGATCCACAGCCGTCCACTCCTACAGTTGCAGTTCGCAGGTTAGTCAGGACTATTCGGCCTCCAGAGCGGTTCTCACCTACTTTAAATTATATTCTGTTGACAGATGATGGAGAACCGCAGAGTTACAAAGAAACCTTGCAAGATGAAAATTCTAGCAAGTGGGAGTTAGCCATGAAGGATGAGATGGATTCCTTGTTAGGGAATCAGACATGGGAGTTGACAGAACTTCCACCAGGGAAGAAGGCATTGCACAACAAGTGGGTGTACCGGGTGAAAACTGAGCATGATGGCAGTAAAAGGTACAAGGCTAGACTTGTTGTAAAGGGCTTTCAGCAGAAGCATGGTATTGATTACTCTGAGATTTTCTCTCCTGTGGTGAAGATTACAACCATCAGGTTAGTGTTGTCCATGGTTGCTACTGAAGATTTATTTCTTGAGCAGTTAGATGTGAAAACAGCTTTTCTTCATGGAGACCTTGAAGAAGACATCTACATGTACCAACCTGAGGGGTTTGTAGTGCAGGGAAAGGAAGGTTCAGTTTGTAGACTGAAGAAGAGCTTGTATGGCCTGAAACAAGCTCCTAGACAGTGGTACAAGAAATTTGACAGCTTTATGTGCAGTGTAGGGTATATCAGATGTCAGGCAGATCACTGTTGCTATGTCAGGCACTTTGACAATTCTTACATTATTTTGTTGCTGTATGTGGATGACATGCTTATTGCAGGGGCTAGCATTGATGAGATCAATAATCTAAAGAAGCAGATGTCAGAGCATTTTGCAATGAAGGATTTGGGAGCTGCAAAGCAAATCCTTGGCATGAGAATTGTTAGAGACAGAGTCAGGGGCACGTTGAGACTCTCACAGGCTGAGTATGTGAAAAAGATACTCAGCAGGTTCAATATGGACAAGGCCAAACCAGTTGGCACACCCTTGGGCAGTCACTTCAGACTCAGCAAGGATCAGTCACCTAAGTCAGAGGAGGAACGAGATTACATGAGTAAGGTTCCTTATGCCTCAGCTATTGGTTCACTTATGTATGCTATGGTTTGCACTAGACCGGATATTGCCCATGCAATGGGAGTTGTGAGTAGATACATGAGTAATCCAGGAAAACAACATTGGGAAGCAGTGAAGTGGATTCTGAGGTACCTAAAAGGCTCCTCAGAAACGTGCTTGTGTTTCTCAGGAGAGAGCTTGGAGGTGAAGGGCTATGTTGATGCTGATTTAGCTGGAGATACTGATAGCAGGAAAAGTACCACAGGGTTTGTTTATACTCTGGGTGGTACTGCAGTTTCATGGGGTTCTAATCTACAGGAAAATAGTTTCTTTATCTACTACAGAAGCTGAGTACATTGCAATATCAGAAGCGGCAAAGGAGATGATTTGGATACAGGGCTTCTTGGAGGAATTGGGCAAAAAGAATCAGAAGGGTACTCTCTACAGCGATAGTCAGAGTGCTATATTCCTTGCCAAGAATCCAGCTTTTCACTCCAGGACTAAGCACATTCAGATCAGGTATCACTTTATACGATCATTGTTAGATGATGGACGATTCTTTGCTTGAGAAAATTTGTGGAAGTAAGAACCCTGCTGATATGTTGACAAAGGGTGTTACACTTGAGAAACTGAAGTTGTGTGCAACTTCAGTTGGTCTTCTAGCTTGAAGACATGGGTAGTGAGTTGCAGAGGTGGAGGACATCATGTTTGAGGAAGAAGGTGATACAATGGGTGCATCAGTCTCCAAGTGGGAGATTGTTGAGTTGTGTGGAGCCTGACTATACTGGACACCCAGCCACAACTGGCGGGTCGAGCTGTACAGCGCCCCCTTGCCCGTAAGGTGGGGGTTCGGGGGCTTTGCCCCCGAGACGAAAATTCACACAAGGGTATTTTGGGTATTTTCATTGTATTAGGGTTTTTCTTCTTCTGACTATATATATATGTTATTCTATGACATATGGCTTGTAAGCGAAATTAGTAGTCGCCCAACTACTGTATTGTGATTCCTCAAGAAATAAAAATTCCTCTGCAAATCCGTGTGTTTATCTTTTACTTTTATTGTCATCTTTTTCACAACACCTCCACCACGAGTTGCAACGCCGTCACAAAAATTCGTGATTGAAGGAGCCAACTACACTGTGGAAGAGAAAAACTTTACATATTTGGATTTTCTAATTTGTTTGATGTTATGAGGGCATCTGTAGGTGTGTAATAAGAAGATTGATCGACCTGTGGGGTGGGTACAAGATGGGTATCGCCGGAAGTTGATTTTCCAACCAGTTTTTGGTTCAAATTTCAGGTCAAATCTACCGGGGTTATATGCTGGTGGTTGGGTGGGTTTTGAAGGGGGCAATGAGGGCTTCAAGGTAGTATGTTGGTCTGGCGACCAAGGTGACCGGAGGTTGGGTTTTTGGTTGTCCATAGTTGGTGATCGGAGTTGACAAAGTGTTTAGGTCCCCACTTTGGTGCAATTTTTCGTCCAATTCCCACGGGGTTAAGGCCAGTGGTTGTGTAGATTGTGAAGAGGGCATGGAGGGCTTCAAGACGGTATGTTGGTCCGGTGGCCAAGGTCGCCGGAGGTTGGAGTTAGGGCGGTCCAAAGGTGGCGGGTTGAGAGAATTTAGAGGAAATGGTTTTGGGTGTGTGGACAGCCCACTTTGGTACTATTCTTCGGCCGATTCCGACGGAATTACGACCAGTGGTTGTGTAGGTTGTGAAGAGGGTATTGATGACTTCAAGATGGTATGTTGGTCCGGTGGCTAAGGTCACCGGAGGTTGGAGTTATGGCGGTCCAAAGGTCGCGGGTTGAGAGAATTTGGAGGAGAGAATGGTTTTGGGTTTTAGATGAAATTTGCACTTGAGGTCCTCACGATTTTATGTTCATGTGTTTTGGTCCTTTAAGTTTGAATTAAAATCATAACGGTCCTTCAGTGACCGTTTGTGAAAGAAATTAAAATTTCAGTGACCGTTTTTGAAAACACATGAAACTTCAGTGACCGTTTCAGTAAGTTTTAAATTTTATAACATTCAAAATTTATTAAAAATAATAATAATAAAAAGAAAAATAAACTGCATATATACATACTTTAAGCTTGATGTAGAGAAAGAGGCACTGCTATCATATTCAGGTTCAAAATTCAAGCTCTCTTGAAGAGCTCTGGCAAGTTGTTCATCATTTCCCAAAAGGGATTCAACATCTACTGTGCGTAAAAATGAGAAATTAATAAAATTTAAATTGATTAGCAAACTGAAACTGCTTACGAAAAATGACAGAGAAAAATAAATAATAAACTATCAAATCATCTTATCTAAAAGTTCATGATGCACAATTTAAGTTTATTTTTAATACGACCTCTCATGTGCATGTTGAATTTAATTTTTCAGCCATTTGATTAAATAAATAAAATGAAAGCAACATAGAACAATAAATTTTTGTCATTTTTCTTAACCATTTAAGGTTTTGAAATCATGCACTCACCAATGCCATTTTTTCCTTTCTTATCTTCCTCTGAAGCAGACGATGCAATTGAACTTTGATCCTATATAATAAATCAATGAGGGATAAGTATATAGTTATAGAAAAAGAACGATTATATAAGCGAAGAGAGGAAATACCGAAGTTTTTATCAAAACATATTCAAGAGTCCTCTTGTAGCCTGTTTTGTAGTTGAATTTATAATACGGGATAACATCGAGTAAGAAAAGAAACTAAAATTTTGTAAATTATACTTGAGCCGGACAATTTTTTTCAAGAACCGAACCAAACATGTGTGACCCCGTGAGTCCTGAGCAACGTCTTTCTATAAAGTAACTCGCCTGGAAAGAACGCTACTCTATGTTAGAGGAGGATTAGAATTGAACTTCGATTGCATGCATGTATCTAATCCTACCACCTCAACTAGTTCACGTCGATTTTAGTTAAAATTTAATTGTTTAAGGTGCATTTCTCTATTCATGTTTGGATTATATTTCTATAATTTATCAATTAAACCAACCATATTAATTTACTTGAATTAGAATGTATTCAAAAATCATTTACATTTATTCTCCCCTTCAAACATAAAGCTTGAAAGTAAAAAAAAATAAAATTACACAGACAAGAGTTTATCAATTTCTCAAAAGTATAAAAAGAGAAGAAAATAATGAACTAGAATTGGTCGATTCTGGTTTGATTTTGCCATTACACGTAAAACCGGTTGGTTCTATGTCGTATTAATACCCGATTTGATCCATAATTCTCATTGAAACTGATTTGAGCTAGCCCATGTTTATTCTTAAATCATTAATCCATATTACATAAGTGCTTTAAAGTAAAAATCAAATTTGAGAAAGTGAGAAACAAGGATTACCTACCTGTGAAGTCGAATGATAATTGTCCCTTGTGTCTGAACCACGTCTTCGATTGTATTTCCCTTCGGAAATTTTGTGCTTTGGACCTTTTCTAAACCAACCCATAAATGGAATAGTGATTGCTTCGTGATAGAGGAGGCCTTTACGGCTTTACCTGCATAAATTTCAAACAACATGATAAAGCAGTGAAAGAAGAATATATACTTTGAAAGATGATAAAGAGAGAGAGACGAAAAATCTGGATAATTCTAAATGTGGGTTTTTTTGGCGAGACATCAATTTCTATTTTAGTTCTTTCTAATGTACCAAAATCTTCTATATCTTCTTCCTCGTGAATTTACTTATGTGGCACGTACATTTCCTACACGAAAAGGTATTGTAGAAAAGGATTGGGATTCTTGCCCCGCAATTTAAGCAGCCTTTTTTTTATTAAATCAAAATATTAGTTTCGTAATCAATCAAAAATCTTGGAATCTAATGTACAAGGCGAACAAGAAAAACGTGCATTTTCGAGTACACTATTACACCAAGAATTGACAGGCAATCGTTGAAAGTCAAATATTCGTCCTTTATCGACTAACAACTATTCAAACATATGCGACATTTTTTCTGTCTTATCTTATTCTGCAGTAAGTGCAAAATAAGTCGAAAAGCAGCCACTTAAAAGCGGGCCGAACATGTTCATACCATATATAGAATAAATAAGACACTTTCCACAAACTAAGGAACAAAGTATATTGTAATAGCCAAGCAAATTACCTTTTTTTCGACAAAAGAGTAATCAGAATTCGCATAGCCCTCGATTCTATCAACTTCTTACCTACTTTAACCCAGCCATGTCAAAATTTTAACGACACGATATTTGATAGTATTGCTTTGATAAAGATTTTAACTTATTTTTTCTTCTCTAATCCTTTCCTTTGTCGTCCACAAGCCGGGACGCATATATTAACTTATGAATAAACAAGAATTTGTATATATAGATAAAAGACAGGAATTTTCTAATTACCAGACAAAGTGAATATAATTAAGCAGACAAACAAAAATCCTTCCACCTCAATATGCCACTAAAAATTGAAGACAATCAGACAATATATTCATATTGAACAACGTTAAAAGAAATCTTGTATTTGTTTTGAAATATATCCACATAAAGACACGCCGAAAGCTTTAATTTCTTAGAGGAGAAAGTGTAAAGAGGAAGTAAAGAGGATTCTCTCTTTATTTAATAATATCCTTTTCATTAAATTGTGCATGGATATCTTGACCCGAAAAAAAAAAAAAAAAAAAAACAAAGGGATAATTGTAGTAACGGTACCAAACTTTTCATTTAGTAACAGACTTTGCTCAAATCTTTCATTTGTGCAACCCATGGTACCAAACCTTTCATTTTTGCTACCAACGGTACCAAACCTTTCAAAATGTTCGTAGATGAAATCCAAATGGATGATTTCTGTTAGTTTGACCGTTAGTTGACCAAATAATTGACTTTGACAATAATGTTGATTGATTTTAAAATGTTAAAATGGTAATTTTACATTTTTTAATAATAAAATAACCAAAATCAAATAATTAAAATTAAAAATCCACCCCACCCCACCCCACCCCAACCCAACCCAACCCAACCCAAATTTGTAAATCTGAGTTTGGAATTTCGAAAATGCTTCAACAAGCTCGGGAATGGAGTCCCCAGAACTGAATGTACTCTCTGCTGCAATGGCAATGACTCTAAGCAACTCTGCGTGTGCATTTAGCCCAAAACTTCATCTTGATTGACCATGGAATCAGAAACCCAAAATTTCATATGAAACAGTTCATCATCTTCTTCTCACCCCTACCCCGACCTTCCCTCACCCAACCCCAACCCCAACCCCAACCCCAACCAAATGAACCAAAATCCACCCACTTCCACTATGCTGATGATCGCAATCCACCCATACACAAGTTGTAGCGACCGCCACAAGTGCCCCCGCAAATTAGCAGTAAGAAATGAACATTACCAGAAACTTGCATAGACGTCATACAGAAAATCTCTAAGCCCTTTTCAATCTCTTATCTCTTATTCTCCTCTTTGGTCAAGATAGTCTCTTCGACGGACCATTTCAGTAGAAAATTCATATTCTTATTGATGAGCTCCATTTCTGATCGGTTGTTAAGGTCCAAATATCTAATTCGACCTACATAGATCTGCATGGTTGGGCAACAGGTTTCTGATGCCATGGGTTCAAGGATTCGAAGAGGTTGATCTCCTAAATTTGCAAATTTGAGGTGAGGGTGGTGTGAGTGGGATGGATGGATGGACGGAGAAGAAGAAGAAGGTGGAATGAGTTTTTAATTTTAATTATTTGATTATGGTTATTTTATTATTAAAAAATGTAAAATTACTATTTTATCCTTTTAAAATCAGTCAATATTATTGTTAAAATCAATTATTTGGTCAACTAACAGAAACCATCAATTTGGACATCAGCCGCAGACATTTTGAAAGGTTTGGTACCGTTGGTGGTACAAATGAAAGGTTTGGTACCGCTGCTGCAATTATCCCAAAAAAAAAAATCTCTCAAATTAATTGGCGAAGATCAAGATTTTTTAGGTTTAACGTTGCAATAATCGAATCAAGTTTTGTGTTTTAACTATTTTTTGTCTAATTCAGTTAGATCCATCGATCAGGTATATATAAAGTGACAAGATCACCGTCACATTGCCATTAGAGGAGGAAATAATGTATTATATATTTTCTTTCCTTAACAAAATTTTATTTTGGCTATTGAACTTCATTTTGTTTCAAATTGATCATTAAACTTAAACCTTGTTTCAAGTTTGTCGAACTTAAATAAGTGTTACAATTTTATCACCCTGTCAATGTCCGTTAGTTTGATTAATCGAAAAGTTCGAATGACATTTAGAATACCACGCTACCTCTTTCCGTTACTTAAACTACAAGGTGTGGACGCAATTTCCAAGATGTAATAAAATTTAAAATTAACAATTAATTTGAAATAAAATGAAGCTTAGTAACTAACATGAACTAACGATAAAAAATTTCATTTTTTTCGTTCGAGCATATCTAGTTTTTCAAACAATATAGACGTTACTGATTAGTCAAGAATTTAAAAAGACTAAGCTCTTAAAGTTTTAAATATATATTATTTTTTAGGCATTATTTAGGTTGTGTTTTGTGCAGTGGTGTCAAATCGGGCGGGCTTAACATAGCCCACTCGGAACCGGCATTATAAAAAGGACAACTTACACAAATACCTTTAAAATTAAGGATCTTTTAAAAAAATCATATGAAACATTTGTTGAAAGTAAAAAATACTGTATAATATTAAAAAGTGACACAATGTCATTTTTTTATAAAAATTGTCACTTTTTTAATAAAAAAAAGTTACACTGCCACTTTTAAAAGTTAAGTGTCACTTTTTTTAATTAAAAAATGATATACATTGTCACTTTTATTAAAAATTGATGTTTGTTAATAAAAAAAGGTGATAGAAATCAAGAAGGTGACTGAAAAAGGTGACGCACTAAAAAAAAGTGACAAAAATTCAAAAAAAGTGATAAATACTAAAAGAAGTGACAAAAATTCAAAAAAGTGATAGAAATTTGAAAAAAGTGACATAAATTAAAAGAAGTTACACAAATTTAAAAAGTGACAGACAAAAAAAAAGTGATAAACTCAAAAAAGCGACAAAAATTAAAAAGAGTGACACAAATTACAAAAGAAAAAAAAAATCATAGTGGTGTTGCACTATTTTATATATTTATACTTGAGACATTGGAAATGCACGCAAATGTCTCAATGACAACAAATTAAACATTATTCCCAATAACTATGTTATGAATGTAACTTGCTCACAATCAATGTCCAAACTACCACAACAATGACAAGCACATAATAACAAGAATGAATAATAAAATTCTGGACAAGACTTTAAATTGGGAAATAGAAGTCTAGAATTCATGAGGTAACTTCTGAGGGTGAATAACAAACGAGTTGTTGTTATTCCAAATAAATTGTAGTTATTCTTGATTAGAGCAACAACAATAATGGAAATAACAAAAAAGTCACGGACATCATAAACCAAGTTGCCAAACATGAAACTCACATAACCTATACCTATGCATCTTCACCTTCTGTCTTTATAGAGTTATCTGCCTTTTTGGCCTTTGTCCGGTGAAAAAGGAAAAAAATGGGACTTCTTGGCAAATCCCCTTAAAAGGAATTATGAAACAAAGGTCATCATTGCAAAGCCCTTAATAACGATAAAGTCATCATTGCAAACCCCTTAATAACGATATAGCTAACATTAATTGCGCCAATCTTGACAAAATCCCTTAATTGAATTATGAAACAAAGACACCAGATAATGTGGTTGAAGCAACAGGATTTAGGAGTTGTGGGATGATTTCTTGAAGCAGAGTCGATGGGGATGACGGTGAGGAAAAACAGAGTTGTGGGTGGGGAGGATTTCTCTTTGGGATGAATCGGGACAACTTGTTTGTGTTTTGGGTTTTCGTGGTTTTAGAACGTATAGTTTACGTTCTTAAATGGTTCAATTATTTAATAACGTATTAATCAAATTAATAAAAAATTGAGGGTATTGGACCTAATTTTCCCTCCTTATAAGAGGAAATTAGGCTTCATACTCTAAAAAATTAACAAATTAGATTAATACAGTTCAAGAAATTAAAACCTCTAATGACCGTAATAATTATGCCCTAAAACCTCCTAAAACCCCGAAAACCAACCGATTACTGAGAGACAAAATCACTTTTGCAATAATTCTCTTCCATTTTTTTTTTCTCATTTTTGAAAATTACTTAATTTTTTGTCCTTAGTCACATCATTACACAATTTTCTCTAAGTTTTTGGTGTTTTCTCTGTCTCCGAGTTGGACGATTTTATGCATTGAGGTTTTTTTGTGGTTGGAAACAGTAAATCTTTGAGCTCTAGTTCTCAGATTCTAAAGTAATTCCCCGATTATTATACTTGGATTGATTGATTACTTCGATTTTCGAGTAGCTTAAATTTTCAACTTGTGTAATTTTCTCTGTTCTGCTAGTTTTGTTTCTCTTTCTCATGTTTATTTTTCAATTGTACTTGATTATGTTCTCTTGGTTGAAGAATTGATTAATCAATTCAGATGTAGTTCATTTTTTCGTTGTTGACGAATTGACGATGAAATCATATCACTTGAAAATAAAATTATAATGAATTTCTTCAGTTAAGATTTGATTAATATAACTGTGATCAATTATTTGAAATTTGTTTTGATTAATTACTTCGAATAGAATAAATCAGACTTTCCTTGGATTTCTTATTTTTCGGTAATTATTTCAATATTTTCACTTGTAGAACATGAAACTTCTTTAATCTTTCAAAATAAAAGCATACACTCCGTATTTTTCTACTTCGTTTTTCTTTTTGCATAAGTCAAATCGAAAAAGAATCGCTGGATGAAAGCTGACGTATAAAATTTCAAAGGGTGAAGGAAGATGGCTTCTCTAGATTGTAAGGTTTTTGGTTTCTGGTTTTTGGCTTGATGGTGCAGTGAATATTCTAAATCTTCTACCTTGATGTGCTTTATATTCGAGAAAATGTCTGATTTTGTCCCAAGGGATGGAATATTAAAATTCTTGCTCAATCAGGTTGATGATGGGTGATTTTATAACTCTGATGATAGCAAAAATATTATCTCTAAAGTTTCAATAGAATAGTATGGTTTCAAGGATTGGGTTCTAATATTGCTTCCAATCAAATGCCTTGATAGATTACTCTTTCATGTGCTGGTAGGAGAAAAAGTGCTTCCTTCAGTTTGCAGAACGGTGCAAATACACAATTACTTCCCACGTTGTATTTGAGAAAGCAAATTAACTACCCATATTTTGGAGCGTTCTACTCCGGATTTTGACTTTAGGTGTGTCTGTGTGTTCCTCTTGGAAGATTTCCTTCAAGTATAGTCAGTAGTCAGAACATTAAGCAAAAATGGTTATTGGAATGGAATAGACACATCTAATGTTTGGCAGCAAGTTTTTGTTGGGTATTGAAGAAACGAGGCAATAATGGTTTTGGAGCCTTGGTTATTGGAGCGGTGGTGGTGGTGGTGGTGGAGTGGTTGAATTAGCTTAAATGATATATGTTAAGGTTTTCAGCGGTGTTTCGTCATTTTTAAAAAAAAAAAAATTTCATCGCTTTTTTGAGTTTGTCACCTTTTTTTGAATTGTCACTTTTTAAGTGTGTGTCACTTATTTTATTGTCTGTCACTTTTTAACATGTATAACTTCTTTTTATTTGTGCTACTTTTTTGAATTTGTCACTTTTTTTAATTTTGTCACTTTTTTTGAAGTTTTATCACTTTTTTTAGTGACATCAATTTTTAATAAAAGTGACATTGTATGTCATTTTTTAATAAAAAAGTAACACTTAACTTTTAAAAGTGGCATTGTCTCATTTTTAAAAAAAAAGTGACAATTTTATCACTTTTTTGTGTGTTTGTAACTTTTTCCTATCATTTTTCTGAATTTTTTTTTCACTTTTTATTGTTTATTACTTTTTAAAAATTTCTCACTTTTTTTTTTTATAACAAACATATGTTTTGATTGGTGTTTTGTTACCTTTTTAAGTATTTGTCACTTTTTTGAATTTGTATCACTTTTTGAGTGTGTTATTTTTTTTGAATTTTGTCACTTTTTTGAGTTTGTGTCACTTTTTTATTTTACACAATATTTTTTACTTCCTAAAAACCTTTCACATGATTTTTCAAAACACCCCTAATTTTAAGGGTATTTTTGTAAGTACCCCTTATAAAAATGACTTGTAAATCAGTTAGTAATTCAAATGGGCCGGTTCATAGGTCAGTGAAATTTGGTACGGGCCAATTAACATGATTGGGCCTGAAGGTTAACTGCTGAGTCCATTAATATTTAAAAAAAAAAAGTCATTGAATTTTGCCTTAAAAGCAGATTCTGCTTTAAATTTAAGGCTGTCAAATGACAGCCTCGGACACTTTATTAGGTTGAAGTCATGAAGCTTACCTTATTTATTATTATTAAGAAGGAAAAGGATTTTTTCTTGAGATTAGTACACCATCAAACTTCTTAGGAGGAACACTATACGACAACTATATTTTCATGATCCATCATAAAAGACATAAATTGATATGTAATTGATGGAGACAATTGTTCTATCACTTCGCTTTTTGAAATTTTAATTAAACTTTTTGGCAAATCACGCTCGTGAAAATGTAATGCGTTAGAGTGTTTAGGGCTAGACTATTGGATGAATGATAATTCTTCTTATACATTAGGGGTGCCATAATGGACACATGGCACCCCACCATTGGAGAGTGTGTTGGCCCATCCACACATTCTCCAATGATGGGGTGCCATGTGTCCATTATGGACAACATTATGGCACCCCTAATGTACTTGTAGCACTTCCATTGGATGAATCCATCGTATAAGGCTATCAAATGACAGCCATAATGAAGTGGCAGTTTTCTTTGCAGACTATATTTTTTTCCTAAAAGATCATCTCCTAAATTTTGGTAATGAAAATGACCAAATTATTCAAGACTAGCTTTACTCAACAATGTAGGTAAAGTTTTCCTTGCGTATCATGGCTAGTACGATGCCTTTTATTTTTTTCGAGAAGTAATTGAAATCAAACTCATAGTAGATGATTATTACCTAATATCTACTTATTAGCCAAAAATATTCCACATAAATATTCAATATGCACGGAATCAACACATATTTAAATAACTTCCAACATCAGATCAATCGCTCCCAAACTTATCCTTTCAATGGGTTAAGTGGATATGTTATATATTGTAATCTTAGTCTCTGTTTGACCCTCATTAAAATTATAATTCATTTTTCCCTCTCTTCTTATCAATCACACATTTTTCAATAAAATAATATTACACATAATCTCAAAACATTTTTCTTTTTAACCAATTATTGAAAAAAAAAAAAAAACATTCCAACTATTAAAATTTCAAATAATAGGGGCCGAACGGGGGCTTAATTTATAAGTACCTAAGTTCATTCAACATATTCTATCAATGTAACCAATCCAAAAATATATAATAATTATCATGACTGTTGTACTCAATATAATACAATATCACATAAGCAAGCACCGAATTGGAAAAAAAAATTCGTATAACTTATCCACAATTGATGACATATAAACAATTTCAAATAAGAAATTTTTTAATTTTAATTTTAAATATTTTCATTTTTTTAAATCATATCACAACAAACACGCTAATAAAGCTAACTAACTAATTTACATCCCCAAATTTAAAACACATATCGTCCTCATCATGTAACTAGATTTAAAACTCATTGTGTTTATAATATTTCTCGTTTAGCACTTGATCTTTTATCTTCCTTCATTATTATTTTCTTGCTCGTTTTGTAAAATATTTTCACTATGCCTGAAAATGAACAAGAAAAATAATTACTCATATAATCACAAGCGAGTTTATGTTAATTTAATTTAGAATAATTATTGTAAACTAGTTATGACCTACAAAAATAAAAAATAAAAATAAATTCCATTTTTTTAAAAGAAAAGAAAGAAAAAAAAATATTTTTTAATGAGGGTTGCAAACCTGCAGTCAACCCTCTAAAAACAGGGCCCGATGCAAGCCGCAAGCCTACCACGAGTTGCAAACTAGCAGTTGACCACGGTCAACGCAAAAAAATTTGTTTGAAGTAAAACTGGGAAGCATACATCTTTCTATATATAAAAAGTGCCTATTTAACGGAATTTGTTGGTTTAACGGAAAAATTAACGGAATTTGTTGTTTTAACGGATTATGTAACGGAATTTCTTATTTTAAATAGGCAGTTGCACCTTCTTTCAGTGTTTTTATTATAACTTTGCATTTCGATGTTCGATTGAGGCGATTCAAAATGCGTTGGAAAGCTAACCCATCTGGCTACAACTTTGATTCAGACATCATTCTCCAATTCGATCACTTTCTATGCCAAAAATATGTCTCAATATAATGGACTATGTAACGGAATTTTTTGTTTTAAACAGGCAGCTGCACATTTCTTCAGTATATTTATCATAACTTTGTATTTCGATATCCGATTGAGACAATTTAAAATGCGTTGGAAAGCTAACTCATCTGGCTACAACTTTGATTTAGACATCATTCTCCAATTAGATCACTTTCTATACCAAAAATAGGTCTCAATATAACGGACTATGTAACGAAATTTCTTGTTTTAAACAGGTAGCTGCACCTTCTTTCAATATTTTTATTATAACTTTGTATTCTGATATCCGATTGAGACGATTCAAAATGAGTTGGAAAGCTAACTCATCAGGATACAATTTTGATTCAGACATTATTCTCCAATTCGATCAATTTCTATGCCAAAAATATGTCTCAATATAACGGATTATGTAACAGAATTTCTTGTTTTAAACAGGCAGCTGCACCTTCTTTCAATGTTTTTATCATAACTTTGTATTCCGAAATCCGATTGAGGCAATTCAAAATGCGTTGGAAATATAACTCATTTGGTTACAACTTTGGTTCAGAAATCATTCTCCAATTCGACCACTTTATATTCCAAAAATAGGTCTCAATATAACGGACTATGTAACGGAATTTCTTGTTTCAAACAGGCAGCTGCACCTTCCTTCAGTGTTTTTATTGTAACTTTGTATTCTGATATCCTATTGAGACGATGCAAAATGCGTTGGAAAGCTAACCCATCTGGCTACAACTTTAATTCAGACATCATTCTCCAATTCGATCACTTCCTATGCCAAAAATAGGTCTCAATGTGAGACTAAAACACCGGAGCATAACTTTTCGGTTGGAATTTGATTAGTGACCATCTTTTGACTAAATTTGATCCCCTTGAAATCTTCCTTTATCCAATTGACTCCGAGCACTCTCAAATTTTCATCGTGAGATTCGGCACAACTTTTAAGTATTTACATTTTAGCCCCCGAACTTTGGATCCCTTACAATTTAGCAATTTCTCCAAATTTGTCTACTTTTGCTTATTTTCTTCAATCTCACCAACCTACATCACAATATCAAAATCACACATCTAATTATTTATCAATTATATAAACATTACATTATTAATTATTTATAGGGTGTCTGTTTCTGCTTTTCAGCAGAAATCAAGTCGTTGGCAACACAATTCATGCCGTTGGGAGCCGCAATTTTGGACCAATTCTCTCACTGTAGGGCTGTAGATTTAAAAAAAATGGTAACATAATCAATTTTCCTTCCTCCTTGCAGCGCGCCCAGACACGCCCTTAATTAACCAAAAAAAATTATATCTTTATTAACAACAAATTAATTATTAAACAAAAATATTAAATATAAACTAAGCAAACGTGCATTGCACGTTGCTTGCACTTAGTATGTTTAAAATGCAGTCATAAATTCTATATGCAATACATAAAAAAAAATTTAAAAGTTTAAGGTTAGAAAACTGGGTTGTCTCTCATTAGTTCTTGATTTATAGTCTCAAACTCAACGTTGAGCAATGGTTTTTCATGGCACTTTGAATATTGCTTTGAATGTCTTGCTTAACTTGCGTAGATTGCCTTTGCACTTTGCTTAGCATGTTCTCCAAGATCTTACTTTGCCCTCTTGAATTTGGTCCTCCATGAGCATGTTATTTGGTTCCTCCAAAATTATTTAATTTTCCATCATTTTATATTTTTGCATGGTGAAGACATCTCCTACAAGCATGTCATGTCATTATCTTCTTCATATGGATTATCAAAGATTTCTTTCCTCACTTCGTATGTAATGGCCAATAATAAACAATTTTTTGTATAATGCAACGTCCCACAATATTCATAAGTTGATAGATTTGATATTTAATCCATCAACAAGCAATCTTTATCAAGTACGAAAGGTAGATTGTATCCCAACTTTTTAAG
This sequence comes from Fraxinus americana, assembly GCA_035079005.1. Classification (NCBI taxonomy): domain Eukaryota; kingdom Viridiplantae; phylum Streptophyta; class Magnoliopsida; order Lamiales; family Oleaceae; genus Fraxinus; species Fraxinus americana. The sequence goes on along the minus strand of JAVHZT010000077.1, from coordinate 45,469 downwards.
TTGTAAAAAGAGAAAATCTTCAAAAAAATATATCACCTTCATCTAATTCGTGATCAATCATTTAATATTTTTGCTGCTCTTTTTGCTTCTTTTCGTTCCCCGTCAATGAAACAAAGAAAAACAAGTAGATCAGCTAGAAAATAAAATAAATTAATTAAATAAAAGCAAAAAATAATTTAAACCAATATTAAATAAAATAGTCCCCGATTTGTTGTCATTTTATATCTAGTGCGTGTACGGATCGTAATAAGTAATAAAGTGGACTTATGAATCCGAATAATTGTTCTCACGGGAACTACTATCTAACATTTTTGTTAAATTATTTCTAACATCAGTTTGATTCAAAACAAATAGAATGTGTTATTTTCTTCTTCTTTTTTGTGATTTTATTTTTATTTTAAACATATGAAAATAATAAAAGTGAATTTTTATATGAAGTTTTAAGTATTAGGATTCATGGTTTCACCATAACTATCTCATTAATCTCAATTATCAAATTTTATAACAATGGATTATGCGTACCCGATCGAATACTTCCAATGCATTCATTTTACCTATCTCAAGTTCAAATGATTCTATTTAATTGAGTAAATTCCCCATCTGTATATGAATCTGGATACACTTTAATTAAACACATTAAATCTCTAAAAATCCATGTAATGACCGCATTAATTATAAAATATATCTCTACATTTTTATTCTAGTTTTCAACTTTTACTACGTGCTCTAAACAAATAATCTGCCTCACAAAGTAATTATCGTTCTCAAAATCAATGAATTAGTAGCCAATTAACCTAAAAATTAAGAATAAAAGTAAAAACAATTAACAATATCAATGGGATATTAGAACTTTTTAATTAAAAATAAGGTTCAAAACTAGGTTACATTATACATCCTAATTAATTACTTAATTACACATTATATGAGAAAAATAAAATAAGAAAGAATTAAAGCACATCACCGGGTTTAAAAGATAAAGCGGAGAAATATGAAGATCTTGCACCAAGATTTCTCCTTCTTATAAAATCTTGAAATCGTAGTTTCTTGATTGATTTCTTGATATTCCCTCCTTTTGGACTTGTACAATATGTGTAGTTGTGTACAGTAAGCCCCCAAACAATGGCTTGAATATATGTGTGCAATGAAACTTTACAAGCCCTCTTTAATTGTTGAACTATGGTATATATTTATAGAAAATGTGCAAAATTCTTGTTCAAATTGATTTACATCAAAGAGTTTGAGAAGAAAAATGAAATAAATCCATTTTCAATTGAACTCCTTTTCTCATGTGATTTTAATCATTCATCTTCTATTATTTTTAATTAAGTCTTCTTTATTCTAAAATCATTATAGTTGACCCGAGACAAATTTTGAAAGTTTGTAATTTAGTTTCCAAACTTTTCAGTTGTCGAATTGAACTCCCAAAACTTATGATTTTTTACCGAATGCTCCATTAATACTCTCAATTGATTTATTACAATTAAGCTACAAAATAGCTCATTTTCACATAAATTATATCCAAGTTGGGATTTTTCAACAATTAACATAATTTACACAAATTAAGTAGATATTCGCACAATTTACATAGAAATATATAAGAATAGAAGTCCGAATAGGCGCATAAAATGCACTTATCAGCGGTCTTTTGTAAATAGATTTAATTACCTAAATTTTGGTGATTGACATAAACATGAATTATTATTTGAAACGAGTTTAAAAAGTATAAGTATATTATAAGTTTAATAATTTTTTGAGCCTATTACTTTTCACATGTATATTAAAATGTTATTAAAATGGGTAACAGAACTTTAATATTTATTAGGTTTTTTAATTATTATTTTTTTGAATTATTGTTTTTGTGATTTAATTTTGGAGGCAATATTAATTATGATAAATGGGGGCAATTAGTTGATTGACGTAAAAAATTAGGTGTTCATCAAGAGATTTTCCAACTTCAATTTTTAGATAATATACAAAACCATTTTTTTTATTTATTATATTTAAATTTGTAGCTTGGAATTTCTCCACTGCTATTTCATACTCCTTCATTTTTAGAAATATTTTAAAATGTAATGATAAAGTCAATGAATGTTTTTTGCTTACTTTTTCAAAGATTATTTATAGTTACTTCATATATCTGCAGAAATCATATGAACAAAAAAGATGGCGACCATATATGCATAAAATATTTGAATGCATTTGATCGCATAAAAGTTTCCATCCATCATTTGAAACGGTTCTATTGAAACTTACACAAATATAAAAGGCCCAGTTGAAGTTTTAAAAATAATCTTGATTGATGAACTAAGCTATGTATATCTTACCAAAAATCTAATGTCAAACTATTATAAATTGTTGGGAGGAGTTCACACAATTAGCTCAAGAATGATCAACAAAATATATGTGTTAAAGGTACAAAAATCGAACTGAATTTAAGACTCAAGAATCTGTAATAAACTGAACCAACACAAAGTAAACTGACAGAATAATTACTGCAATAATCGAACTCAATCTAAGCTGTAAATATTCTCAGTAAACCCGAACTCAATGTACAGACTATAAGAATCAGGAAACTACACTAAAGTAGAATAAACTGCAGGAATCATCAGTACACAAACTGATAACAAAATCACAAGAACACTAATCTGTAGAACTCGAACAGATAGTAGATTGAAATACACGAACAAGAAAACAAGACTGAAACATGAACTTATCTTCTATAAGTAATCCACAGGCTACACTTTTCCAGATAGAGCTTCAATTCCATACGAAAGAACCACCACAGTGCAAGAATCACACCCAAGGTAAGGATTGCAAAGGATTGACACTCAGACAAGCCCAATTATATCACAAAAGATAAACCCCTTCTCTTACAACACACAGTTCACACAAGAACCAAGATTCTACTCAAGGAAATCACTCAAGATTACCAACTACAAAGAGAATATAAGAAATCAAATGAGAATTCTACAGTGAAGAAGAAGAGAACACGAAACGGCGCAAAGAGCACAGGGGAAAAGAGAAGAGTCTCGAAGCCAAGTTATGAAGATCACGAACCCTAGGAGCCCATTTAAGGAGTCACTCTGCAGTCGCCAATCCAACAGCATTGGAGGTGACACGTGGTGACATCCTTGGCGTCCAAAACAAGTAAGTGAAACACGGTTTTAAGCTTTTCTTTTCCAAACACGTTTTTGCACCAAAACAGAAAACAGAAGCTGGGCTGGACTTCATTAAGTTCCAGTTGGGCTAGCTCAATAGGCCCAATGGGCATTGCATCATTGTGCCAACAAATTCCATTCATACTCCACCTTGGTACAATGATTCAAGTATCAGTGGTTACTCAAAAAAACACAGATATCACCAGCACAGTTCTGCATCCACAGATCAGCAGGAAGGTGCAACATTCAACAAGGTCAAGCAGTCCAGAAATTTGTTTAACGGTAGTACCTCAGTACCTACATCAGCAGGGTAGAAATTAGCAGATATCTATTCAAGTTTCACAACTCCTTGTGAAAAACATATCTAACAAAATGAAATCTAATCATCAACATGCTTAGATCTATTTATCAAAACAGGATTTCTACTAAAAAAGAGTTGCACATAGGCAGATGGGTTAGAACCACCCCAAGGTTGCTCCACCTCAAACTCAACCCTTTTTCTCACATGTTCAGATTGTTTAGAGGTCTTAAAAAAGATCTACAGATTGCTGTTCAGACATAAAAACAAGCACTCAATGAAGAATCATCCACAGTTTCAAACTCTCTTGCATCGCGCACAAGAATCCACACAAGGATACACAATAGCCTCACCACAATTCACCCAAGAATTGCACTACAACTCACTCAAGAGAAGTACATAGGCTAAACTAACATTAGATATACAAGAGGTTAGAACAATTATATAAAAGTATTAGAAACTGAAACAAGAATACTAAAGTAGCAGTAAAATAGAAAACAGAAAACCAGCCGAAGCCCAAAAGTTTCATTCCTTATTAGGACACATATTATAGGTGCAACCAGAGTCAAGAATCCACTCTTGACAAGGTGGACAGCTAACAGCCACATGAACTTCATCAATAATAGAATCACCATAATCCAACAGCATTGGAGGTGACACGTGGTGACATCCTTGGCGTCCAAAACAAGTAAGTGAAACATGGTTTTAAGCTTTTCTTTTCAAAACACGTTTTTGCACCAAAACAGAAAATAGAAGCTGGGCTGGACTTCATTAAGTTCCAGTTGGGCTAGCTCAATAGGCCCAATGGGCATTGCATCATTGTACCAACAAATTCCTTTCATAAATCCTTTTAATACTTGCAAGGTAATAAAGTCCAAGCTCCGTTATTGTCATTTTTTTCTTAAATATTTCCTTGCGACACAATTAGACCATACATATGATTTAATTTACGGCTTTAAAATATGTTATAATAAAACGAGAATTGACAATATGGAAAATAAGAATAAGAACGCAAGATTTATGTGAAAATCTAAGTTGGGAATAAAAATCACGGGTAGAAGATGATAAATTCGTTGTATCAAACATTTTATACCATTATCTGGACAACTATTTCAGGGTATAAATGGACTTTTTCAGCAAGCACACATAGTCCTCATTTCCTGTAACCATATAGCCCTCTGGCTACTGCATATAGATGTGCTCATCAAGTTCTCCATGTAAAAATGTTGTCTTCACATCCAACTGCTCAAGCTCTAAATTGTGTTCGGCACAATATCAAGCAAAGCTCGAATCGAACTATACTTTACAACTAGAGAAAACATATGTGTGAAGTCTACACCTGAAATTTGACTGTATCCCTTTGCAATTAGTCTTACCTTATATCTGGCTTCTTCAACTTCTAGTGTACCTTCTCTCATTTTGAACACCTACTTGCAACGAACAATTTTCTTATCCTTAGGGAATCTCACTAAGTCCCATGTGCCATTCTTATAAGGTGATTCCCTCTTCCCCTGCACAGCAGTCATCCATCTACCTTTTTACTTTTGAGCTAGCTTGAGATATAGACATTGGTATAAACTCTGAACCAATCTCAAAGTCCACCCGTGTGTTTGATTTCTGCTAATTTATATCAATAGACTCTGTCGAAGATAAGGCGCGTTCATCAAATATAACATCTCTACTAATTATGACTTTACTTGTTTTTGGACACCATAGCTTATATTCCTTAAAACTGGACTTATAGCCAAGAAATACACACTTTCTAGATCTATGTTTCAATTTTTCATTATCAACATGAGCATAAGCAAGACATCAAATTATCTTCAAATTTGAGTAAATAGAAGGAGTATCAAACCATACCTCTTTTGAAGTCTTTTTTCAATGACAGCTGAGGGCAAACGATTAATAAGAAAACAAGCTGTAGAAGCAGCTTCAACCCAAAATGATTTAGGTAAACCAGCATTGGAAAGCATATAACATATTTTCTCCACAAAATTTTATTTATCCATTCTACCATACCATTTTGCTGCGGAGTCTTACAAATTGTCAAGTGCCTCAAAATTCCCTTGACTTGCAGAAAATATTAAACTTATTTGAACAAAAATCCAAACCATTATTAGTGTGGAGGAATTTCACCTGCTTCCATGTTTGCTTCTCAATCATGATCTTCCACTCCTTGAATGTACTAAGCACATCACTCTACGTTTTTAAAAAGTACACCCAAATGTTTCGAAAAATCATCAACAATGGTCAGCATATAGTAAGCACATTCTCTAGAAGATGCCCTAGATGGTCCCTAGAGATCAGGATGTATGTAATCAAGTGTTTCTTTCATGTTGTGAACACCTTTGGCGAATCTAACTCTCCTTTGCTTCCCAAAAGTGTAGCTCTCACAGAATTTCAATTTACTAGTAATTGTCCATCAAGAAGTCTTCTCCTATTGAGTCCAACAATCCCATTCCCACTCATATGCCCAAGATGAATATGCCAAAGTCTAGTAACATCATGACCTAACAAGGAATGAGTAGTGACAGCTGCATCACATGCTGAGAAATGCGAGATTCGATCCAACTACATCTAGAGGGGGGTGATTAGGTGTAAATGCGGAATTATCAATCTAATTAACTACCAACATGTCACAAGTTAATTATGTCTAGGTGATTAGTCAAACAATCCAATTTAGCATATCTTTGAATACCACAGTTATATCACAACAATAAATAAAGTAGTAAACAGTACCAGAATTGTTCACGGAGAAACCCAACATGGGAAAAACTTCGAGCGCTTTGTCAGTCAAAGATCCACTATAAACTGATAATACACTTACAGACTACCAGCAAAGTTGACAACACAAGCTTTCCGATCTCCTGTCTGAAGTAAGAAGCAGCTCTCCTGGAATGTGCACACGAACACCAAACTCGACTCTTCTTTGTAAAGTAGTCCTCCTGGAATGAGTACACGAACTCCAATCCTAAATCTTTACGCAATTTATCTCTTGTAAATCTTCCCAAAGAACTCCTCATTCTTTAGATTCTCCCTTGATCTTTAATGCAGCACAGTTAACAACACAATCTTGCAGCAGATCCAAGCGAAGAAACCAATCCAGTGTTTGATTTGATAGCCTTGACGTTTTCAATGAAAGAGGCACATATGAATTGAAGGATTGAACTTTGCATCTTGTGTAGAATGTATTCTTCTTGAATATTATGTTGTTCAATGCATCCTTCAGAAAATACGGCGCCTTCAATATATAGGTTGGACGAATTAGGTTGTATGGGCCAAGTAAAAAATCGAAAATTAGGTTTCCCAATATAATACGTAGCCACTTCGCTCGAACGACAGTGGGGCGAAAATCGAGCGAAGTAGGTTCTGCTTCACTCCGGCGAGCAACTAGAGAAAATCCGCGCGTGAATTCTTTTTGTTCCAAACATATAACCCCAAACCCTGAGCTAACCTACCAACTATGAAATTTTGCAATTTAGTCCCTAAACTTTTATAAATGTTCAAGTTGATCAATTTGTTCACAGAATCACCAATACAAAATATAAACATAACACATGTGACAATAGAATCTTGCAAGACATATAACTATGTGGACCTCTTCTGCCATTTCATCCCAATAAGGGCATCTTTACTAACATTTAGGACTCCAGTTTTACTAGTGTACTCATACCCTTTTAAATGAAGAGTAATGAGAGATATAAGATTTCTTTTAAGATATGGAACATCTGTAATATCACCTAGTATCCTGACAATCCCATCAAACATCTTAATTCTGACAGTTCGAATATCAGCTATCTTATAAGGCGCGTTATGACCCATTATCATAACACCTTTGAAAATTATTTTATATGTTGAAAACCAATTCTAATTAGGACACATATAAAACATGCAAGCTGAATCAAGAATCCAATCCTCGCAAAGTTTGTGGTCGGCGTCAGAAATAGCTAAAAGTTTTCCATCATCGTGGCCATCTTCTGCAACTCTGGCTTCACTTGAATTTTCTGGTTGTTTTTCTTTCTGATAAGAAGTAGCCGTTTTACTCTTATTCTACAACTTATAGCTATTAGATTTGATGTGTCCCTTTTTCTACAGTAATTACAGATTTTGTCTCTATTATTAGATTTCGATCTATCGTTCATATTACCACCAAAATTCATGTCCTATGTCTTTCCACTAACAACAAAACCCTCTGCCTGACTCTCAGATCCAAACACAAGTTGTTTCATTTTCTCCTTAGAGAATAAGGCATAATATACTTTAGGGAAAATTGCAGCCACGGTACCAAACTTTTTCAATTTTCGCAGACTTTATCCAAACCTTTGTTTTGTGCCACCGGAGGTACCAAAAATTTCAAAAGTATGTACCGAAGGTCTAAATGGACGGTTTCCGTCCAGTTGACCAAGAATAACCAATTTTGACAAAAAATGGGAGGGGTAAAATGGTAACTTGAAAATTTTAACATAAAAATGGAAAATTAAAAAAGGTTAGACTATACACCTTCTCCAAAATTTCATCCATCCCCACCCCATCCTATCCCTTAAAAACAACCACCACCACCGCCTCCTCCCACCACCACCACAATGCCTCTTGAGCAGGCGAGAATGTAGGCATCCAACCATCAGGGTCCCGTCTCCTTGTATCTGAAATCTCAATAATTCTCTCTTCATCACCAGGAATCAGCTTGTACACATTAATCCACGCCACAGTATGCTGCCTAATGGCCTTTATAATGCTCCCTGATTTTCCAATAACACCCCAGCCTTTAAATCATGACAAAGAATTCGATAGCTAGTGGTAACCATCAAAGAAATGTCCTGCATTTTCCGTCCGCCGCTACCTCCCACTCCCACCTCCCCCAACAGATCGGCGGTGGTTACCAAAAACAAAATGTTGTCCTCTTCCTACTCTGCTGCCACTATACCGTGGTTTCGTCCTCGAGTGTAAGGTTTCAGAATCATAGTCCTGGTGATAATAAAACCTGTTAGATCTCGATCTCTCCATCTGATTCAGTCCATTCTCCTCAAATTTCAACTAACCCACAAATTTTATCTAAACAGATTCGAGATTAAGCATTACAAAAACAACCCAATTAGGTTTTTTCGAAAACCATAGTTTTGACAGATTTTCTGTGCTTTTTCACTAGTCACGGAATTTTTCTTATTTTGCTCAGAAGATGTTACTAAAATTGAGTTGGGGAAAATTTAAGCTGAGAAATTTTTGGGTTTTAAGCTTTGAGCAGAGCAGCCAGTAGCCAGTGATTCTTGAATATATTGAGATTTTGTCAAGTATTACCGTATAAACCTACACTTACAACTTTGTTGTATCTACGATTAATGAGGTCTCAATATCCGGTGGTTTTGGGGTCCGAAAGTTGCCGAAAAATGAAGGGTAGTTTTTTAGGGATAGGGTAGGATGGGATGGGGTGGGATGAAATTTGGGAAGAAGGTGAAAAGTCTAACCTTTTTTAATTTTCCTTTTTTTATGTTAAAATTGTCAAGTTACCATTTTACCCCTCACATTTTTGTCAAAAATTGGTCAAAATTTACTATTCTTGGTCAACTAAGGGCCAACTGGACGGAAACCATCTATTTGGACCTCCGGTGCATATTTTTGAAACGTTTGGTATATCCGGTGGCACAAACCAAAGGTTTGGGCAAAGCCTGCGAAAATTGGAAATGTTTGGTACCGTGGCTGCAATTTTCCCTATATTTTATTCATGGCAAGAGTGTTACGACTGTACAAAATAGTATCTCTAAAAGTCACATATGAAGAAGGTAGTGAATACAACAAAATCAACCCTAAATCTTCTTCATCATACCTAACATTCATGGTCTCCAGATAAGCGACAATTTCCTTAAAGACGATTAGGTAATCTTCTATAAACGCGTCTTTTATTATACGATGAAATTACAATTACTGCTTCTAATGCAATTTACTGATTAGACTTTTCGTAATGCATAACTGCCTTAATTTTAACCATAATGTAGATGCGATTTTCTCCTTTAGAACGTCCTGAAGAATTTGATTTGATAGATGAAAATGAATTTGCAATAGGGCCTTCCGATCCTTACATTGTTTTCCCTCCGCGTCCAAATTGAAGGGATTCTATCAAATCCTAACAGAGTATCATATATGTCCATCACTTGTCATAACGAAAATTCGATCTTGTAATCCAAAAGAGAAATATCGTATTTAATAGTTGTCATCACAGAAAATCAAAACTCTCTCCGATACCAGTTAGTTATAATAAAACCAGAATTGACAATATGAAAAATAAAAACAAGAATACAAGATTTACGTAGAAACCCAAGTTGGAAAAAACCCAAGGGCAAGGGTGGAATCCACTATGTTAAAGGATAATTACAAAAGATTGTTGGGTGAACTCAAGAGATATAATTACTTCTATATATATAATACAAAGAAGAGTCTAACATGTGGTGGAGTCATAATATAACAAGCCTAACAAATAATGAAGTGTTTGAAAGAGAATAGGAATGTAAAAACTGTTAAAATCGCGAACAGTTTTCCTTGAATATAACGTTCGCTAGAGCGATGGTCTCACGAGCATCAAGCGGTGGCTCGATTGCTCGAGCATTCAAGGTGTGGATAGCGAGCACTGGAGTCGCTAACAAAATAGCTCAAGTGCTCAATGCGCGGACATCGAGCGCTTTTGTGGTTATTTTTTCCCCTTGTTCCATCTTTGACTCCTTCAAAACATATAGTACCAACTCACAATAGAATTAGGGTCATACTCTAACAAAATATATCATATCTTCAATTTGAATTATCAACCCCATTATATAATATATCAAATATATATAAAATAAAAAATTTAAATATACAGGAATGATATAATAAGTATCGGTGCTCATAATATGCTTAGCACTGTTGATATGTTGTATCAATCTATTGGTCTTTATCCACCAATGAATTGATATGACACGTCATCATTTTTCCAAGAAATATAAAGTATAGTATTGTCCCACAGGAAATCATCATAGAATCCACACCCTTGTTTAGTTCATTCACTGCTTACCATAAAAAGAGTACCGATACTCATTAGATCATTCTTCTTTAAATATAAATACTTTATCGGCGCAACAATTGTATAACTGGTAATATTTACAATGTTACATGCTATTTACAGCCTGCAGTTTTGGTTACAAGACAGATTTAATACAATAGCGCTTTTAGTTTCTTCGCATTGGATGACAAATGCGACAATTGGCTTACGTTATCCACTCCAAACTCTTCAAATTCTCACCCCTACAGCAAATCCTTCACACCCACCAATGGCGACCTCTATTTCTGCTCTCACTTCATCCTTATCCTCCCTCTCATTTTCCTCCCAAATTTCTCAAAAGCCTGTATTTCAATCCCTTTCCTTCCCTTACTCAAAATCTCTCTCTTTCAAAACCCCCAACCTCACCATCGCCGCCACCGCCGCCGTGGAAACGGCCGATTTGAAGACACTAGTGAAGTCTCGACTTCCGGGTGGTTTCGCGGCGCAGAATATCATCGGCACGGGACGAAGGAAAAGTGCAATTGCACGAGTTGTTCTCCAAGAAGGCTCTGGGAAAATTATCATTAACTACCGCGATGCCAATGTAAACCACCATTTATTGTAATTAGACTTTCAACCTTTGTTTTATTATTTTATCAGTTGAAACAGTGCATTTAGGTTTGCGCTTTGTAGTTTTGTAATTTGGTATTGTTTAGGTTTAGATTGAACAAGGAATTTGCACTCTTGGCTTGTCTTATTCATAAAGTAAAATGGAAGAATGGCTAGGTTTCCTTTTCTATTCACGCTTATTCATTAGCCTTGACCATAGAGAATATATTTGGTACACACTGCAGGATTGAAAGAACATTTGTTAACAATATGTTTGGCTGAGCTAACAAAAGTTACAAGTAATTAGCTTTTTTGTGAGAGTTAGAAATAAGCAAGTTATTTATTTTCATAAGGTGAGAGATACTCTTAACAAGCGTAACTTTGTTTTATTTAAGGAAAAGGTAAGGGCACAAAGTTACTTAGCAAAAGATGCTCTATGATATGGAGCTCTCATCCCCTTTTGGTTCGCCATTTAAATAGTTTTGGTTTCTTGGTGAAAATATTTTGATTGTGCACTTTCTAATTCCACTACTTATGTTAATAAATAATTTCACAGTTTTGTTTATTGATTGTGAAAGAGATAGGGTATGCAATCAGCATTGCATCATGTTTTGAACATTCAATATTCTTCCCCTAGTGAAACACCTAGTGTTAAGGCCTTGTTGGGATGACCCTGGATCAGAAGAGGCTCCCCGTTCATAAGAATAATGCAATCTCTATAGAGCATGTTAGAAAATAGAAGGGTGGGTTATAGTAAATTGTATCCTTCTAAGTGTGGTGCTATGAAAGAGACCAAATCATTGGGGTTGTGACATTTACTAAGGATCTAGTTGTTTTATATCTAAAGTAGCATTGAATGTAGCAAAAATGATTAATGTGTCGAGAATAAACTTAGCCCTTGTTTGACAACCATTATTGGGGGAAAATAGAGTTTTGAATTGTCATTTTTAGGATAATGTGCGGTTAAAAAGTAATGAAAAGCTTTGGGTTTATATGCAGAATCTTTTATTGTATGAATATGTGGTCGAAAATGAGTATATAGAAAAAATATTTTAAAAATAATGGTTGTCAAATGTCAAAAAGGGGCTTAGTTTGTAGATGGTTATTTATTTTTATTTTTTACCCTCGATCTCTTGAAAAACTTGCAAATAATTCGGAATTTAGTGCATTAAGTGGGAAAGGCTACTTCTTCACCATTCTACAATTTATTATGTAGGCTCATAGCTTCAGATGCTTCACTAATCTTTATCATATCAAATTAATGTGATGATGATTCCCTTCCATGCAGGAATATCTTCAAGGCAATCCCCTCTGGCTGCAGTATGTTAAGACTCCATTGATGACTTTAGGCTACGAGAGTAGCTATGATGTTTTTGTCAAGGCACAAGGTGGAGGACTTTCTGGGCAGGCTCAAGCAATTTCCCTTGGAATTGCTCGAGCTTTGCTAAAGGTGAGTGAGAGCCATAGATCACCACTAAGGGAGGAAGGTCTCCTGACCAGGGACTCAAGAGTAGTCGAGAGGAAGAAGGTTGGGCTTAAGAAAGCTAGAAAGCGCCCTCAATTCTCAAAACGTTAAGGTTAGAATTTTAATTGGATCTGCCATTACATTTATTCTCGTCATCTTAAGAATTTTATATCATGTTTCCGCTAAGCAAGTAAATATATTGAGGTTAGAGTTTTGATTGGAGTTGCCATCAAATATTTTCCTGCTGGTTTATCAATTTTTAGCCATAAGCTGGATGTTAACAAAGGGAAACATTCCTTTTTGATTTCCTTTATCAGCTATGCAATGCGAAATCATCATCAGAATTGTTACAGATGTTCCTATGGTGTAGAATTGGTGAAGTCATAATCGAGCAAGTCCATTTCTCCAAAATTTCATGTATGATTTGCTCAAAATTGAGTATTGCTCAATATTTCTTTGTCTTATCATTGTATGAACCTGAGGACAGTCAAATTCAAATTTTACTGAGGCACTTGACCTATTTTTCTGATCTCTCTAACCAAGTCTAATGTATAATTTCTCTTTTCATCTACTGTCATTTTTGGGTTGAAGTGATTATAATGCATGTGTATATTGCAGCGATCAAATGCTTTAACATCACAGCTTAAACAGTTGCAATTTTACTTGTTTTCCTCCTTGCATGTCACATCCTTTCCTCCACTTTTTTCGGGTACTACTCAGGAGCTCTCACTGGTTTGCTGCAGTGGGACTATGGGGAAATGGAGTTCAATTTTATGAAGCTAAATTTTATTTTTACGGGTAGGCATGTTTTCACGAGGTTCATTTGATCATTCAACAGATATTTGTAGGGGTGGGCGCGGGTCGGTTCGATTCGGTTTTTTCGGTTCCAGAAATTTTCGGGTATTTAGTAAATGAAACCGTTGGTTCCAAATATAATTTTGGAACCATTCGGGTTCGGTTCTGTTCTGTTCGGTTCCGTACTATAATTAAATTTTTTAACATTTAAAATAATACTACATAAATACACCTGAAAGTAGATACTAATATTAATAACAAAAAGTAAATATAAATACAAAGTTCAATCTTTAATAACATATAAATAATAAGTTGTCAAATACAAATACGAAAAAGTAAATATTACTAATAAAACTTCGATAATTCATATCATTAATTCATTTGCTTCAAACATTAAAGTCTACATAAAAATGAAATATAAATTAGAAGTAATAAAGATAAAATATTTTAAAGTATTGATAATACTTACCAACTATTTAATGTAATAATCAGTTGCTTGACTTTTCATACTAACTACTAAGAGACTATACAAGAAAAAATTGAAAAAAACACAACTAACAAATATAAATAAACTCTAAATTGTTCAACTAATAAGATTTAATAAGAAAAAAATTATTAATTTATTTAGAAAAAATAAAAGAAATTGATTTATCCAATATAAAAAAAAAAATTCGGTTCTTATTCGATTCTTCGGTTTTGGGTCTAGAACCGAGAACCGAACCAAACCATTCGATTCTCGATTCGGATATCTGTTCGGGTATTTCATTTAAAAAAACCCGTTCGGTTCGGTTCGGTTCGGTTCGGACATTTTGCCTAACCCTAGATATTTGAATGTTTTCTGTATTTTGAAGAGTGATTGTGTAACTTTAGTTGGGTACAAACTTGTCGATAAAGATTGAGGATCAACTTGCTTTCAAGCAATAAGTTGAGGACCTACAGTGCAATTCTCCCATAATAATTTACATATTAAAAGAATAAACTGATCTCTTTTTCAAACAAATTGATAAATTAAATCAACAGTTAAATGTAAGTATGTTATGTAATTATATTAATAAGATAGTGATCGATTGGACTTTGAGTGTTTTAAATAATTTATAAACATATATGAGTTTACATAATGACTTAAAACCATTCATTATACATTGAACATTTTGTAAAACCATTCAATTTTATTTATAACATTTTTTTGAAAAAAAAAAAAAAAAAGCTTATTAAATGCGTTTTTAGTTGTGGTTCTTAAATTTTTTTCCTTTCTGGAATTGGATTGGGACATCCGATCAATTCGATTTCGGTTCAAGTCCAGTTAAAATGTTCATCTCTAAATTTGTATTTTATAAATTTTAAATATTTTATTTAATTGTAGATATTTTATTAAATTTCAATAATTTATTCACTCGTGATTGTCAAATAATAAGATAGGCTGTTATGATACTTCATTGCATCATAATTTTCTTTCAAATTATTTGACACTATTTCTGTTCAAAACTAACTATTTTATTGAACATAAATTTTGTGCATGTCAACGTACGCCAACGATACTTGAGTAAAGCTTGAGTTAGAATATTGCCCTTTCAAAATAAATTAGGGCACTATTCACAATATCCCTATTATAGAGAATTTATTTCAAAAGATCTTGCTGGAAAACAAAATAAAAGTGTCCAACTTAGGTTGAATAATCATATAGTTGATATAGTCCTCTTTCGTGTAGATTAATCTACTTAAAATTTCGAGATATAGTCAATAATTTATTTTAATCAATTGAAAATACAATTTTCCGACCACACATTTCACAACTTTGATCAAAACATACTAAAAGTCCAATTTTAATATACATCAAACAAGGGCATAATATTCGTTCTTATTTGGTTTAGATTATTTTGATAAAAGTTGATAAAATGCGTGGTTGAAAAATTATTAATCATATAAAATGTATAGTTAAAATTATTTGTTTATCATTTTAGCGGCTGTTTTTTCTTCCCTCCCCCCCCGTAAAAAATACATATATAATTATCATACTTTAGGGATACACTTTCAAAATTAAGAAATTTTATAAAATCTTTCAAAAATCATGTAATCATAATTTGTAACCTCTGATAAAATTTTGTGATCTATATTTAATCAAATATGCCATGATCGTAGTAAACATGCAATTTATGGCCACGATCAAATACTAATCACAATCACACAACGTCACAGTCACAAGTGCACAATTTGTTGATCTCAACGTCATATTTTAATCACAAATCATACATTTTACTATGTCACAAATTACCCAATTAAACACTCTTCACCTCATCCCACTCCTCACAGGGTGGGATTGGATGGTGTGAGGTGGGGTGGGGTGTGATGAGATGGGGGTGGGGTGGACGGTTGAGGGTAGTCAAGTAGTTAATTTTCGGTGACAGTGGAGAAAATTGATGGTGATAACTAGTTGAATCTGTGGTGTAAATAGCCATGTTCTAAAAGGCGCCATAATGTGCCGCATAAGCGCGCAAATGCACGAGGCGCGGTCCAAAGGCGTCGCATGCTCCAAATGCGTGTAAAAATGCAGTCAACTCTTGAGTTGACCGCTCAATAATGAGCACAAACTACAAAGGCAAGCAATTTTTAAAATTTTTTGTCCAACTTCCAGCCCACCATTTGATAGGCCCAGGAAGCATAAGGAAATTTTGTTGGCCCATTTATTTATATGTAAAATTTCATGTGCTTCTTCTATAGATTTCCGATGTGGGATAACTTTGGCTGTGTTACTGTGCATCACACTTTAATTAACAAACTAGAGGCCTTTCCTTCGAAGATGGGAAGTGCTCAAACTCAGGGAGACCAACCGGATTCTCACCACCAGGAGGATCCCGACCAAATCCAGCAACGAGATGAGCAATTTGGAAACAAAAATCAAACAGCAAAGAATCCGGAATTAGCAGCAATTTGGAAACAAATCTTCAGATTTTTGCAGAAGTTACAGCGAATTTATCTTCTTGAAATGCAATATCAAAACCGAACAGAAAAAGGTAGAAATGGCTTGTAAATAAAACTTGGGATCGAAAGATGCTCGCTTTTCCATAAATTACCAATTCACAATGGTAATGACTAGGAAAGTGTAATATCTGTCTGAGAATCAAATTCCGCCTCCTCCAATTCTTGCTTTCTCAACAATTTGGTGCCCTATTTCACGAAAATTAACTCTGATTCCCAGGCGGATGGGGCGCCAAAAATTCACATCAATAATTCTGCAGAATTTGAGGAAGAAGTATTGATTTCTCATATGGCAATTGGTAAGAAAGGAAAATTCTGGAAATAAGGAGGATGAAATACCGTGTGTCATGCCCGTTACTGCTACCCATTAAAGAAAAGATCCAATTACCAAATGGCCCAAGCCCAAAACAACTCAAGTACAAAAATGGATTGGCAATATTATAGTATTATATTAAATGTTTAGTAACTAAGTATTATTTTTAAATATTAAATGATTTTATGATATAGTAAAAAATATTTTTTTTATATAAAAATATATTTAATGTCTTAAAAATAATTAAAATAATATTAAAAATACAAAACGCATTATGGCGCTTATTCTTCGCATTGACACGCCTAAACTTGTGATTCTCGATTCTCGACCTCGACGCCTCGTAACGCATTACGCCTTTTAGAACATTGGACTAAATAGAGAGAGAATCATAAATTTTTTGAACGTACGGTGAATGTATAGGTGGGGATGGGTAGGGTGTGGTTAACCTGATTTTTGAAAGGAAAATCTTTGCACCTAATTATTGGAATGAGGAAAATTAAAAAATAAATGTAGGTGTAATCTTTTTTTTTTTCTCGATTTTATTTTGACACTATTATTCCCTCTTGTGAGCCCTCAAGTAGAGGGAAATGAATGGATGATGAAAGTAGCAACGAAGAAATGATCCCATGCAATAAAATGAAATTGGATACTTTTTCCATATAGAAAGATTTGGATACCGAAAAAATTCACAAGTAGGTATTTTACAAAATTGTTGTTTGAAAGATTCTCAATAATATTCGACCTTGTTGGAGTCCAACTCCGACCTCGATTTAATATAATATCTTCAAAGCACCAAGCCCACTCGCTAAAGTTTAGATTGGACCCCTAAGTTAAGTTTGGTCCGATGACCGCCATAATTCCAGAAAACATAATAATTGCAAATTCTCTGCTATGCTGCAAAGCCACCCATCTTACCAATCAACGAGGGATATCTGGCAAAAAAATGATGTCACACCTCCCCTTTTCACCAATCAACTGCAAATGCTCTTTACTCCATGTCGGCCCATCATTCTCTTATAATGCAATAGGGCCAACATCATGATGACTTGATGGTAGCCGACCTTAATAGTCATTCAGAAACAAGATCACTAAGCTCAACACTATAGATGATGTGATTGACAAGACTTAAGTCAGCCAATGGGGAGCTCATTCTCCCTATAAATAAAGCAAATTGTCCCTTCCAAAACGCAGAGCTTGGCCTGCCTCATGATTTTAATACAATATGCTCTTATTTTCTACCAATCCCTTTGTAAAACAATTATATGCTTAGCTTTCGAGGCAATTATCAATAGACACTCCTTTTTTCTCTTAAAGTTGGCCAAGAATTTCTATTACAATTTTTTACATCAACAATTTGGCACTAGAAGGAGGACATCTTGTATAAGCAGCCCTCATTTTTCCACAAAAACCCACACTAAATCAACCTACAACAATATATCATCATGAACCACAGTTCGAATTCCAGGAATCAATCTCACACTCATCTTAAATGAAATCAATATCTCACCAGACTTTCTGAGGGGACTAGGTCATAACGAGTTCGGTAATCCTCAATTGGTTGCCATGAGAGAAGCTATTGAATGGCTGACAAATGCAGTCAGTAGATTGGAGTGAAACCAGGCCACTACTCCACCCCAGCTAGAGAAAGAGCTGGGCGACCTCCCACCAGAAGAATTCTTCGCTTTTCAAGGGAAAAATCATCCAAAAGCCGAACAACGAGGTCAAAAGTCCTCTCCTACTAACAGAGTTATTCATCAGAAAGGCTGGAAGTGTGTTTGACAGATTAGGCTCTCAGTATTCACTAACACCCCAAGGTAAATCACCAAGCTCAACCCAAAATGCCCTTCAAAATGGGTAGAACCAGAAATGAACACCTTGAAAAAGCGTACTACAGATTTAAAAGCTAAAAATAAGGAAATTGTTGAGGAATGTTTTACTAAACACCACTTTCCATTAAAAAAAAAAAGATTTTCTCTGAACCCTGATCTGAAAAATTGAAGATGCTATAGCTTAGCGGGTACGAAGGAGAAGGATATTCCCTTAGTTATCTAGACAAATATACTTCATGGATGAAGCTGCAGGAACAATTGATAACATCACGTGTCGAGCTTTTCCATTATTATTGGGAGACAAAGCTCAAAGGTGGTTCAGAAAGCTATAACAAAGGTCTATAAAAAACTGGACCGACCTCGCTACAACGTTCCTAGCTCAGTTTATGGTCTCCAAGGCTAGAACAACAACCAAAGAATGCTTGGCGAGCATCACGCAAGGGAAAAACGAGTCACTTGAAAGTTACCTCAACAGATTCAACAAGCAATCCAAAGAGGTGGATAAAATCTCTAATGATATGGCATTCGTGGAGTCTTTTTTGGGTTGAGGCCTAGAACGAAGTTCTGGTAGTCCGTGCACGAATACGGACCTAGAATATACCATGAATTCCTTAACCGAGTTGAAAAGCATATAAGTGCAGAAAAGGCAACCTCAATTCAGGAAGATGCCAGGCGAAACCTCGTACTACAGAATAGGCAAAAGAGAAAAAATTAGACAATGGTCCATTCATGAGAAAAAGAAGGACGAGGGACAAAGACTGGCCTAAACCCTATCCAAAGAGGTTCTATGATTACCACCCATTGAATGCTACTTTGGAAAAAGTTTCATCTAATCGGAAGATAAAGATGCATTCTGCAGAACTCCACCTCAGAATAAGAGCTCAACTGGGAACAATTAAAATAAATACTACCGATATCACATGTCGGCATGTTACAACACAGATGATTGCAGGGACTTGAAAAAAGTAGTGAAGTCCTTAATTCGAAGAAATCATCTTCAAGAATTTGTAGCTGAACTTGGGGAAACAAATCAAGCTCATCCTGAACAACCATATCAACAAGGAGCAAGCTAATAGCAAGCTTAACCAGCCCCTCCAACTCTCCGAAATATGAATTTAGAACTATGATAGGTGGCAATCAATGCATAGAAGGGTCCAGGAGGGAAAGACGCAGATAAGATCGGGACGCATGTGTAGGGCAAAACCATGAGGTAGGTTGACCTAAGTTTAAACCTAATTGTGCTCCAAACTTAGAATGGTTTGGATTTTCAGAAGAAGATTCCCAATGAGTTCTACAAAACAAAAGTGAAGCTTTTGTGATAACCATCCTATTGCAGGAATACATGTACGCCGAACTCTTATAAGCAAAGGGAGATCGATCGGTATCTTGTATTCCTAAACTCTAGAGCAAATGAGAATCCTTGAACGATATCTATAGCCATACTCCAGGAGATCACAAGGATTCTCCGGAGATCCTATCGAAGCTCAAGGTCAAATCGCCTTGATCATGGAGTTAGGTAAGACTCTTTACCAAAGGAGAACCATTGCAGATTTCATAGTTGTCGATCTACCTTCCAGCTACAATGCCATATTGGGTAGACCTATATTGGATGAACTGAAGGTAGCTACTTCAATCTACCATTACTGTATGAAGTTCTCTACTTCCAATGGAATATAAGTGGCACATGGGGATCAAGCTGAAGCTAGATCATGCAACATTGATATGCTAGACCTCAAATTCGTATGCTAAGGAAAGAACGGAGTACTCGAGCTAGGGAGGCGAGGTTGAGATCGGTATTACTAAAAAGCACCGCAAAGGCCCAATGGATGATCACCTATCATTTGATGATAAGGAAGCAAACCCACATCCCTATCTTGAAGTCTTGGTAATCTCATTACCCATAGCTGGAGTCACCATCTTCAAAGTCATGATTGATACTGGGAATGCTCTCAACATATTCTATACCAACACGTTGAAATGGATGGGAATCCCGCTACATTTCTTATGACCTTACTTAAATGTGGTTTTAAGACTAAATGAAGCTCTTACCAAGGCAAAAAGGGTTAATGAAGCTCAACGTTAAGGATGACAAAAGAATACATCGAACTAAATTGAACATCGAGTTCGTGGTGTTTGATTCCACCTTGCCTAATGATACTGTTCACGAAAATAATTGTTCGTTTTAAATCACCGCAAGTGTACGGTTCGTTAACAAGTAATAAAGTGGAATTGAGAATTCCGAATATCGTTCCCACAAGGATTGATATAGTTTAATTCTAATTACCAAAACCTTAACCGAATCTATGAATTGTTTGAGATAAATATAGAGATTTGTAACTAAACAAAGATTAAATACGCAACTTAACTAAATTTTACCAACTAACTAAATGCAATTAAAGGTTTAAATGCGAAGTAAATGTTTCTTATGAATAATAAACGAGTGCTAGGATTACGAATCCCCATGTAATGTTCACCTTGGAATCTAGCTATACAATATTGACAACATGCTTGATATTTTGACAAATCAATGATCCTAACCTATCCAACAATCTCTCTCGAGACTTGCTGGACCTATTCATGTAAACCACCCGACTATATCTCTATGACGAATGTAAATTCACAAGAATGCATGTATTTTTATGATCACTTAAAGATTTACGCAAAGCATAGAGGTATATCTCTATCCCCTATCGGACCTTACGATGACAAATACCTCGTCAAGTCCATTCCCCTTCTCTCGAATGCATGAAATAGACTACTACACTCACACAATCACATGCATAATAATTGTGGAAACAATAAGTGAATAAAAGTCATTCAAACCTCAAAACATGTTTTAATTGTCAATAATTGTAAAACTAAAATCCAAAGTTATATAACAAGGTTCATCGATCTCCTAGCACTAATAGATCTAGCCTAACATGGAGAAAATAAGAAAATACAAAATTAAAGTAAGAGAAGACATCACCAAAATCACAATTTTGGTGCAAATCCAAGAATTCTTGTAGTTTTGATGTGAAATCCTTGACCCAAAATCTTCTTCTTGATGTATTCTTGAGTTCTCTCTGTGTTGTAATGTCTCCCCCCTCTTTTTGGACGGCCCTAGGGTTTTAAAATAATCCCCAAGACTTGTTTCCATAAGAGTTGTATTCGAATTAGGAAACCAGAATTTTTTTTCCGAAATGGCCTGGGCTAGCGCCCAGTACAAAATGGGGCGCTCGCCCAGGCATCGTTTTTGGCTTCTGTTGAAGATTCTCGTTCCGGGCGGCCGCCCAGGCTAAATGGGTTGAAGCTTGCCCAGGCCAAATTTTCTTCACGTTTCTTTTTCGCCCTTTTCTTCATTCTTTCCTCCATCTTAGTCCTCCTCATCAATTTACTTCAATTGTAATATTTCAACTTCCCCCCATGTGCATGTTGGTCCTCAAAGCTTCATCAATTAGCCCATTTATCCTTCTTTCTCATCCAATTGCTTCAAAACATGTCCAAAACTGAAATATGATAAAAGTAGCATAAGTTAAGTAAAATACAATAATAAAATGACACAAAAACCTAGTAAAATGGCCCCGAATAAGAGCACAAAATTGCACTTATCAAACACCCCCAAACTAAAGTCTTTGTTCGTCCTCGAGCAAAATAACACACACAAAACTTAGGAGCTCAACCAAATCATTAATCTAAACAATCCAAAATAAACAAATTTCACGTTAAACAGCTTGCCATATGCCTCAGGTTCGAATTAAAACAATGCTCTGGATAGATCCAAACAACATCAAAAGAAAATAAAACGTTTGTACTCATCCAAAGCTTGACTTAGTGTGTGTGTGGTAGCCAATATTGACTCATCCTCATACTCGAGCACAATCAATTAGGTGTTGTTGATTTAATCGTAATCCCATCCCTAGGTGGTCTATTTTTTTTCTCACATCTCTCGTGTAAATTCACTCATCATGCTTTTCTCTCGAATCCCAAGGTATTCTTGCACAAGTGGGCTTCTAATAATCATAAACCTGCATTTTTCCACACAAAGTGATCATTATCAGGTACTTATATCCCCAGAAGGAAACTGGTAAGAAGTTCTCAAAGCCATACCATCAGTATCCAGAGCTCAAATCTTGAAGTCATTATAGGGTACCTCTCACTGCTCATAGTCTAAATTCCCTTTTTCTTTCTCTTGCTACGTCTATATTCTTGATTGCTGCAAAAACCCTTTTTTTTTTTTTTTTTTTTTTTTTTTTTCATCTTGTGTGCAAGACCTCTCTCCATTAAGCTTTCTAAATGACCCCTGTAGCGAGCTTTAGGCCGATGACTCCCAAGTTAGATAACCATAGGGCACCGGGTTTTGAACACCCTAACAGGCTTAATAACTCGAGTCATAAAGGCTACGAAGAGAAGTGTAAGATGTATCAAAATTTTTTTTTTTTTTTTTTTTTTTCCATTTTTTTTTTTTTTAGGTACCCATTCTAGACTTCTTAACCCAAACTCTTTCAACCAAAGATCTGATCCAAGAACCTCAAACCATCAAACTTCTATGAATATAAGCACTAACATTCTCACCCCCAAACTACCTTTTTAGCAGTTCGGTTCCTATATAAAGGGGTTGAGGGTTTTATTCAAGCTTAGGTCAACAAATCAACCATTTACTCCACATAATTAAGTCATGCCCCAATATAAGTGATAAGTCAATGATGACTATGTGCTCAAGTAACAAGTCTAACATGGATAAGCACCCAAGTAAAAGCATAAGATATGATGTTGCCTAGCTCTAGCTCAAGTTATCTTCAATTCAAACAAATATCATCATAGGCGGCAAGTAGTTCAACGTTGTACTCGACGCTAAAACAAAATTTTTCTTCATTTTTTTTTTTTTTTTTATTTATTTTTTATTTTTTAGTAATTGAAAAGTAAGCATTGAAAAGTAGTCAACAAAGATTGAAAATCAACCCCCACCCCCAACAAAAATTGTCTACATTGTCCTCAATGTAAACATCAAAAATATACAAAATAAAGGAGTAAAGGATCAGAGACTCCCCGGGGGTGGGTGCGGAGGTGTGGAAGAACCAGGCTGGTCCGGCTGTCCTGATGAACTGGTGGTCCGGAGGAAGTCAACATCCCTCGCTAGTTGACTGACGTTACGATCAATGGTTTCCAATCGACTCCCAAAACGGAGCATCTGTTCATGTACCTGACCATAAGCATAAGAGATGGTTCGTTGATCATGGCGCATGTTCTCATCAGTTTGTTGAAATCCGCGAACTTGCATGCTCACTCGCTGTAATTCTCCTGCAATATTGATTTGTCTCTGCTGCATCGCCTCCAAAATATTTGTAATGTTGCCAACTGACCGACCTAACTCCACTTGGGTGACTTGCATTTGGGACAATTGTCTGCTCAGGAGGGCCGTGTCGGCATCCAAAGCATTCGGTGCTTGCTCGGGGTGATGTACTCTGTCAGCCCCTCGAAGCTGAGCTGCAGAAATTTCTATGGTCCTTCTACTGATTGGGGTATCGGGGTGAGCAATCTCTTCATTGGGCAAAAGTGGAACCCCGGCAGCTAAACAAATCCCACTGATAAGACAGGGAAACATAATGCTACGCTGTGGATCAATCGATGCTATCAACTCTCGTAGGATAATGAAAATGTGGGATCCCAAATCTATTTTGTGCCCCTGTGCCAAATGATAAAGTAGGTGGGCTCTCTCTTCATTAAACCGACTCCGCTGGGTGGTGGGGTGGATATTGGTGGAGATAAAGATGTGAAGAAGTCTCAACTCCGAAGTTAACTGATTAAGCATGAAACGATCCGTAGGAAGAGGCCAAGCGTCATCTCGACCATATAGAAATCGAGCAACCAATGCCAAATCAGGCTCAGTAGGTAATGGCTCTATAGCCAGATGGTTGAGCTCGTAGTATCTATCAATCACGTTCGGGCTGAATCGAATCCATTTGCCTCTTACCCATGTTTGGTTCCTATGTGAAGATTCGGGGACGTCAATTTCGGAATTGAAGTTGGCGAAAAACTCCTTCACTAAAGTAGGATATGCGACATGAGGAGCTTCAACAATTTTGCCCCAACCACAGTGGTGAACAACTCGTTGTAGTAGGCTACCCGGAAAATCATCAATAATAACTCGCCGCTCTTGATGGAATTTCTTATCCTTCCATTTTCCTTCAAAATGAGAACGATTTTCAGCAGTGAAGAACCTTGGTATATTCCCCTCATCAAGATTGGAGCTTGCCCTCTGACGGCGGGTTGATGTCTCGCCAGCCTTGGATTTTCCTTTCTCTTGAACTGTAGCTTTTCGTTTTGGTGGCATTATGTACCTACATGTGAAAATAAAGAATGTGAGTGGAAGCGATGATAAACATATCAATAGGCAAAAGCGTGGAATACTCTCGATTTAGGAACACTATGCTAGCCGAATGGTGTCAACATGTAAAAGCTTATGTCATGTAAGAGAATAACATGATACGTGGTAAGGAGCCACATGTGAACAATAAAGATGCAAGTCCATGTGATTACCTAAAAGTGGAGCCATAGGTGCCAATTGATGTCTATGTGTGTTTTGATGTCTTCTAATGCCATTTCATAGAGCTACAACACTAGTGTCAATAGGAATTGTGCACCAATAAAATTCACATGCTAAATGCACCCTAATTATACAAGAGTCTCCATTGAGGTATTTTATCAAACACCTTGTAGGCATGTAGTTTCCCATGAAATTTAAAAATGATGAATGTATGAACAAATCTCCATTATGGGCATAACAACACAACCAACAAGAATCATGATTTATCTAATCCCATACTCCTCAAGAAGAACTCAAAAAAATTGCATTAATCTAGAGGCAAAATGTTGGAGCTTGGAGATGATATGCAAAATGTTGCCTTAATCTAGAAGAATGAAACATACCTTGAATTTCTTTGGCTAACTAATGGTGATTGGAGATGATTCCCAAAGCAACCAAATTAAATGTGAGAATCAAAAATAAAGAAATGGTGTTGTTTTAGGAGAGTTGAGTATAAGAGGGATTGAAAGTGAGAAAAAAAATGAATGGGAAGGATTTAAATGTCCTCCCCGTTTTTTTTTTTTTTCGAAAAATTTTTTTTTTTTTTTTTTTTTTTAATAACTGGGCGGGCGCCCAGTTATAAACTGGGCAGCCGCCCAGTTCGGTGATTAAGGGCCTGCTGGCCCTTAAAAATTAGGGCGAGCGCCCGGTTTTTAAAACTAGGCGCTCGCCCAGTTAAAAAAAACGTTTTTTTTTTTTTTTTTTTTTTTTTTTTAAATAATGGAAATGTGAAAAATGAAGAAAAATGAACGCAATAAGCAGAATAAATAAAAGGGAAGAATATGTTGGGTTGCCTCCCAACCAGCGCTAGGTTATAGTCGATAGCTCGACTTTACCGTGGTGAGTCATGTCGGTTGTGTCAGGTGGACAATTGACTTTTCTTTTGAAAACTCCCCTATCCAATAGTGCTTAAGCCGTTGTCCATTCACAGTAAAGTTTCCTTTGCTCTCATGATGAATCTCAACTGCTCCGTATGGTAAAACTTTGGTGACCGTATATGGACCGGACCACCTGGAACGCAATTTACCCGGGAAGAGCTTGAGTCTAGAATTGTACAGTAATACTTTCTGCCCCACTACAAATTCTCGCCTTTGTATATGCATGTCATGCCACTTCTTGGTGCGCTCCTTGTAAAGTTTTGCATTCTCATATGCTTCCAACCGGAATTCATCCATTTCATTAAGCTGAAGCAAACGTTTTTCACCAGCTGTTTTCAAATCAAAGTTCAGGTTCTTGACTGCCCAATATGCTCGGTGCTCTAACCTTTCAGTGGCAAATGACACGCTTTCCCAAAAACCAACCTGTATGGAGACATACCTATGGGTGTTTTGAACGCTGTTCTATAGGCCCATAGTGCGTCGTCAAGTTTCTTAGACCAATCCTTCCTCGAGGAACTTACTGTCACCTCCAGTATCCTCTTTAACTCCATGTTGGAGATTTCAACTTGACCACTTGTTTGAGGATGATATGGGGTTGCTACACGATGTCGGACGCCATACTTAGCCAACAATGACTCAAAATGGCGATTGCAAAAGTGTTTGCCACCATCACTGATTATCGCGCGAGGAGTGCCATAGCGAGTAAAAATGGATTTCTTTAAAAACCCAATCACTACTTTAGCATCGTTAGTGGGCAACGCCACTGCTTCCACCCATTTGGAGACATAATCAACTGCGACCAGTATGTATTGATTCGAAAATGAAGGTGGGAACGGTCCCATGAAGTCTATTCCCCATACGTCAAAAAGCTCTACTTCAAGAATGCTGTTTAAAGGCATTTCATTCCTTCTCGAAATATTACCGGTACGTTGACATCTGTCACAACGCTTCACGAACTCAAACGCATCTCGGAATATTGTCGGCCAATAAAACCCAGATTGTAGAATTTTTGCAGCTGTTTTCGATGCCCCAAAATGCCCCGCGTATGCAGATGAGTGACAATGTTCAAGAATGGCCAGTATCTCCTCCTCGGGGACACATCGCCGGATAATCTGATCAGCTCCTCGGCGGTAGAGAACAGGATCTTCCCAAAAATAGTATTTGAGCTCAGAGAAAAATTTCTTCCGCTGGTGGTTGGAGTAATCAGGTGGAGAGATAGATTTGACCAAATAATTCACGATGTCTGCATACCATGGTGTAACTTCCATACCAAATATCTGCTCATCTGGAAAAACCTCATTAATTTCCACTGGTTCGTCATGATTTCCTTGTTCTAGTCGCGATAGGTGATCAGCTACCACATTTTCGCTGCCCTTTGTGTCCCTGATTTCCAAATCAAACTCTTGCAGTAGTAGTATCCAACGAATTAACCTTGGCTTGGCATCCTTCTTCGTCATCAGATATCTCAACGCCGCATGGTCAGTATAGACTACGACCTTTGATCCAACAAGGTAGGATCGAAATTTGTCAAAGGCATAGACTATGGCCAGGAGTTCTTTTTCGGTAGTGGCATAGTTGAGCTGTGCATCATTCAATGTTTTGCTTGCATAATAGATGACATGAAACACTTTACCTATTCGCTGCCCCAATACTGCTCCCACTGCATAATCACTGGCATCGCACATCAATTCAAATGGCTGACTCCACTCTGGTGCCGTGATGATGGGTGCCGAAATAAGCTTCTCCTTTAAAGTATTAAAAGCTACTTCGCACTCTGCAGAGAATTCAAAAGGCACATCCTTGACCAATAAATTGCAGAGAGGCTTTGTAATCTGTGCAAAATCCTTGATGAACCGTCGATAAAATCCAGCATGCCCAAGGAAACTGCGCACTCCTTTAACTGTTGTTGGGGGTGGTAGGTTTTCAATAACTTGTATTTTGGCCTTATCAACCTCGATCCCCTTAGCTGATATGCGATGTCCCAAGACAATACCCTCTTGTACCATAAAGTGGCATTTTTCCCAGTTCAACACTAAGTCCGTCTCCTTGCACCGCTGTAGAACCAAACCCAAATGCTTTAAACATTCATCAAACGACGAGCCGAACACAGAGAAATCGTCCATAAAAATCTCTATAAATTTTTCCACCATATCAGAGAAAATGGCCATCATACATCGCTGGAATGTAGCGGGGGCATTGCATAAGCCGAATGGCATCCTCCGATAGGCAAAAGTTCCATATGGACAAGTGAATGTAGTTTTCTCTTGGTCATCTGGTGCTATTGGAATCTGATTGTAACCCGAATAACCGTCGAGGAAACAATAATGCGAATGACCTGCCAACCGTTCCAACATCTGATCAATGAAAGGGAGTGGGAAATGATCCTTCCGAGTGGCAGTGTTCAGTTTGCGATAATCAATGCAAACTCTCCATCCCGTAACCGTCCTGGTTGGTATCAATTCATTCTTCTCATTTGCAACCACTGTGATGCCCCCCTTTTTTGGTACAACTTGAACCGGACTGACCCAACTGCTATCTGAAATAGGATAAATTATTCCTGCATCCAAGAGTTTAATCACCTCTGCTCTCACCACTTCTTTCATGTTTGGATTCAGCCTCCGCTGCCCATCGATGCTTGGTTTGAAGTTTTCTTCCATGAGAATTTTATGCATGCAAAGTGAAGGGCTGATCCCTTTTATGTCAGCAATAGACCACCCGATCGCTGTTTGATTTTCTCTCAGCACTCTAAGCAATTTCTCTTCCTCTATCTTGCTAATTGAGTTTGAAATTATGACCGGAAGTGTAGATCCTTCCCCTAAGTAAGCATAACGAAGATGGGTAGGTAGTTGTTTGAGCTCTAACTTCGGTGGTTGTTGAATTGACGGTAGTGGTTTTGGTAGGCTAGTTCCCAGCTCCTCATAATTCCTTTTTCGTACATATGGTGGATTTGTCTCCAAAAATCTTGCACATACCTCCAGTTCTGCAGAATCGGTGTGAATGGACTGAGAATGCATGATACAAGCTTCATACGTGTCAGATGGATGTTGGAGCTGAAAGGTGTTGTGAACTGCACTGTCAACAATGTCAATCTGAAAGCAGCGTCGGATTCTGTAGGATATTTCATAGCTTTGAAAACGTTGAAAAAAGCTTGTTCTTCCCCCAATCTCAGAATTAGTTGACCTCGCTGTACATCAATTAGAGCCCTCCCAGTAGCCAAAAATGGTCGGCCCAATATGAGGGGTACATCCTTATCTTCCTCCATGTCAAGAATAAGGAAGTCTGCAGGAAATATAAGCTTCTCAACTTTCACCAAAACATCTTCTATGATCCCCCGTGGATGAGTGAGTGACCTATCAGCAAGCTGCAGAGTTACTGTAGTTGGTTTAGCTTCTCCCAATCCAAGTTTCCTGAAAATAGAGAGTGGCATCAAATTAATACTTGCACCCAAATCACATAAAGCTTTATCAAAAGAATAATTTCCAATTGTGCAAGGTACAGTAAAACTCCCTGGATCTTTTAGTTTTGGAGGAAGCTTTTTCTGGATCCTTGCACTGCATTCTTCTGTCAACATCACCGTTTCATGATCCTCCAGCTTACGTTTGTTGGATATGATTTCCTTCAAGAATTTGGCATAACTGGGTATCTGTGTAAGTGCTTCAGCCAACGGTATATTGATGTGAAGCTTCTTGAAGATGTCTAAAAATTTCATGTATTGTTGGTCTAG
The DNA here is from genome assembly GCA_035079005.1 of Fraxinus americana. Classification (NCBI taxonomy): domain Eukaryota; kingdom Viridiplantae; phylum Streptophyta; class Magnoliopsida; order Lamiales; family Oleaceae; genus Fraxinus; species Fraxinus americana. The sequence goes on along the minus strand of JAVHZT010000077.1, from coordinate 15,853 downwards.
CTTTTGCTTTCTTAATCTCTGGGGAAAAGGAATCGGGGGTTCATGGCGATTTATTTGTGTGGTTGCTTTAGCCCGCGCTACATCTGAGGTTCCCTTTTTAGATAATTCCCCAGGTTGCTCAGTCTGCTCCTCCAGATGTCCATCAAACGGCGGTACCATTTCTTCATTTGTACCCGGTCTCTTCACATGTATTTCAGGTAATTGAACCCCGCTACGTGTAGTGATGGCTTGGACATGTTCTCTAGGATTCACTTCGGTATTACTCGGCAGTGCACCTGGAGCTCTTCCTGTCATAGAAAGTGCTATTTGTCCCACTTGTGTCTCCAGATTCTTAATTGCAGCCCCCTGATTGTGGAGAGTTGTTTCGGTCTTCCTCATGAACTGATTTGTTGTTTCCATGTATTTGTCAGTCTTGTCCATTAACTTGGCAAACATCTCCTCCAATTGAGGTTTCTTCTCCTGCTGGTGCTGTCCTTGAGACCTGTTGTGATATTGGTTTTGATTTCCTCCCCATGAGAAATTTGGATGATTTCGCCATCCAGGATTGTAGGTGTCAGAATGTGGGTTGTTTTGCTGACGTTGACCCCACTGTGTATAGTCCACTTGTTCCATTCTCTGTGACAGAATTGGGCACTCAACTGTACTATGCTCCGCTCCACACTCTTCACAATTCAGCTTCTTCGCTTGTGTTGCACTTGTAGGTTGTGATATACTTTCTACCTTGTGAAATAGAGAGTCAATTTTTGCAGATAGGGCCGAGTAGGTGTCAACCTCATAGACACCAGCTGGTTTCTTTGAACCCACGCGCTCGGCAGACCACATAGCTGAAGTGTTCCCCATTCTCTCAAACAATTCCCATGCTCCATCAATGGTTCTAGTGATTATAGAGCCATTGGACGATGAATCCACCATGCTCCTAAAAGAAGGGAGTAGCCCTGTGTAGAAAAATCTGATCTGTGTCTTTCTGTCGAAACCATGTTGGGGACATTTCCTTAGCATGTTCTTGAACCTATTCCAAGCTTCATCAAATGATTCAGTCTCACCCTGACTGAAGATTGATATTTCATGCCTCATCTTCGCTACTTTGGCTGGAGAGAAAAATTTAGTGCAGAATTTGTGAGCCAGATCATTCCAAGTAGTAATACTTGCCACAGGAAGTGAATCCAACCATTCGAGTGCCTTATCTCGTAAGGTGTGTGGGAACAACCTAAGTCGGATAGCGTCTTCCGATATTCCTTGGTATCTGAAGTGTTGACACATATCCAAGAACCGGGATATATGTGTATGTGGATTTTCATTTGCTAGCCCGTAGAACTGATGCCCATTCTGGAAGAGTTGGATGACATTAGTTTTCAACTGAAAATTCGGCTGTTCGAATGGGGGGTACACAATGCTGGATTGACTCTGGACAACAAAGGGTGATAAGAAATCCCCAAGCAATGTATTTCCATCTTCTCCTTCCTCAGCATTTCCTAGAACTGCAGGATTCCTCATTGGTTCAACCTGTTGATTTGCCATTGGTAGTTGTTCTTGATTTCCCTGCTGTGCCGCTCTAACTTCCTTTTGCCTGCGATGAAAAGTTCGTTCAATCTCCAGATCCGCTGGAAGTAGTTCACTGCTAAGCGATCTTAGCATGCAAACCTAAAGGAAGAAAAAATGACAGTAGTTCTTAGATAAATCTAAATAGAAATGCTGAATAATAAAAAAAAAAAATAAATAAAAAGTAACAAGAAGTTCGAATTAGTGTCTAAGTAAATAAAAATCAAACTACAAAGCACTCCCCGGCAACTGCGCCAAAAACTTGTTCACGAAAATAATTGTTCGTTTTAAATCACCGCAAGTGTACGGTTCGTTAACAAGTAATAAAGTGGAATTGAGAATTCCGAATATCGTTCCCACAAGGATTGATGTAGTTTAATTCTAATTACCAAAACCTTAACCGAATCTATGAATTGTTTGAGATAAATATAGAGATTTGTAACTAAACAAAGACTAAATACGCAACTTAACTAAATTTTACCAACTAACTAAATGCAATTAAAGGTTTAAATGCGAAGTAAATGTTTCTTATGAATAATAAACGAGTGCTAGGATTACGAATCCCCATGTAATGTTCACCTTGGAATCTAGCTATACAATATTGACAACATGCTTGATATTTTGACAAATCAATGATCCTAACCTATCCAACAATCTCTCTCGAGACTTGCTGGACCTATTCATGTAAACCACCCGACTATATCTCTATGACGAATGTAAATTCACAAGAATGCATGTATTTTTATGATCACTTAAAGATTTACGCAAAGCATAGAGGTATATCTCTATCCCCTATCGGACCTTACGATGACAAATACCTCGTCAAGTCCATTCCCCTTCTCTCGAATGCATGAAATAGACTACTACACTCACACAATCACATGCATAATAATTGTGGAAACAATAAGTGAATAAAAGTCATTCAAACCTCAAAACATGTTTTAATTGTCAATAATTGTAAAACTAAAATCCAAAGTTATATAACAAGGTTCATCGATCTCCTAGCACTAATAGATCTAGCCTAACATGGAGAAAATAAGAAAATACAAAATTAAAGTAAGAGAAGACATCACCAAAATCACAATTTTGGTGCAAATCCAAGAATTCTTGTAGTTTTGATGTGAAATCCTTGACCCAAAATCTTCTTCTTGATGTATTCTTGAGTTCTCTCTGTGTTGTAATGTCTCCCCCCTCTTTTTGGACGGCCCTAGGGTTTTAAAATAATCCCCAAGACTTGTTTCCATAAGAGTTGTATTCGAATTAGGAAACCAGAATTTTTTTTTCCGAAATGGCCTGGGCTGGCGCCCAGTACAAAATGGGGCGCTCGCCCAGGCATCGTTTTTGGCTTCTGTTGAAGATTCTCGTTCCGGGCGGCCGCCCAGGCTAAATGGGTTGAAGCTTGCCCAGGCCAAATTTTCTTCACGTTTCTTTTTCGCCCTTTTCTTCATTCTTTCCTCCATCTTAGTCCTCCTCATCAATTTACTTCAATTGTAATATTTCAACTTCCCCCCATGTGCATGTTGGTCCTCAAAGCTTCATCAATTAGCCCATTTATCCTTCTTTCTCATCCAATTGCTTCAAAACATGTCCAAAACTGAAATATGATAAAAGTAGCATAAGTTAAGTAAAATACAATAATAAAATGACACAAAAACCTAGTAAAATGGCCCCGAATAAGAGCACAAAATTGCACTTATCAGATACCATCATGGGGCAGTTCCTCTTGTTCAACCTCAGAGCAACCGTGTCTATGTATCATTGTTTGCTCAAATTTTCCACACCTCATGGTGTAGGAGAGGTCATGTAAAATAGAGAAGTTGTCGAGAAATGCTGGATGAATATCTATCCAGTTAGGAAGGACACACGCACATTCACCCAAACGTGTATATGGTATACACGCCCAAGCCGAACATTGACTCCCTGGATCCACGCTAAAAAATTAAGTGTAAGGAACCTATAGAAGAATTGGCTAAAGTGCATGTCAACCAGGACAATCTATCGAGGGAACTCAAAATAGGCCATGAACTCGAGCCACCGATCATGAGTCAATTAATAGAGTTCCTCCAGCAAAACCTTGTCGTCTTTGATTGAAGTCATGGGATATGGAGGGAATTGACCCCATAGTCGCTTGCAATAGACTAAACAACAATTATTCATTTGAGCCAAAACAGAAACGACGCTATCCTCTAAACCCTGAAAGGTAAGAGGTCTTAAACAAGGAAATACAAAATTTGCTCTACAGTGGATTTATTCACGAAACCAGATACTTTAAGTGGATTGCCAATCTCATACTTGTAAACAAAGATAAGGAAGACTGGAGAGTATGCATAGACTTTACTGACCTCAACAAATTATGCCCAAAGAATAGTTTCTCGCTACCAATGTATATCGGATGTTTAATGCCAAGACATGATTGAACTACTCAACTTATCCGCCTATTCAAGATATAACCAAATCCTCATGTATGAGCCGGACCAGGAACACGCCTTATTTATCACTAATCGAGATCTCTATTGTTATAAAATGATGCCTTTTGGTCTCAAGAATGTCGAAGCCACATATCAACGCCTTGTAAATTCCATGTTTGCCAAACAAATCGGCAAGACCATAGATGTGTGCATTGACGACATGTTAGGCAAAAGTACGGATGCAAATGATCATCGACGACACCTTGCTGAATGTTTGAGATCCTGAGAAAATACAAGATGAAGCTAAATCCGCACAAATGTGCCTTTGGTGTGGGCTCCAAAAAATTCTTAGGCTATTTGGTAAATCACTAGGGATTGAAGCAAATCTAAACAAGATACAAACAATCATCGAAATGAAAGCACCTGTACTGCTCAAAGAGGTTTAAAGCCTCACTAGGAGAATAGTTGTTCATAGTCGTTTTGTGTCAAAATCAACGAATCAGTGTAAACCATTCGTGTGAGGAAGAAAGAAGTTTGAATGGACTTCAAAATGCTAAATTACCTTTGAAGGATTGAAAAAACAGTTAGCTTAAGCACCATTCATGTCGAAGCCCAAAACAGGCAAAACTTCGGTGTTGCACCTTGGCGTATCTGAACATGGTGTTATACTAGCTAGGGAAGAATAATGGATACAACATCCTGCCTACTACGTCAGTAAAGCTATTCACGAAGACGATATTCCCCTTTAGAAAAATTGACCTACTCCTGTAACATGGCGGCCAGGAAATTAAGGCCATACTTCTTGAAACATCTCATCAAAATTCTAAAGAATTATCCTTTGAAGTAAACCTTGCAAAACTTTGACACCTCAGGTCGGATGGTCAAATAGGATGTTGAGCTCGGTCGTTCGATTTAAGGTACAAGACCGCACCTCCGTAAAAGTCAAGCTCTAACTAAATTTATGGTGGAGTTCATCTTCAAGTCACGTGAAGACATCCCACATGACGTTTCTTGGGAGATCTTCGTAGACGGTTCTTCCACTGAAGCTCGATCAAAAACGGGAATGGTTTTGATCAGTCTTGATCGACACATATTTTGCCAAGCTTTCTCATTTGACTTCAAAGCCTCCAACAATGAAATCAAATACAAAGCATTGATAGCCGTAGTGAGGATGAACCAAGAATTAAAAATTCCCAGCGTAGTCATTTACAGCGACTCACAACTGGTATTTGACCAAATCAATAAGACCTACCAAGCAAAGGAAGAGAGGATGAACAACTATCTCCAAGTAGTCAAGAAGGAATTCAAAAATTTTCAAACCGTCCAAGCCAAACAAATTCCTTGAACTTAGAATAGCCACGTTGATGCCTTAGCTCGGCTAGCTACAAGCGAAGGAATAAAAGAATTTGACAATATTCCTATGGGAAGAATCAAAAAAGTAGAAGCAATATCCATGATGGTAGACCCTAAGCCCACCTGATTAGATGAAATCACTTCCTACCTAAGGATAGGGGTACGTCCTAAAGATCCTATAGAAGCAGAAAGACTACTTTACCAAGTGGGTTGAAGTTGAACCCCTTACTAAGATCACCGAACAAAAAACCACTAATTTCATATGAAAATCCATCATGTGTAGGTTTGGAATACCTTATTCCATTGTGATCGACAATGGGAACCAATTTGACAATGCTCGTCTCATAGACTTTTAGGAAGGACTGGGTATTAAAAAACATTTCTCTATGCCAAACCACCCACAAGCCAATGTTCAAGTTGAGGTAATCAATAAGATCATCAAACATACACTCAAGGAAAAATTTGATGCTCTTAAGGAAGGATGGGTTCATGAACTCTCAAGTGTGTTATGGTCTTACCACACTACATTTAGGACCAGCACATTAGAAGCCCCGTTTTTTCTAGCTTTTGGGGTAGAAACTGTGATCCCATTGAAGATAGGGATTCCTTCTTTTCGAACAATAACATATGACGATGTTGAAAATGAAAAAGCCATTCATGGAGGATTGGACCTTGCAGAGGAGAGGAGGAATGGAGCCGAACTTAGAAACGCTATATATAAGCAATGAAATGCCAATTATTACAACCATAAATTTCGGAAACGAGAATTTGAAGTTAGTTCCTTAGTTCTGAGAAAGATCTTCCTCGCTACAAGAGAAGTCGGCGCTAGCTCCTTAGGTCTTAACTGGGAGGGACCTTATAGAGTGATTAAGATCCTACCCAAAGGGGCCTATAAGCTAGAAGATATAGAAGAAAGACCTTTCTGTACCCTTGGAATACTAAGCATCTCAAAAAGTATTATCAATCTAAAGAAAAATAGTGTACCATGTAAACCTCTTCATAATAAAGAAGTGTGTTTAATAGGGGAATTTATAAAACCCCTTCCACAATAATGAAGTGTGTTTAAAACTCCACTCTCGACCTAAGGTTGCATGTAGACAAATTTCCTCTTATTGCATGTGCTGCAATACTTAGACAAATTTTCTCTTAAGGAAATGACTAAGGCAATGCTCTTAGGCAAGCTGACCTAAGGTTGCATATGCAACACTTAGACAAATTTTCTCTTAAGGAAACTACTAAGGCATTGCTCTCAAGTAAGTCGACATAATGTTGCATGTGCTGCAACACTTAGATAAATTTCCTCTTAAGGAAATTACTAAGGCATTACTCTCAAGCAAGCCGGCCTAATGTTGCATGTGTTGCAATAATTGGACAAATTTTCTCTCAAGGAAATTATTAAGGCATGGGTCTTAAGCAAGTTGACCTAAGGTCGCTTGTACTACAACACTTAGAATATTCACCACGATAATGTTTCAAGTCATGCCAAATAAAAAGCAAGACACAAAAACATTCACTTGGCAAAAATAAAATAAAATAAACATTGTTACGTGCATCAACTCATCAAAAGAGGAAAACATTATTTTTGGAATGTCAAAAGAAGAGCTAAGCTGTAGGGAGGTCGGACTGGTTAGAAACTTCATCGTATTGATCTATAGCATACCCTTTCAGTTCTTTATCTCCAGAGGTCATTCTGATGCTAGCCACCTCAGACAACTTCTTTAATTCCTTCATCTGGTCATCCAGAGCCTTATCTATAATGCCAGTGTTGAAGCCATGTCTCTCTTTGCCTATGTGTTTAATTATCTTCTCTAAGGCAAAAACATAGGCATCCTGAGCAATGATCTATCCTCAACTGCATTAGCAGCTCTGGTCTCAACTTCAGCAGCTTTCTTCTTAGCTTCCTCAGCTTGGATTTTCTCAGCCTCAGCTTGCTTTGCAGCTTCTTCAGCTCATTCTTCCTCTAGTTTGGCCCTAGCATTAGCCTTCTTCCCCCAGATCTTCAAGGCATTGACCTCATCTAGCAATGCCAACTCCAAAGTAGATTTCGCCTCCAGATCAACACCCATCTTGTTGAGGCATCATCCCATTCCCTTTCATTTACGGTGAGTTAAGCTTTCTCTTTCTCTATGTTCCGGTAAAGAGTAAAGGCCTAGTTTTTCACCTCCTTCAGTTTGACCAGCTTAGCCTTCACCTAAAAAAAGAAAGCAATTTAAGCTATGAGATAACAGAGTGGAAAAAAAATTTCAAGTACCGTAATTAAGGATCCATATCTTATCTATCTCTGACATCATATAGATGACAGACCTCTTGCTGTGTAGCTCAGAAGTAATGATGGTCTCATCTACTGCCATATCGTTCAAGTACTTCGCTCCCTCTCATTCTAGCTCTGAGTAAGGAGTTTAACAGAATCTATAATGGGAGGTGCAAGTGCAGCAATGGACTTCTTTGAAGGTGATGGAGCTCAGAAGAAGTCAAGAAAAAGTTTAGGCCATTTTCCCACCATGAACTCGATGTTAGGCCTCTAAAGGTTTGGGAAACGCTTTTATGATCTGGAGGTGCCGGAGTACTGGAAGTGGAGAAGAAATTGTCCTTGAAGGAGACCAAGCTGGAGAAAGCTGCAATAGTGGATATCTCTCAGCTGGTTGATCCCCTTGCTGAGATTGGCTGCTCTCCTTAGCAGCACGGATCTTAGGATGGCTCGTTTTGGCTAAGCCCGACTGACCTTCCTGTTCAACAGAGCTTCTTCTTTTGGGTTTACCTAGTTGGAGTAGCAGTTGCAGCATTGGAGGCCTTGAAGCCTTGTATTTCATTATTTCTTTACTCCGAGCTAAAAAAAACAACACTTGCTTTAGAAAATGAACTACAAACCAAGCTGAAATACTGTAAAACATGTTTTCACTTGAAGAATTAACTGGAGTTGAAGCAGAAGCAGGAGCTAAAGTTGGAGCTGAGGTAGAAGCTCTAGTTGTAATTGAGGTCGGAGGTTGGAACTGAAACAACCCTGCTTGAAATAATTTGGTGTTTGAAATCACGAATTTACAGGATCTTTGCCCCTTGGGGAGAGCCCTGATGGTGTCGCTCGTTCCTGGATGACCAAAGTTAAAGTTACCTTCTTATAATCTCCAAACGGGAAAAAAGAACTAGTAAGATACTCCTAGCTTAGTTTGATGGATAATATTGCATGAGATGTTACTTACACATGTGATGATAACCGGTAAGGACGACATCCTCTTTATCCACTTCAAATGGGTGAAATTTCCATTCATCTAACACAAAGAAAAACTCTTCCTTCCATTTCTTTATCGAGGAAAGCGAGTCTAGCACCAATGATCCCCAGTCCTAGGTCTGATACTTGCGTACCACCACCTCATATTCTTCCTATCTTCTTTAAAGGTGAACAAAAAATTGAACTGCTCCATGGGTAGCCTAATTTTTTCCATAAAATTAAAGTGGCATTGAGTGTCCTCCCTCCATTAGGGCATAACTAGGTGGGAGCTATTCCCCAAAAAGCCAAAAATTTGCGAATGACCTTAGGAAATGGAAGTCCAAGACCAGCATTAAGAATGGCTGAGTTAAGGACGTCATTGGGTCATGTTCCATTCCTGTAGGTTGACCTAAGTCCTAAGGGTTAACTATTGAGATAGGTATTGTAGTAAGGATTTCTTGACAGTCCGAAATAGAGGAAGGTGATGGAGTGGGAGTGGGAGTGGGAGGGGTGGATTCTTCCCCTTGGATACCCTAAGAATGAACCCTCAATCCAAACTCGCGTAAAAAATCGAAGTGATAAAAACTAGAGAAAAATGGTACTGTTTTGTACCAGGGATGAAGACGACCTCACTTAGGAAAGATAAAAGCTTGGGAGAAAGATTTGGCAGCTGTGGAGTCTAAAACTTGAGAGCAAAAAATTGTAAAAGTAAAAGTTAAAAGAGATATTTATAAGAGATGGGTAAGCCAATGAGTAGCCTTACTAATGGTCAGATCTAGAAAATGAGAGCAAATGAATGGCCCAGATTAAAAGAAGTAAAACTACATAGTTTGAACATAAAACTTGCAAAAGAAACTAGTGAGTTAATGGATAACTTTCCTACTGATCTAACGACACTTGACAAATAAATTTATTGCTGCAACGATGACAAATTTTGGGAAACGTTTCAACAACATTCAAGGTCAATTCGCCATTCAGGTGAAATATCGACCTTGGGGGTAACTGTTGGAGTCCGACCTCGATTAAATATAATATCTTCAAAGCACCAGCCCATTCGCGAAACTTTAGGTTGGACCCCTGAGCTAAGTTCGGTCTAATGACCATCACAATTCCAGAAAACATAATAATTACATATTCTCTACAATGCTGCTAAGCCATTCGCTCACCTATCAATGAGAAACATAAGTCAGCTAATGAGGAGCTCATTCTCCCTATAAATAAGGGCAAATGGTCCCTTCCAAAGGCAGAGCTCGGCATTCCTCATGACTTAGTACAATACATTCTTATTTTCTACCAATATATTTGTAAAATGATTACGTGCTTAGCTTTCGAGGCAATTATCAATAAATATACATTTTTTCTCTTAAAGTTGGCCAAGAATTACGATTACAATTTTTGACGTCAACAGACCTGTTGCTTTCTTTATTGATAGAATGCATACAAATATATATTAAATTGTCACGCAACTCTAGTATGTTCAATCTTTTTAAGTTAACTTTTACTTTCTAACTCTGATTTTTGTTTACAAATTTAAATAACTGCATGTTTTGCTAGGGTTATATAATAATTGAGTAATGTTAATTTAGGTGGCGGTGGGGTCATGACCACGTTGTCAATATCGAAAAATGCATTCAAACTTTATTAGACAAATAACACATTCTCATAGAAACAGTTGATCATCTATACTTGGGACAATTTGGCGTTGCTCTTAAAAAATAAAATATTAGATTAATACCCTAAAAATTGATTAAAACTATAAATCTCCATATTAATTTCGTTTAAATTAATTTTGTCACTTTTTTCGAGTTTTGGTCACTTTTTTAAGAAGTTAAAAAAGTGATGTGATATGTTTCAACAAATCTTGTTGTTTGTGTATTTTATTGGGACAACAATTTCAACCATTTTATCACTTTTATATTCGATATTTTGTTCCCATTTGGTTCAATGACAAATGAGACTTTAATTTATCCATATCGACAAAAGAATACAAATGAAATAGTGTGAGACTTTTTTTTTAAAAAAAGAAGAAGTGACAGAGTATATCACTATTAGTTTTCAGCAAACTAACCCATATGCAAAAAATATATATATAGTGTTATATCATGTTACTTTTTAATGTAAAATAAAGTTTGAATTCATATTCATATTTAAATTTTCACAAATAAGCATGTATGCATCTCTGTAATTGATTCTAAAGAATTCAAATTAAATAAATTGCGATATTTTTAGAAAAAAAAATGAATGCCACTTTTCTCACTCTTATTTTCACAATCACCTTTCATGCATCATTTGAATTGATCCAATGCTGATTTTTCATATATATATATATATGTATATATATATATTAACTCAATTCATTTCATTACATTATGTCATTTTTTAATGTAAGACGAGATTTGAAATCGTATTCATATTTAAATTTTCAAAAACACACGTGTATGCATCTATTTAATTGCTTCAAATGAATTCGAATGAAATAAACTACGACGTTTTCTTCAAAGTTTTATACTTTAAATTTATAGTTGCAAATTTGGGGAAGAAAACTTTAAAAATTAATGGTCATTTTCTTCATTTTGTTTGGTTAATTTTTAATTTTTTAATATTTTTTTTGCTTATAATGTTGTTGGATAATGTGTTTTATACTTTAAATTTATATATTAAAATGTAAACTTGTTTTGATATACAAAAATTTGATTTGTAGCATTGAGGAAGTGGATTGGCGTCGGGATCCATGAGGAAATTGAAATTTCTCCGTGGACCCGCTCCCAAATTTGAAATTCAGAGTGTGTTTGATAGGGATTTTTGGGGGAAGAATTGATTTTTGAATAGTGATATGATGGGAAATGTGTGGTTGAAAAAGAAGAAAAAAATATTGATGTGATGGAAAATATTATTTTATTGAAGAATGAGTGGTTGAAAATGAGAATTGATTTACTGTAGAAAATGAAAATTTGTACCAAACATGCCCTCAAATAGGTTAACTTTGATGAGGGTAGTTTTGTCTTTTCACATTAAAGAGCCTTTATTACTTAGGGTTAAATCAACCAATGACCACTCAACTTTATAATTAGTGTGATTGTGGTCACCCAATTTGATTTTATTTCACCATGACCACCCAATTTTATATTTAGTGTTACCATGATCAATTAATTTGATTTTATTTTATCATGATTTACCCAATTTCATATAACATTTCATCATGATCGCTCAATTTCATATAATATTTTACCATAATCACCCAATTTTTTTCACCATTTTCACTAAATTTAAAAAGGATAAAACGATAAATTTGTATTATATATATAAATTTGAAAAAAAAACAAAAATAATTTTTTTATATTTTAAAATAATTTTTTTTAAAATAATTTATTATTTTATTTTAAAAATGTTTTTTTTTTAAAATAGTTTTTATTTTATTTTTTAATGATTTTTTTAAAATAATTTTTTTTTTTATTTTATTTTTCTAAGTAACCTTTTCTAAATAAGTTTTTGTTTTATTTTATTTTATTAAGTAACATTTTTTAAAATAATTTTTTATTTTATTTTATTCTTTAAGTAAAGGTTTTTTTAAAAGAAAATAAGTTTTTATTTTATTTTATTTTATTTTCTTAAGTAACATTTTTTAAAAAATAATTTTTTATAAGGACACGTAATAAAAAAAAAAATAATAAGAAATCTGCATCCGGTTCGTTTCAAAATTAACAACGAAATATATTTAGCTGTAACTTTTGTGAAAATTTGGGATATATAAAGAGATACCGTACTAAATACCATGCTTGACGTGTAAAGAAAAGTACATTTCTCACTTTGGTTTGTTTTGAGGTAAATTCAGTGTCAATACCTAGACACACTTGGTGGATGAGTTTCAGTAACACTACTTACATAAGTGTGTCAGTACGGGTTGCCTTAGCTGCCAAAGCAAATTGATGCTGAAAGATTCATCTATGTGATGTGATGGCAAATCAGTTAAGGTTGAGGCTATGGGGACTTTAGGTTATCATTAAATACTGATTATTATTTGGATTTGAAAGAGACATTTGCAGTACCGTCCTTTTGAATGGGATTTGGTAGCTATTTCTATATTGGACAAATTTGATTACTCTTATTCAATTGGAAATAGTCAGTTTGATCTTTTTCTTAATTCAAATATTGTGGGTACCAGTTCTTCATCTGGTTACGATAACCAATATTGTGGATCATTCCTTCTGGATTCTTGGAATGGTCAACAGTCATTTATTATGTTCATAGACGAATTTTTCTCAATATTACCTATATCTCATCTATGAGGAATCTCAAACACTGGACATGTTCAAGGCATACAAAACTGAGTTTGAAAATCAACTCAGTAAAAGAATTTAACGAGTCAGATCTTACCATAGTGGTGAATTCTATGAAAGATATGATGAATCACGAGAACAACGTCCAGGGTCTTTCGCAATATTCCTAGAGGAATGTGGAATCTACCCACAGTACATCAGGATCTTTCTAGGTATAAGCATTAAAGACTGCAGCTTCAAGCAATTGTTAAGGGGTTACAAATTTTTTAAAGGTCCCACTATTAGTCAATTTTCGAAACGAAAAATGTTCAATTCCTTGAGGATGTAGAGTTTGCAGGGGGAGATAAGGCTATAGATTAATGATCCCCTATACACAATTAAGAGATTATTCTAGAAAAACAAACTCAACAATCTCAAGAACAAATGTCATTAAAGATAGATCCACTATAAAAGGAAAAATGGCAATTCAGATGACTTTATAGTCTTTCTCCAAGAAAATAAGGATGATATGAATTGATGAAAGAAGACTTGATCAATCAACTTTCATCAAACTATGAAAAGGAATAATTCTAAAGAGTGGTTTTATGATAGACTCTTTAAGGACAATTATGTCATTTGTGACACATTTTAATCTTAAGTTATATTAGATGCTTTACAAATTAAAGAAATTCATCTATGGGCTTAAGCTGGTTTCCCGTCAATGGTATCACAAATTTCATCAAATAATCGTCTCGTTTGGTTTTGAGATGAATTCAGTTGATGATTGTGGATATCACAAGTTTAGTGGGAGTAAGCATATTTTTGGTATTGTATGTCATTGACATACTATTTGTCTGTAATGATATAAACTTATTGATCGAAACCAAGAGATTTCTATTATGAAATTTTGAAATGAATAAATCTTGGTGATACTTATTTTGTATTAAGGATATAGATACACAAGAATGGTTCTTGGTGTATTTTTGGGTTATCACAAAAGAGTTGTATCGATAAGGTTCTTAAAAGATTTGAAATGTAGATATAAAAATCAAGTGATACCCCTACAATTAAGGGAGTCAATTTTAGTCTCAATTAATGCCCCAAGAATAAAGAAAAGGAAATACAGGAAATTCCCTATACTTCAGTAGTTGGAAGTTTAATGTATGCTTAAATTTGCACACATCCGAATATAGCAATCAATGTTGGAATGCTAGGCAGATATTTAATTAACTCTGGGATGGAAATTTGGAAAGCAGCCATTAGGTTATTCAGAATCTATAGAGAACTAAGGATTACATGATCACATTCAAGAAGATTAGACCAATTGGAGATCGTTGGATATTCTGATTATGATCATGGAATATGACTGCAAAATATTGTCACTGTGCTGCATATTTTGGATGGAATTGAAAGACCATTTAATTTATTATGTAACAATAGCAGTCTTGTATTCCAACGGGAACATAACGATGTCAAAGTCTAAAGACATTAAATTCCTAATTGTAAGGAAAGAAATCAGAGTAGTTAGATTTCAATAAAGCATATTAAGACAAACTCCATAATTATGGATCCACTTACTAAATGGCTACCACTCAAGGTCTTTCATGAGCATAATGCTCACATGAGTATTGCATCTTTTGATGATATGTCAGTTTAGTGGGAGTTTGTATTTGGATGTTGTCTATTTTAGACACATTTTTATATATGGATATTCGGTTTATTTCAGAAATAAAGTATTCAGTTTAGTTCTACTCTAATTAAAGTTTATGGTTGATCTCACTTAAAAAATAAGGTTGGACCAGTTGAAAATATGCATGTTTAAGATCACATTGCATGTAATTTTCATGCTACACATCCATACTTGATCTATGTTGTCGAATATGTTGGTGTGGTGACCATTGATGAGTTTAGTTACCAATATGAGTGTAACGAAGGCCGCTTTGGTCTCATGCTGACATTGTAGATGAACCAGATTGTAACTAAGAGGATGTTTCAAGGCAAGATAGCATTTGGTGCGCACTTAAGGATATACAATATAATTGTTTCGGATTACTCATGTAGCCCAAATGGGAGATTTTTGGATTTAATTTCTTATGTGGACTACATAGTTTAAATACAAGGGAAGATTACATATTCAAGAGTATAAGTTTAGTCTATATAAAAAATAAGAATACAAGTTTAAAGTTACTAAAATCAGATTTTTTTTAAAATTTTTATTTATAAAATAATAAATTATTAAATATTTAATTATAATATAATATAATTAACCCATCCCACCTTCACCACCCCTACCGCTCCGGCGATCGTTTCGATACCGCCCTACTCCGGCGAACTTTCCGACGACCGTTCCGGCGACTATTTCGATTCCGACGACCGTTTCGACGACTGCTTCGATTCCAGTGACCGTTTCCGACGACTGCTCCGATTCCGACGACTCAGGTCACGAGTCACAGTCCAATTCACAAGTCACAGCCCATGTCACAACTCAGGTCACAGTCCAAAACTTTTATAGGTCACAATTTGTATATCGGTCACATATCAAAATTTTTGGAGGTCACAGATTATTTATGGTCACAAATCAATAATTTTAAAGGTCACAAATTATTTTATTGGTTACGGATTAAAAAATTACAGGTCACAGATTAATTTTTAGTGACAAATTGTCGAATTTTAAGGTCACAGATTAATTTTTAGTCACAAATTGTAGAATTTTAAGGTCACAGATAGTCCAACACAAACACCAAACCCTCCGCCACCGTCCACTGCTAGAGAGAAGAGAGAGTGAGAAGAGAAAAGACAGTACACTCTGTGACCACAACCAACACTTGTGACCACCATGACACCATCTCACCACTCCCATCAGCACCACCACCGTCACTGTCACGGCCAGAACCACAATAACACAATCTCAACAAATCAACACATTGTATAAAAACACCACTACCTCACGACAACCGATCAGCATCACTGTACAACGCTAGAGCCACCACCACACCGCCACACCAGTTTCACCGCACGAATTGCCACACACACAGAGATCCACCACATGCACACACACATCACTTCCACCGCGACCCACAGCACCACCGCAC